>JASMMZ010000017.1:703409-1163195 GCA_038502455.1 Anisogramma anomala | reverse complement strand
CCCCCTCCCCTATACGATTAGCCTCCACCCCACAGCTAAAGCGTAGCTCTATACAAGCTACGTATAGGTTTTATTAGCGTGAAATAATAATAAGGCTTATAATAGGGGAGGAAAGGGCGTAAAATATGCTGGTTACACGTATACAAACACCGAAATACCCTTAATGTAAAAGATTATACCTAATGTAAAGTAACAATAACCAAGTGTAAAAGTGGGTGTATTCCCGACACTTTCAACGCTGTTAAGTCGTTAACAGCCTATTGCATCGTTATTGCAGTGGAAACGACTTTCGAACGCTTAACTGATTTACGACAATCATTATATATAGCCATAAAAGCGCCTAAGAGTAACGCGATATAAGCCGTTGAAACAAATTTATTAAAGCGACGGGGCTCTATCATTATGGGGGCTTAGATAGTCGTAGGCAATGACGGCGACGAAATAAATAATAAAGGGGAAATAAGCTCTATTTCTACCCTTACCGCCCTTCGTGCCCCCGCCCCCGCCGTTACTATGAATCCCTTTCCGAAACTTAGATCCCTATTTCGGAAGGGATGAGCCTATCTGGCGGTTGCCGTTAAGAAATTAATCAAAGTAATTATAAAATTGATAAAATTATAAGTCTTTTAACTTATCAGTAATAGTATAATAGTAGTAATAATTATAGATATGCATGTAAAGATCGATGGGTATTGTACGTAAATACCAGTAGATTTAAAACGTATTCGTTTCCAGTGGATGGTATCGGTGGCTTTATAAGGTTACAATTGAACTCTATTAATTTTTTTCGAAAACTATTTTGGAACACAAGGAAATGTCAGGAAAATATAGGGTTCAAAAATACTCTTATTATGTTATTATATCGTAGCTATTCGTTTGTGATTTTTTGAAGGCTTGAAACTAAAGCTTTTAAACCTGTCCTGTAAGCGGATAATAAATTAAATACGTTACACTTCGCTTACTATTATCTTTAGAGCCAATTTCATTCACTTTAAAAACTCCAATCTCATGAAATACGACGAAAAATCTTCGTAACTGTATTGTATCGTAAAATACCTATATAAAAGAGGTCGTAATAACGAGGTTAAAGGTAAAGAGGTACTAGATTCACGAGATTTTCGGAATTCAGGTCTAAGCATAATTATATATATAAAACCTTAACGTCCATAATATAAAGATAACTTAACCTTCTTTCAATTATACTAATTCTTTTAAATAGTTTTAAGTTGAAATTAGAATAAATATTTTACCCCGTTAATAAAGGTTTGGTCCATATTGTAAAGGCAGGTGAGGGATTTAGCGTTAAAATTCCCGAGCTTATCTGCAGCTTCATTGCCGTCGATACCTATGTATTCGAAGCTTTATTTAACCCTAATGAGTTCCGGATACGTCGCGATTACAACGTAGAAACCACGGAAAGCTTATTGTAAAAAAGAAGCAGAATCTTTAGTAAAGTTAAATATTATAAAGATATATTTAACGTATACGGTTATCTTATTGGAGGTAATATACGTAATCGTTTTAAGGCTTCGAAACGTATTAATAACCTCCTTATTAAATACGTGTGTATTAGGGTATAGGCTACTGAACCCCTTCAAAACCAGAATCTTATTACGGTAGATTACGTATCTATACTCAATATAACATCAGCAGTCAAAAAGGTATCCGGATCTGTTGATAAAAATTATAGTATGGTATTGATCGAGGTTGAAAGATTAGGCTTTAAAGGTCATAATTTCGCTTTCTTGAATTAGCCCACACGTATATCTATAGAGTGATTTAGGAGACAATTGCGGGTTAAGTAAATTAAGTCGTAAAATCTGAGAAATTCGTCCTTAGTTACGAGGAAACTCGAACATACTTTAATCAGCTTAATCCGGTGGCGTGGAAGAGAGAAGTTTCCAAGGTCGATGGGAGAATTTTTTACCACGCGCATATAATGTCTCGTAAAGTGAAGGGGCGTTATAACGGTGCGAAAAGCCTTTCGCCTGTTGATTATTATAATAGGGGTTTAAGCCCCAGTTTTTATAAACACCATAATAAGCGTCGCCTCGATACGTTATATAAGGAGGTTTTTAACATCGAGGGTCATTAGCCAAAAGTTGAAATGGAGCCGTTACGGTTTAAAAGTGATTTTACTAAAGTGTAAGCCGAAGTTTCTAAGGGTAATGACCCTGGGCGAAGTCTTGTATAACGGGGCGACTGATTTCACTCTAACGATAAGTAAAACCGTAAATAGATTACCAACTCTCATCGTAATAGGTAAGTATAAGGACGACTGCGGCGATGGTTGTTATACATAAAAGGTATGGCGGAGGTTCGTACCTCGCATGTAAAAGTCCTGTATAATATTTAGCTACTTTTAAATCCTTTACCACGCGTTTCTCAATATATAACCGCCTTGACAAGAAGCGGTCGAACAAAACCCTATCCATCGCTTGCCAGAAAACTTGAAGTTAGGAAAGGGGTCTATAACTAAGGGGATACGTCTTGTAGTGGTAGGGATAAAGGGGTTCTTATACTTCGAAAAGTTGGTTGGGCTCCCATACCTTTATATCCCTTGACCAGCATACCTATATTGATTTCGATTAGTAACTTTATTACGTAAAGAACGAGTTGTCTGCGTGCGGGATCGGCTCGTATAGTCGCGAAAACCATTGGTTTCCAAACGCGTTTAATATGTCCTGAGCGTCATCACCCCTCCCCCTTTTCGACCTCTTCTTTCTCTTTACCCTTATTCCCCTCAACTTACGAACCCGACTTCCGCCCCTATACCATTAACGGGAAATAGCCTTATATAGGTCACGTACAATACTTATTAATAGAAGCTAGTAATAGAGTCTATACCGGTAGGGGAAAAGGCATAGAATATTTTTGCTACATGTATACGAATCCCAAAAACATCTAATATAAAGAGAAAAAATATTAACGAAAATTGATAGTAATAAAAAGTAAAAAAAGGTATATTTCCATTGCTACTATTTTTTGCGAACCTTTCAATACCTACCGCGTTATTGTAGTAAAGAAAACATCCTCCAAGCGTTTAAATACCCCATAATAGCCCTTCTGTGCCGTGGTCGAAGCGGCCAAGGGCAACGTAATATAATCCATTATAACGGCTTTAGTAACGCGACTGGGTGTCATTACCAGAAAGGTTAGAGCCAGTGTAAAGGGCAATAACGATAAGGTTAGAAATAAAAAGGGAAACGAGTTTTATTTGGAATTAGTTTACTACCCCTACCCCTATCGTTGTTCCGGTTGCCCCTTGCGTCGCTGCCCCATTTGACGCCCTAAAAAATTTTTTTGAAACCTATTATACACTTTCGGAAGGAACAGGTTCGTTTGGAGGCAATTATTAAGGCACTTATAATAACCGTACTAAAATTGGTGGAAGTATAAGTTCTTTAATTTATCGTTAGTGATATGATAATATTGATATTAAGTATATAAATCAGGGCTGCCAAACATAATACGTGAACGGCAGAGAACGTAAAACGGTGTTATAACTAGCGGACAGACAGTGTAGATTCAAAAAATTATCATTTAGGTTTTTTTTTTTTTTTTTTTCGAAAAATCCTTCGTAATGCGGATAAAGACCCGGAAATTTGCAACATTCAAAGAAACCTATTTCAAAAAAATATCGCGTATTCATCCTTTTAATGGTTTTCTGAAAGGTTGCTGCTAGAGTTTTGAAAATTTTATCAAAACCGATGAATGTACTTAATAGGCAACGTTTCGTTTGTTATTATACCGGAAATAATAGCCGTTCGTTCAAGAAGTCGAAATCTTCGAAAATATATAATTAAATCATTATACCCGTGTTTTATTATTTAAAATCTGTATGAAAGAGCTAGGATAACGGGTTCAAAAAATTAGTTAATCTTTAAATTTTGCTGAATGTTGATTTATAATTAGTTGAATATGTAAAACTTTAACTTTTATATTAAAAGGATAATTCTTTTTTTCATCCATGATACTCGTTTTCAACAACATTAAGCTGCAACCGAACTAATAATTCCAAGTCATTGGTAAATGAATTGTTGTTATTTTATACGCGAGTGGAAAACTTGATGCTGATATTCAAAAATTAATTTTGGCTTTGTTCCCATCAATACTACTATACTTGAAAATTTACTCAATCGTAATAAAGTCCAAATGTAATTTGATTTTGTTCCAGGCTAGTACCTAGCCATTATTTTCCAGGGATCCAACCCTGTTAGTTGTTCACGTTCTCACGGTACTTTGGAGCAGTTGGGAAGCCGTATGAGAACACGCTTCCACACGTTACATGATCGGGTTATACTATCTCCCCCAACTTCGCAGTAGCTTCCTAATAAGGGTTTATTCTTTATTTTGTATAGAGGTTTATAAATAAAATCCGATTACCTTAAGCGATAGCTTCGGCCTTAGTTCCTGTGAATATAAACCTCGATTCTCTTTTTCGTCGGTATTTAATTAATTGTTAAAGGTTATAGCCTAAAGTTATATTATTATCTTTCAATCTTTTGAATTCGGAATTTTAGGCTTTAAAGTAAGTTTTTGATAAATATGTTAAGAAATAGCTTTAAAACACCTTAGCTGCCTAATATAATTACCTTATATCTTAATACAAACCTTTTACGAACGTTTTGCGTATAAAACCTATCGAAGAGGATTAAGTCATTCGAAAATATGTTTTATATATAAAATAACAGAATACACATATATTAAACGCGTTAAAAATACAATCAGATAATTCGAAGTGTAATGCTCACACTAAATGCTCGTGAGTAAATAAAAGGTGTCAGGGGGTTTATTTTAGCAGTAAGGTAACAGAGGTAACAAAGATGCAATATCAAGAAGATTTTTGTTCGTGCTGTAGAATGATCACTAGCTGTTAGGCTATTCAAGTGTGTAGACTGAATACTTAGATTGACAACTAAAGAGCTAAGAAGGAAATAATATCTGTATGGTGATAACCGTGTCCTAATATCCTATGGCCTTCATACCATCTTCAGTACTGAACTGCTGAAGTCGCTAGTTGCTTCCTGTAGTCTTATATAGTATCGACTAGACCGTTCTTCGGTCCTTGCGGTCCCAACCCTAACCCTGGGTCCTTACATAAGAGATATCTCCGCTTGATGTATTGGACACCAAGCTTTTGATGATGTAGCTGGCCGCTGGCCTATTCCATGGTCTGTAGTTGGTCCTTGGGTTATAACACGAAGTTACCGGTACATTTATGATTTCGAAACGAAAGTCCTTCTAAAAGGTTCCTTTTACGCAAGTTACAAACGACGTACCTGTTACGTCGCTTTTTATCGGGGATTACTTTAGCTTTCTAAACGACGAAAATTCGGATTACTTTCATTTCGACCATTATATCGGCCCCTGATTAAACGGACGTTAATGACCAAAACTTGAACTATTAAAATGATCGATTGAGTGTTCCGGTATTAAATTCCAACCTTTAATACAAAAGGTTATACTATTACTTAAGTTAAGAAGAAATAAAAACTTTATCTCTACTAAAAAATATTTTATGTTATTTTCTAATAATTGAAAACTTTTATAAAAACTGTTATAAGAATTATTACTTTCGCAGGGGCACCGGTGGTATTGAAGACTCTAACACATTTATAGTTTTATTTCGCACACGTTATTACGAATTGAATGGTATTAAAGCCATTGTAGCTCGACCTACAAATATAAAGTAGGGAATTCGCGAACGATTTCATGTTTTTTAAACGTTTAAAAAGCTTTATTCTTGAAGTTGGCGGTATGGCTTGAAAATAGGTTGGTAAGTTTTTTATTTGAAAGAAAACTATTAGCGATAACTTAATTAATATATTACTCCACATTAATATACGCGCGGACTATACGAATAGGTTATTCATGTTTAATTTATTAATCAACCACTTTATAACCTTCGTATTTGGTACAGCGATGTAAACATTATTATTAAAAGTATTTTACTTAGTGGGAATTATAGTAACGATATATACGTTTGGAATAGTTTAGGCGACGTTATTTTAACTAAAGTAAGTATTTTCCGAATCATCTTCAAGTGATGTAGCATTTAGGTTAATTATTCGAAACTTTCCCTTCATAAAAAACTTGACTTATATTTATATGTATATTATTATATATGACTATAGGTATTGTATTTAGGTGGCAGTACATCATACTATAAGGTGCAATCCTACAGCCTTCACGATAATGTGGCATAATGCAGGCTACACTCTTGCACAGTGCATGATAACGTGACACTCTGTATATTGAACTCTTGTAGAATGCATCATACGTGGCACGGTCTAGAAGGGGCGTTCAAAGAGTGTATAGTAAAGTGCCACTACCTGAATGAGAGTTTTATAACCTCTCATTCGTGGCATGCACTCTCTAAGTGCTTTTTCTTATCTTATCTATCTTTACTACTATAATACAAATCTCTACAATTACTATTTTACTCTTTTACGTTTACGTTAATAAGTAGACCTTACTGACAGTTTACGGTACGAAGCGGAAGGTTATTGTATTTGTACTTATTCGTTAGACCTAGCGTAACGCTTAAGCGGCTTTAAAGTTAAAGTTATTATGAAAATCCACCTTATATTGGTTCAATATTTTATTAACTTTTCAAAAAGAAAAGTTTTACTCCTATATATAATCGAGTATAAAAATTAAAAGGATTCGAATACGATATACTAACTTCGTTTCAGCTTCGGGATAGTTTACTATTTATAATAAATTTACTTTATAATTTACTTTACTTTTTTTACGTTTTTGTAAATATGAGTTAAAAATGCCAAAACATCGGTATTGAACCGTTAACTAACTACTTAAAGTTATCATTTATTTCAATTCCATGACATCAACTCCACGAAGTTATATTTTATCCACCTCACTTTTCCCTACAACATATTTTTTATAACTTTTTTAAAATATCGAGTTAAATGAATACTGTTACCTAATATAATTTTATATCGTCACATGTTTATAATATAAAGTTATTTTAAATAGATTTTCAATCAAGTATTACTATGTTATTTACGTCGTTAGGAAGTATATATTACTTTTAAGATGAACGATTAACAATTTTGTTTGGAAACAGGGGTTCGCGCTTATATTGAAAACGTTCAAAGGGGTTGGCGCCGTTACATTTCAAACCATTTTGCGAGAAGCCTATAAGGAAGAAGTAGCGATTACTTAGCATTCCGTCGTTTCCGTGAATCATATTAATGAGATATTGGCCACGAAACTACTTGTTTTTGTAGATAATGAACCCCCCAACGCTTTTAATAAAAATCTCCCTTTATTTAATAAGGCTTCTAATGATAAGTTGCCTTTTTACTGTTTCAAAAAGGATTACAAAATCGCTTTTCTTTCCCATCATCAGGGTTAACCATTAGGGGTTTCGTAAGGCATATTATGTGGTATATCGCGTAAAAAACACTTTATATTACGAAAAATGTTAACCGCATTATTCGATCAAGACTATACTCGATCGAGTGACTCTTTATCGAGTACCCTTGTATTTTTTGTTCAAACCCAAGAAAGTGATTTACATTTCATATCGATTACTGTCGACATAATATTATTATAATAGCAAATTGTTCTACCTTCCTAGATATTAAAAACCGTTTATAAATATTTCCTAATTTAAGTAATTTACCAAGTAAAATATTAAAATTAATTTCATCAATTTTCTATTAAAAAAGAAAACGTGTAAAACCCCGTGTTTTATATATGCTTCAGACTTTTTGAATCTTTCCTTATCACTTTTAATCTTTTCAATTAGTTAGCTAGTTTTTAACGGTATATTAATAATTCGTTACGCTCTTTATTCGATATTTTATACTCGGTTCATTTCGACGATATTGAGTTTTATTTGAATGTTACCTTCGATAACTATAACGTTAAAGATAAATAAGGTTTTGACGTTTAAGTATCGTAGAGCTATATTTCAATATATCCAAATATGATCTCGGCGTGAAAAGACTAAATACCTAGGATACGTTATCTGAACTAATATCGGCGTCCGTATAAATCCGATAAAACTACATGTTATCCGGAAATATGTAGGTTTTATGTTAGCTTTAGGTGTACGAAGTTTTTTCACAATCGTCAATTTTCACTGGCATTTCACTTAGTATTATTCTAAGATTATTAAGCCGTTGTTTTGGCTGATTCGTGAGAGAACCTTTTTTTCGTTAAGGGTCTAAGAAAGGCGTTTTCGAATAACTTAAATCAAAATATTTTCTCGAACTTATATTCGCTTAATAAAACTCGGATCGTAATATCTCTCTGTAAGCCGAATATTTTAATTATGCCTTAAGCGACTGTTTTTTCATCGCGATGACCATGGTAACTTACGCCTAATAACGTATTACTCTCGTTGTTGGGAAAATATTGACTGATATTTTAGCAGGTTAATTGCAGTTCAGTCAGTCAACTTTATTTACAGTAAAGTTGACTATATTGGCTGCAGTTTGTGAGACTGCACTGAAAGTGCAGTGCAGTAGGTGCCCACTTCAAAGTGAGTTACAAATCAAAGCGTTTGGCCATACCAATTAGTGGGCAGACCGGCTAGCGGTCTTCCAAAATTAGAACCAACACATCGCAATCAACAATATTAATGCAACACTAGTTACTTCAACCACAGAGATTCGAATCGACTATATTACAACAATAAAGGTCCATCAACATTCATAGTTTATTATCCTCTGAATTTTATTACGAAATTTACGAGAAAAACAAGTTCCTCGAGATTATAAGCTTTTTAAATGTATGGAGTACAAAGCTTTAGGGCACGATATACGCGTTTACGATTTTGACAAATTATAAGAACCTAGAATACTTTATAATGATACGACGGCTTTCTAAACAATAAGTCCGTTAGTTCAAACGCCTTTTCTTATTTCTTTTTCGGTTGGTTTATAATAAGGTAGCGAATTACACATGGCCTAATACGTTAGTACGGCGAAATCAAGATATTTTAAAAACCCTTTCCAACCTATTCCTCTTAGGGAAAAAATTCAAATTGTTACGCCCTGAATTGGCCGTTTACGAGTCGTTTTCACGTATATATATTTCCTGATCAACCGTTACCGGTGAATGTATTTTAAAGAGTCACGAAACTTTTACTAATATTCATTTTTACAGTTATTAGGACAATGTTATTATACGTGATGTTGCTTACCTATAACTAGTCTGTATAATACGTATAAACAATCTATATTTTTTTTCACGGATATTTGTACTGATAACATCCAGGTGTTCTAGATTTTCATTTCGAAATATGTATTAAACGACGATAGAATTTTATGGTCTTGCCACCGTATTCAGGTACCTTCTTACGAATAGTTTATTACCCCATTAATTCGAGTTATTTACAATTTACTTTTCACTCGCTTTCCGAACCGCGACTTTATTATTATAATTCTTTCTAGGATGTATTTTGAGCTCGAATTATATCGCACAATCCTTAGTTTTTACCGAATTTACGATATTTTTAAACGTATAACCTATCGAAAATACTGTTTAAAAAAATTTAAAACCCCTTTCGGTTTTCAAACAACTTTAAACCAAACTTTTCATCGACTTCATGGTTAACATCTTCTAAAAACATAAAGGAGACTTAAATTACCTTATAATTAGTTCGGTCCGTCAAAATGAAGCTATTACCCTACAGGTTATTACTATAATTAACATTGCAGCTTACGTGAAAAGGTTTCTAAATTATTACTAGCTATTTAACAAATTCTTTTTCATACTATCTTTAGTAATCGAAGTTCGCATTAGACTAGTGTATTTTAAAAACGTTTTTACGACTTGATGTGGATGTAATAACGCCCAAATACTGATTTTTACACCGAAATTAACGATATAACCGAACGTATTAATTGAAAGATTTTTATAAATTTTCGTTTCATTATTATTTATACTTAACTGAGTTAAAGTAGTTCATTGTCTAGTTATTAATCAAAGTTAAATAATTAAAATACAACTACTGTTGGTACGAATTTTTTTTTATAACCTACAGCTATTATGTCGATCTTATTTTACTGGCATAACGTTTCTTTGTTTGGATTACAATACCATACCTACGAGCTAAAGATTTCATCCAAGGTATTTGCGAAGTTATAAAGTTTATATAAGCCGTAAAAACTGTTACGTAATAATGTATTAAAACGCCGTTAATGAACGGCGTTCACCTTCGAAATATTTTCGAGTCGGTCATAACATTGAACTTTTCATTAAAAAATCATAAACCGAACGAATTTCCAAGAAGTCAAATCAACCTTACAGCAAGTATTATATAATACATATAGTCGACTTTTTTATTATTCAAATTAATATATCTAAAGAAAAATACCTTGAATTTTATATTGATTTACTTATTCAAATCGTTTTCATTTTTTTTAGGTTCATGAACCCGCGAGCTTTCACCGTAAATTATTGACTTTATCAGTGATGACGACAAGACGAAACCGAAATTCCACGTTAGAACTATTTTATAAGCTTGTAATGAAATTTAAACCGGCCTTACCCAGTTTAATAAACTACCGGAATGATAGGTTGTAATTAAATAGGTAGGCTACGTATACCAAACGTAACAGCCTCTTTTAGGATTTTTCAGTATCGTGGTATTAGACGTTATTGAATCATATTATAAATTAACCAAATATAATGACGAGCTTTTACGCCGGACCTATCAAAGGCTTTACCGCATTACACTTTACCTTACGAAACAGAACGAAGGAAAATCCGTTAGTTTTTGGGTAAGAAATATAAACTTAATGTAATATGAGGGAAATCTAAATTAAAGAAAATTATTCGAATATATACTTAAATTTTCGTCTTTATCTTTATCTATATTGTTTTACCTATTTAGACCAGATTATCGATCATTATGTCAATACGCCTTAATTTCCAATTAATACGTTTTAATACCTTAATAAATCTTTTCATCGCCTTTAGCTATACTTTTTACTCACTTGTTCGTGATATTTTCCATGTTTCTATTTTAATTCGCAAAAATACTTGAAAACCAAGTTTTTCTTTCAAAGGTTTCACGACCCATAGGCTACCGGAACGTATAAGAGTGATAAATATAAAGTCTGCTCCGCCCTGTGTATTTAACTTTTTTTGCATAACGCATTGAAATTTTATTGACTTTTTTATGGCGACGACTTACATTTATAGGATTTTTTTACTGTTTATTTGTACTTGAGAACCGGTTCGCGTATACCTCGACTTACCCAGGTTTTGAGCGTCGAAAGTTAAATAAACTTAAAATAATTCCTTTATAACCCCATTTATATCGGGATTAAAATTCAAAAACTTATACGAATAATCTAAACTACGGCTTTTAATACTAACAAAATCAAGGAAATATCGAGCGTTGGTATTTGGCCGCTTGTTAACAACTTTTTATGGTTATATATATATAACTTACCTTTCGTCTCCTGATAAAGCTTTTTTCGAACCGTATGCTATAGGGTATACGTATTCGAAGTAGGTTTGTTTACGGGTCTCATTAAGGTATATATTTATAAACCGTTGAACCGGAAGTTATACGTTTGATAGTAAAACCTAGGTAGTTTTTGAACAAGATAAATTTACGTTTTTCATAGCTTTATCAACCTTCACCGTTAACCAAAGAGTTATTTGAAAAGGGTAAAAACTTAAAGATAAATATAAAACTTTTCTGATTAAAAAATTAACGTTAGGCCGTGTTACTATACTAATAATATGATTAAACAGGAAAATTTTACAATTTTAAATAAAGGGGTTTACAGGATTATATATAGAAGGTCAGGGCTTTAAAGGGCCTTTTACGTAATATAAAATCGTTCGGCATAAAACCTTTCATACGAAATTACAATATTCCAAATATCTGCGGAGCAGTCGTTTCGTATTTGATATCCTGCGTATCCTCTCTACATCGTACATCGCCACGTATGAAGGAAAAGGAGGTTCTCAGGGTATTTTAAACGTGCCGTTTGCTTGTAATTAGCTACCTTATCTCCTTTATATTTCAACTGGTTTCGTAATTTAGTGGTTAATGTACCTGTTTTCTGTACTAAAGGTTCTAGGTTCGATTCCCAGTGTAACCCTTCTTCATAGCGGCGATAAGTATAGTTTTATTTAGTATATCTTTCTTTGAAAACAGGGGGGGGGGGGAGTATACTGAGGGGTAATGTTATAGGCTATTGCCTGGCTAGTATTTACCAGGAATCCAACCCTAGTAGTTTATATACGTTTTTATGGTGCATTGAAGCAGCTTGGAAGCCGTATAAGAACATGTTTTAACACGTCACGTAACCGGATTATACTATCTTCCTCAACTCCGTAACAGCTCCCTAGCAGGGGTCTGTCATTTCATCTTAATCGAGGTTTATAAATAGAATCCGACCACCTTGAGCGACAGCTCCGACCTTAGTTCCTTTACAGATTCCAACGTGAATACCCCAGAGCATATATTAGAACAAAGTACCTGAACCGTTATTTCGGCCTCGTATTATAAAGGTATTATTGACATATACCGTAATCTTACCTAATGTCATTCGTGTAATCGCTTTCAAGCTTCGGAAAACGTTAATAACCTTTGTATCGAAAATAAAAATGGTAGGGTACGAGTTCCTAAATCTCTCTGTCATAATATATTTATTACTATAAATTATCTATCCGTATATCATATAACATTACCCGTTGAAATAGCCATTTAAATCTTTTTATAGATGTTATGGTATGATATTAATCGATGTTTAGGTATCAGGTTTTTAAATTCAAGGTAATATTTTTGTTCACTTAAATGTTTGTATGAAAGTTGAGGAATATACGAAAAAACCGCAAAGTTTGTAATACGGAACTCGGGAGGCTGTAAAAAGTTTGAGTAAATTGAAGTAAACGTAATGAGAATTTGGTTGACATAAACCAACGATGTCGTAGAAAAAATTATCCAAAATCGAGAAAATCGTTTTATATCATGAAAATATTAAGTTGAATAAACCGTTTGTTTATAAATTATAGTATTTACAGGAATTTGTAACTCAGTTTTCGATGTCATTGTCATAAACTTCGTTTTGATTCGATGTATAATGAGGTATTCATTATTAAAGGTCTTTAAACGGTAAGCAAAACTAAGTCGTTATTGTTCCAAAATAACTTAACCAAAAGGCAAGCCGGAGTTCCTCAAGGCGACGAAATTAGGCGAACTCCTATAAAAAGTGGCTATTGTTTTTTCTGTTGCAATGAATGAAACCGTAATTTAATCCTAGAAGGTTTTTTTTTTTACCCGTAACGGAAACACTCTGTTTTAATGAAATAGGTAAGTATAAAGATGACCGTAATTACGATAACTATATGCAAGAGGTACGACGGGTACTCGTACTTTGTATAGGAAAATTCTTCATAATATTGGATAATTTTTAACGTCCTCATTATACATCTTTCTACATATACCTGTTTCAATGAACCTTGTTTGAATTAAACTTTTAGCTATCGAATCTCAAGAAATTTAATATTTGGAAAAGAGTTCGTAACCGGATAAACCGGTTCCGTGGCGGTAAAGACGGAGGTATTTTCACGTTTTATAAGGTCAGTAGGACCTTCATGTCTAATGATGTGTAAAAGCTTGGATTTCTTTAAATAAAAAGCCAGTCGATTATACACTGATTATAAATTCGTCGTCTCCAAGTTACTTCAACATACGTAGAAAAGGGACGTCGTCAAATCAAAAAAAAAAAAAAACGTGGTTAAAGTAATACCTATCTAGATTTGATATGTAAACTATAGAAATAATAAATGAAAAGGATGAATGTTGTAACATGTTGAAATTGAAATTAAAAAACTTTATAGACACCGAGTAATATCGAACCTTTATTACCCTACTAGTTAAAAACCCTGTTATAAGTGTAAGTAAATGTTATAGACTTAGGCTGTGAGCCGTTAGTCTGAGTCATGAGTTATGTGAATGTATATATTGTGGTACACGATGTTGTATTGTATCATGTCCCACCCTTATAGTGTGGTTAGCGTAATCCAGAAGCATCTGAATTATTAGTACTTTTTACTTAGTATAACGGTCAAGGCAGCTGACTCTAGTTAGCTAATAGAAGCCACGCTAACCGAATTAAGCTTATTATCACCATCTCAGTAAATTTCAATTAAACCTTAAATGTTTTGTTTAAATAAAGCGTTCGTAAGCTTCATACGCTTTCTAAATTTGCCTAAGCGTTCGAATAGTTGTTTTGACCGCTTCCTAAATATGCGTGAGCAGTGTAAATGCTATGTTTTGGCGGGATAGGTTTCAGTAAAGGGGTTCGAAACTTAATGGCTTACGTGGGCGATACGTGATAGCACGCTTTTCATAAAGTGCCCGGATACATGCAGAGCGCCAACCTAGTTTATTAATATCGTAACAGAACTACAAGGCGCTAAGCTAGTTAACAATATCGTACTAAAGCTGTTTTTTCAAAGTTATTCCGTGTTTTATAATATTTTTACAATCATGAATATTTTTTATAAAACGTCGTATTAAAGTATGAAACAGTAAAGACCATTATAATATCCGGTTATTGGTATTTAACCAGGGATATTGTCTATTTTCTTAAGCAATCTACAATCAACCAAATCCGTGTTTAATCATTATTAGAAAAGTTTTCATCTATTAACATAAAGAGATGATAGTAGATTATTTTAAGTATTGAGTTGATTTATTAATAATATATCTTTAAGAGGGAAAAAAGGTATTTAGAGTGAGCACACCTCGGGTGAGAGCTTATAAGCTCTCATCCGGATGTGGCACTCTACCATACACTCTGCTAATATTCCTCTTGGGACATGGCACGCTATTATATACTCCTCAAACGTAGTTCCTTACGTTTGATAGCTATAGTGATATCTAATAATATCCACATTTTGGTAACGATAGTATACCGGGTAGTTTTACCAAGTCGTTGAGGAGAGATAGTCATAAATGGTAATTGTAATCGATAGGGAAAGGATTTGGTAATAACATTATAATATTTTAATACACATTTACTAAAATGTTGATAAAAATAGCAGTTATAAAGTATATTTCTTACCAATAAAGCTATATTTATAATTCATCAGTAAGTTATTGTGTTCAATTAAAGTTATTTTCAATACTATAAGCTATTGTATATAAATGTTCATTTTCTTCTTTCAAAAATCGATCAGGTTATCAGTTATAGCAAGGTCAATATTTATATGAATTTTGGTATTTGAGTTCTTGGGGTATTGAATGATATTTAAGGGTTACGTTAGGATTGGGTAATTATTCGCGCTATATTGTATATATAAGCGGTTTTTCTTGCCACAAAAAAGTTGGGTGTAATTAACTCAAATAATTCGTTGGTTAATATATGTTCATATAACGTTTACATTTGTTATTATAATATGCTTTCTGTTATCGTACGCGGATATTATCGTAATTACTGGTTTCCCTGTAGGTGTTACCACTATTAACATCACCGTTAATATCATTTTCTTTACTTTCGTAGCCGTTATGCTAGGTATTGAGGTTCTGAGGCTATTCATTCATAAATTAAGCTCGTGGGACCTACTTATTGTATTCTTTGGATATGTCGAGAGAAAATAACGTATTATTCAGGATATTGTTGATAAGTATTTCAAGGATAGCGAGGTTAACGGTAACTTTCTAAAATATTTTGTTGGCTTCGATAAATAAAGCCTTTGAAGTATTGAAGAAATTTAAAATTATTCACCAACTATTAATTATAAGCTTATAAATCTAAAGACAATAGTTTATTTCGCGTTAAAGTTTTCATGATAAACGCGAAGTATTATGTTGAAAAAGTTGAGGTTATTATTATTTTTTTTTCTTTTTCGCGCATACTAACTTTTCATAACGGTTTTATTTGTTTTTTAGCTTCTGAAAAATAGCTTAAATTGATTTTTAAATACTGGTAAATTTTGTTTCCTCATGTAGTTTCCGTATTATTATAGCATTTTAAATTAAAAGGAGTAATTTAATGTTGGAAAATTTTATAGTTTAATTAAGGAGCTTTTGTTTAGCTCGTAAATAGTTAATGTTATTCATTTAATTGCAGGGTTTGTTATCGGAATTAGAAGAATTCGAAATGTCGTCTTCTTTGGGTAACCTGACACGACTTTAAGTAGAGAATATTGCGGAAGTTATATTAATATCATTTGTAAGATTGTTATATTGCATAGGTCACGTAATAAAGGATTTCTTTTCGGGTGAAAGATGATTGTAATAACGTAGTTGTATTGGCAACGACTTTTAGCTACCGAATGATATTTATAAACCTAGTTCTGTTGATAGGCCACTCTAAAGATATAGGCCTTTCGTTGTAATGTAGTCGATTCGAATTACTGTAGTCGAAGTAACTAGTGCTGCATTGAAATTGGTTGTTTTGAATTAGTCGTAAGTTCTAAGTTTGGTAGACCCCTAGCTGGTCTGCATACTAATTTTTATGGCCAAACTCTTTGGTCTATACTCTAATTTGAATTGGGCTCCTACCGACCATACTTATAGTATAGTCCCACAAACTGTAGCCAATTGGCAGTTAGTACAATCAATTAAACCATCAGCTTAGTAGATTTAACTTTATCTCATTTGACTACTATTATAACACTGAAGGCTTTTTATTTTGTGCCTGCACTCTAGCATAGCGTGCCATCAATCAGTAGCAACTTTTGAAGTATCTCTTCAATCTATAAGTCAGTAAAAAGAAAAAACCTGATTAATTCAAATTAATCTGTACTAAAATAGACATTAATTAAGGCCTTCCATAACTCTTTTTCACCACCCTTTTGAGTTCTCTGTTCCCCAACTCTTGTACACAGGTTTTTTACTACAAACTCCTACGTATCAATTATTCTACCGTTGACGTACCTTATACTAGTAGTTTAATTTACTAGCATTGTTATAGCTACCTTTACCGCCGTTGCTATTAACATTACTTCTCCAATAGTCTTTAAGTTAGCTAAGGCCTATCTATCTCTTCAAATTACAGGTCGAGAAGTTCATATAGCCTTCGATTTATACGGTAAGTGTATTACTATCCATAAACCTTTCCAAAACTCTATTATACGTATCCTAAATTATAAATTTAAGGGGGTTATTTTTACAGTTAATTAACCGAAAATCATCGATTCCCCGAGCTTCATATATTTTTCTCAAAGTTATTACGTTTATTATTCAACTTTTTTCATTTATTGTACCCAGGTTAAATATTTATTCTTAAAGGCTTTGTAAGTTAGTACATACCATCACACGTATCGGAGGTAATTTTAGCTATTTGGTAATAATCCTCAATGTGTTGTTAATTACAATACCGATACTAAAGCTTGCCATTGTTCCATAAACTTGTAAAGTTCACACGCCTTGTATTACACCATTACATTTAACGGATATTCAATACATAAGGTTTCCAGTAATTGTAAACTATCATTTAAAACATTCCTCTTCAACTAACATGATTAGAAAGCCGATATACGACGTAAAGTCAGCATAATTAGCAAATAATCCGTTTGTAAAATTTAATCATTTCACCTTAATCAAGCCTACCAAAACTCTATTAATTCTTTTTCAGTACTCCAGTTACCATTAATCCTTTTATTTAACTTATTGAAATCCTCATTCTATAGATCTTATATTTGTACCGTAATTAAAAGGTTATACAATATATTCGGTTAATATAATATGGCAATGTAGGTTATACGGACCATTTACTCCAGGTTTTCTTCAATTTTCCATTGTCGATCTAATCGATAGTTATTAGGCTCGTAACTTACCCTTTTTGACGTAAGTTAATATAAGTGCCGTGCCTAGCCTTCAAAATGTAAATACGAAGTAACGATCCATTGAAGTCAATATAGTCCCTTAATCAACGTTTCGATTAACTTATATTTTATAAGGTCTAACTTCACCATCATACGAAATTCGGCCGCTATGAACATAATGTCTTTTAAAACAAGGGGATCTTCAATTTATATTCCTATGATACTAAAGAATATTGCCTCTGTAATGAATAGGCACGAGTTAAACATTCAAGTCGTTATACCCAACATGTTTTTAAAATACCACTAATAAATTAAAAACCAGGAAACGCCTTCTTCAGATAATTCGGGTTAATATTTAATATAACCTATTAATATATTGGCCGAAAACTTGTTGCTTAATTCTTTTGGTAATTTTAGTAATATAATCCATTGAAAATCGATAGCAAACTTCGTATAGATTTTCGTTATATCACGGCCATTGAATGTAAACTATCTTTTTTCATTAGCAATTAAACTAATTATGATTATGATGATTAAACCTTATTTAATGTTATAGTCTGACTTACAATGGTAAGCTAAGTAGATACAAAATGAGATTTACTATTGAGGTACAGGTGGAAGACTAAAAGAGGCTACAGGGGCTCTTCGTATAGGACATATGGGCATGAACAGTGCTTAGCCCATTACGTGCCCTTACACGTGCCGTATACGGACAGTGCCCAGTCCGCGCCCAGACCGGACTTGGACTAGTTACTATATATTCCGTTACGTGTATAATTACGTAACTTGTAGACTTAATAGCCAATAGCTTAAGTTTATAACATACCCTTCCTTTCCTTCAACATTATAAGGACCACAATATTCTACTGGTCAAACGTAAGACGCGGTCCTTACCCGCCTAATATAGGGTCCGGGCATAAACCGGGAACAGATTGGTAACGTATTTTTTATGCGCCGTATAACGTATCGGCCGATTCAACCTCAAGTCGCCGGTGCCGTATAACGCGCCTTTTAATGTACCGTATAACGTATCGCTTTTACCGTTGATATTGTATAACGCACCATTTAACGTGCTGTGTAAAGTATAGCCATTATCGATTCCAGTCCATTTATACTTATAAATACGGACTTTAACATAATCCTCAAAACTTATCTCTTTTTCTTTTTATCTCATTAGCCTCCCTTCGACATTTTTTACCTTACTGTACTTTATATAATCATTTTATCACTACCGCCTATATCTAAATGTTACCTAATCTTTTATTACTTATTAACACTTTATAGCCTTTCTACCCCTCTTTTATTATTATAACTAATATTTAAAATAAACTTGGCCTAAGTTATGCCATTGTAAACTATTTGAATAAAAATAATTAATTTCCGTGTAAAGTACGTCGCCTTTTTATATATAAATACTGTTGGTAGGCTTTTATCGTTGCAACGTAGTTGATTCGAATCACTGTGGTCGAAGTAACTGGTGCTGCGTTGATATTGTTGATTGAGGTGTGTAAGTTCTAAGTTTAGTAAACCACTAGCTAGTCTGCACACTGATTTGTATGGCCAAAAGCTTTGGCCTATGCCCTACTTTAAAGTGGGCACCTACTGAACTACATTTTTAGTGTAGTCCGACAAACTTTAATTGTAGTAAAGTTGACTTGGTTGTACTTCAGTTGACTGTTATTCCAACAAGAACGGCTTTTTATTTCATGCCTGTACGTCAGCATGGCTTTCTATTAATTGGTGGTTACCTCTGAAGTCCCTCATTAATCCTTAAGCAAACAACAAGCGAAACCTCTGTAAATTTCGATCAATCCATATTGAAATTAACATCAATTACGGCCCTTCGTGACCCTTTTACTCCGCTCCTCCAAGGCCTTCATTTTTCAAATCCTGTGCACAAATCTTTCGCCACAAACCTGTACAAATCAGGTACGCCACCACTTGTATACCTTTTGCTAATAGTTTAAACTACTGTCATTGTTACTTTTTCCCTAACTGTCTTCTAATTTTCCAGGGAAACCTTGTTACTCTACATTAAGTACCGGGCGGTCCACATATTCCTTAATTCGTATAGTTATTGTATTACTATCCATATACCTTTTTAGGGCGTTATTATGGGTAGCTTTAGTTATGAAATTTTTACGGTTTTCTTTTCCATTAATTTACTAGAACTTATCGATTTTACGGGCTTCGCATATCTTTCCCAAAGCTATTACGTCAATTCTTAAACGTTTTTTATTAGTTGCCCCTAGCATTAATAGATATTCGTAAAGTTTTTGGGAAAGTCGGTATATACCATTACAGGTATTATTAGCAGTCGCAGCTATTTGGTGATAATTCTTAATATTCCGTTAGTTACTGTACCGATATTGAAACCTGCTATTATACCGTAAACCTTCGATGTTAATATATTCCGGGTTACGCCTTTATATTTGACAGATATTTAGTATACAATATTTCCAGTAATCGTAAATTTCTCTTAAAACTTATTTTCGTTAGCGAATATTATTAGGAAGCCTTTTTATAAGGTAAAGTTAGTATTGTTAACAAATACTCTGTCCGTAAAATTTATTAACTTCGCCTCTATCAAATTTGCGAAAACCATGTTCATTCCTCGTTCAATATAGTTTATTTACCACTGAATCCATTCATTTTCCTTATTAAAGTCTTCTTCCTATAGGTATTACACCTATATTGTAATATAAAAGTCGTACGATACTTTTAATTTACATAACGTAACGATATAACTCGTACGTACCATTTACTTCAAATTTCCTTATAATCTTACCTCATCGGTTTTATCTAAAATGATTGGACTAATAAATTACCCCTTTGAACATATATCAATGCAAATACCGTTTTAGTATTAATATTATAATTATGAAGTAACTATTTATGAAAATTAAGTTCTATATCTTCGGCTAACTTTTCGATTAATTTAAAATTTTAAAGGCTTAACGTTTTAATAACACCTTATTTCGACGCTACAAACCAAATATTTCCAGAAAAAAGGGTATCGTTTGTTTATATAGCTAAGATATTAAAGGTTTTACTTTTTATAATTAATAGACACGGATTAAAGGACAAAGTCTTTATACCGAGCCTTTTTCTAATGTACGCCTAGTATGTTAGGAACCAGTGGACGCCTGCTTCGGCCAATTCATATAAAAGCTTTATACAATGTATCACTGTACTATTCGGAAACTTATTCTTAATTTTCTAACAACTTTAGTAATACGATCCGTTAAAGATCGATAGTAGATTATGTGTACACTTACGTAATATCCAGGTTATTAAGTGTAAACAAAACTTTTACGCTAAGAGTAAAACTAGTAATAATAACAACAATGAAACGTTAGCTAATTTTCTCAATTGTAAACGATTAGTAAAAAATCCAATTCTTGCCTTTATTACGGTATTTTTAAGCGATTAACCGTGATTTTTCGTACGGAACGTCCTTGGTTTTGCCATTAACTTCTTAAACTATCCTATATTTCAAAATTATAACGTCTTAGCCTATAAATTACGTTAAAGACACAAATTGTATAACCCTCTATAACAAAAATCCGTCAATTTCCACTTAAACACTTTCCTTAAGAAGCTTACCTAATATATTAATAATACCTTTGAAACACTACTCAAAGGCTACTTTTCCGTTAAATAATTCTTTTTAAAATATCTATGCCATTATATATACCCTTCCGGGCCTATAGTTCCTATCATTGTACTTCTTTGCAATATGTAGCCTTCTTTTAGGTAGTCGTTTACGCTGCCTACAATCCATTAGCTTATTAACAATCGGTTTCGGAAGGTTATATTAGCTAATTCGCTCGGATTGAAGTTGTCGTCGTTGAGATATTTATTAAACTTACAAGACCCAAGGGGTTTGCGGTACGACTTAAGTTATATAACTTGGAAAATTACGAGGCTATTTACAATTTTAACTATTACGTTTAAATTAGTAATATTCAAAATCTTATACGGCCTATCCCATTTACGTAACTCGCCCCACATGAAGACTTTACTTTAAAATAGAATTAATAACAGGTGTATTATTACAGGTCGGTTTCTGGTATTAAGGGTATCGTTAACCCAACGACGTTCCAATTCCTTTTTTAGCCCCTTCAAGGCTTTTCTATATGCCATAGAACGTTTTTAGATACTTGAAGATAGTGGCGATTCAACTGTTGTATGTAGATAGGCCTTAAATACCAATAAAATTGGTATAATTCCATTAATATCAATAATGTTGTTAAAACTTTTTATCGTTATTTAAACCTGTATTTTTTAACTGGTAAAGCTTTCGATTTATAAATTAATGATATCGTAAACTTTTCTTGAAAAGGCGTATACCTTTTCGACCTTGCTAATACCTCAATGAAATTTAATGGGAATTTGTTTGTATTAAATCTCTATTAATTTTATATTAGGTTGAATTTTTATCGTAGTAAAGTTGACATCGATATCATAAACTAATACGTTTAGTGGTCTAACATACAAGTTGAATTACAAAGTACGTAATACCTACTATATTTCATTTGCCGTAATGATTTTATGAAACTTAGCGCCATAAAAAGCCGTAATGAAGTCTATAACATATAATAACAATTTACTGTTCAAATAAACTATATTTACGTAAATTTTAGAGTTAAAATATTGGTTTTCCCTCAACGTAAATTTAAACTTTAAAGAGGCTTAGGAATATATTGAATAATAGTGGTAAAGCTGTTCGACTGTTTTAAATGTTAGTAAATCCATATCTTTATACTTAATTGCCTTCAAGATCTTATAAATCCTCTTAGTTACTGGGTAGTTAAACCTAAGATATAATTAACGAAGTTTCGCCTTCATCAGGTTTAATAATATTACCTTCGACCTTTAAACATAAAACCAGAAATACCACTATTTAAGTTTAAATTAAAATCTCTTACCGGCCTTAACTTATATTAATTCGTCAATCAAAATATTAACGTTAACGTCGAGGTTCTTTATGTCTTTTAAGAACAGAATAAAAGCCGATAAGAATTTGAAAATGTAAAAAACAATAAGGTTAAGTACAGTTTTGATCATTGTCAATCTTAGTAAAGATAACTTTTTTCTAGGATTAAAGTTACCCTTAGCTTTATTAGTATTCGTGTAGTCAAGTTCCGTAATTATATTAATATCCCTTATTAACATAATGTGTTATAAATATTCACCTATTCAATACCGTGTCGCCCCCGTATCCGATATAATCCTTTCAAAGACTTATTTTGCGTAACGGTTTTGAATAGTAAAGATGTATAAAGGGCTTGAGTCTTCATCTTTATGTTGGAGGTAAGGGTCTTTACTTGTTAAGCGGTATAAAAACGTGATCGGTTGGTTATTAAGTTGCTTTCGGGTTAGTTCTAGGGTTATTATTAGTATTCTTGTGCTAGCCAATAGCCTTTCATTTATTTTTCTTATTTCTATTTTTACTTCCTTTCGATACTACAACTTACTCGATGTATTTCTAGTTAAAAATAAAGGGAAATTATATATAATATATTCTCTGATTTATTTTAAATTTTTCGGCAATATATAATATTAACGAATCGCTTCATTTACTATAAATCCAAGATTTCTTTACGTTTAAGGTAAACTTACTTCACTAATTTAAAAACTTTTATAAAAAGGAATACCATTTTCCTTAGGTAGAGGTCTGGACCTTGTATTAATCGTACTAGCCGGGCCTTTCTTATCTTCGATTGATATATTATAAATAAATAGAGCCTTTTTTTCGTTATTTAAATCCGGAGCTTAATGGTATGTACTAGTAGAACCGGAAACTCAAACAGTTACGATCGCTAACGAGAAACGCAGTTAGCTTAAAAATTCTTCGTACGTAGCATCAGTGTATTAAAGGGTGTATTTAAACTTTTTTAAACCTATAACTACTCGTTAAAAATGTTTGCGTAAGGTACCTTCATTAGGTTTTACGTTTCTTATTACTTGTTGGTAAAATATTAGATTATGAAGTATTTAATTAAAGAGGTATATTTTTCTTTTCGAATCTTTTTTATAATTTAGTATATAAGACCACTTCATTATATTTTGGTCGGTATAATACAATGTAATATTAGTATTGTATTCTCAATAGCCTTTTAGGCTATTATAGATTTCGCGAAAAAGGGAATAATTCATTATGTGCCGAAGATAATAATCCTTGGCTTGGTCGGTAAGGATATTAGATAATAACAAGTGAAAACCTGATAATTTAACCGTTATTCAACGTAAAACGTTGAAAAATAGGCGTAATTTAATATTGAAAAAGTCATACAGCTTACCGTTATATTTCTCCTTTTCTCCTTAAATCTTAACGAAAGTAGTAATTGCTGTACAGTTCGTATTTACCATGGAACGTATCGTAGGGGAAGTGTGATATATTGGTCGTAGGGATCTTTCATATCTTTTGGATAAGGAAAAGGTTAATGTTGTTGTTAGTGAGCCGGATAGTTACCTTTAGCTAAGTTTGGAGGTAAAAAGCTAGTGGTCGTGCCTATAGTAGACTCGCGTGTAAAGCCGGGTTTTCTTTGATTTGGCTGATAAAATTGGACGTATTGAGAAGTTTATGAGAAATGGATCTGAGGGTTTTCGTCGCGAGGGACTTAGCGATAATCTTTTTGGAATTAAAGGGTTCGTCAAGGTTCCTTCTTAATTGATTAATGTAGAGCGCCAACATTAATACCTTTAGATGTGTTGTTAATCCTTTCTTTACGCGCTTAGCCGCCGCTAAGGGCCTACTTCGCGCTGTTACGTGGAGGCGCTGGATTGCTGAACAGGTTAACGTGTTCCTTATTGTTAACGTGTAAAAAGGTTTAGCGTAGCTAAAAGTAAAAAGGAGATCCTTAGAATTGCATATGGATGTGGTAAGATTTCTTAATGGCCTTTCCCTTAAACCGTGGGCTTTAAGGGCATTTTTCAAGCTAAATCAATTTAAAAAGAGCTTTTATTGGCGTTGTAGCAACCTATACGTAAAAGTAAATCTCTCGTTTTTCTAATTAAGATCTAAGCTTCGACTTAACCCCTTTTTAAGTTTCTTTCCACATGTTAATTATCTAATCTTTAAAAATGTCACGATATTTGGTGAAAGCACGGTCAAGGTTGTGGCTGTTATTGTTATGCTTAACGATATAGTAGCTGAGGAAGTTGGTTAAAAATTCTTTGTTTAAGTCTTTATTAACATCCTGTCCCTAAAGGTCGTAGTTGTAAGATATAATAAAAAGGTCTCCAAGAGCCTTAATTACTACTTTGCTGGCAGGGTCGGTGATAACTTCAAAGTGAGCGCTTTCAGTAGCCATCTTGACGTGCTTATTTACGTAGAACGTATAGAGCGTATAGGGCAAGGGACTTGGTGATCGTGGATATGGAGGACTTGGTGTTTTGACGTAGAGTTGCGTGTGAACTTAGCAACTTAGTGACTTGGTATGAGGTCGTATGATGTGGCTTTCTTAGTATGACTTGGTTTTTTCGCTTAAAGTAGCGATCTTAACAATTAAATTGGCGTGGAGGAAGTGAAAAGAGTAAAGTAGGAGTAAAGGTTTAGTGTAGAGGGTAAGGTCGAAGGTCGTTTGTTATTAGTGGGGGTTATTTAGCGTGGAGACTTAGTAGTTTTTCTGCAGTAGTACTACCCGTAGTTATACTGACTTAGCCATTGACAAACTTGCTGAACTTTAAGACTTCTGACAGTCAATCTCAACATCTTCAAAAAAGGTTAATAAAAATTTATTAGTGTTTTTAATAGCAATACTGTCGCCTACATCCAGATTGACGTTGGGAACTAACGCAATCCAAAAGTCTTCTCCGTTTTTCTAACGTTTGGGACTGGCGCAGTGCTAATAGAGACCTTTCACAAAAATACTTCCTCTACCCTAGCCGCCGTTATTGATGTAGAGCGTAACTGGAAAGTAGCTGCTTCTTCTACTTAGCCAATCTGTGCTTAACGTAATAAGCACTGGTTAGTGTTAGTAGGCCTTCATTGTTATAACATAGTTGATTCAAATCATTGTGGTCGAAGTAACTGGTACTGCGTTGATATTGTTGATTTAGATGTGTAAGTTCTAAGTTTGGCAGACCGCTAGCCGGTCTGCATACTAATTTGTATAGCTAAACGCTTTGGCCTGTGTCCCACTTTGAAGTAAGCACCTACTGCACTACACTTGCAGTGTAGTCCCACACACTAAAGTCAATTTGCAGTACGTACAATCAACTTTACTTGCAGTAAAATTGACTTAGATATACTGTACTTGACTGCTATTCCAACAAATACCTTACCGTTAATTACACGTTATAAGCTTTTTGCATTATAAAAGACTTACTTATTCTTAGAGAGAACGAAAATAAAAGCGAACTCCCTCCTTTACAGGCGAAAAACATTTATATATTTTATATAAATCGCCTTTTTAATTCCCACATATGTTTTATCTATGTTCGAGTTCATTAAATGAAAAATTACAATATATATCGGAAAGTTTATAATAAATAAATTAAAGAAATTTATTTTATACGAAACCCGACCGTAAATCAATTCGTTTTCGTAATATGTTTAGAAAATAACCTTGTTTGTAACTTTACCTGTTTTTCGAGCCATATTGCGGCAATTAGTTACAACTATTAAAGACGAAGGATATATTTAGTCTCCCGTTTGTAAATAGCAGAAATATATCCCTCTTTACTAACCTATTTTAAATTTCGTATGTTACGTGTTAGTTAACTTATTTGCTGGGTTTTGAAACATTACCTGAACCTAAAAGATCTCTATCTTTTAAACAATATAAGCTATTACCCCTTTTGTTTAATATCCCTGTTGCCCTCTTTTCCCGAGCCGGCCTTCTTTTAAACGTTCTTCGTTGCCTTTTACGGTTTTAACTATTCATTGTAATAAGATTTTTTTCGGCTAACTGTATATTAATACGTATTATCTTTATGCCAGATTGTTTCAATACCTGCCATGTACCCTTCTGTAAGTTTTTTTTAAATAACAAAAATAATAAAACTACGTAAACTTTATCTTTTATAACAAATCTAAGCTACGGCTTATAAAACGAAGCGAACAGCGTTTAAGGCCTCACCGTATAAGCCCCGTTTTTACCCCTATTCCATTTATTAACCTCAATCAAAAACGAACTAAATAGTCCCCACAAAAATGAGTTAAAGATCGTATCCGGACCGACCGCGTCTCCCGAGTATAAACAAATGTATTATAGTCCTTAATAATCCGCTTAAAAAGTTACTTTCTACGCCGTGCCCCTCGTTAACAGCTATCGTCGACCTACCCTAACGTTCGTTCCTTTTAACATGACCCTCTGTCATCGGCACCGACTCGCGTCCATCCCGCCCTTCGCTAACCTCCCTCATCGACACTAACTAACGCTCTCTCCGCCTCGCATCGCTTACCCTTACTGACTTTTCCTAGTATAAGGGGCTAATCTTAATAGAAACTCTATTGTCAACAACGTTATTATTCGTTAAACCTAAATAAAAAAATGATAATAGGTAGGTAAAATTTAAACAGGTTTTGGTAAAAATCGTTCTACGGTTAAATACATATCGGAAAAAATCGGACAATATATACCCGGCCCTACCTATCGTATTATATTATAATAATAATCAATTTTCCCCTTTTTCATTCATATTATACTATTTCCGAGGTAAAGTCGATTTGTCCAGTAAAAATCACTTAACATGTATTTAATACCGACGTCAAAACACCGGGCAATCATGAATTCGAACGTCTTCCAATTCCGCTTTGAATTCATCTAAAGTTACAATATATTGTGAATTTTCCAATATTCTCATTCCAGCTTATTACAACCCTTTTATTTTACTAATATAACATGAATAACAACTTACCCTATTTTTATTACGAAAAAAAAAACTTTCATTTCCTCGTTTGTACCTTTAATTATATTATCGGCCATGAAATTTAATTTCGGATGAATAATGGATAAAACCTACGAGGAAACTGGATTCGTAATTGCCTGTTCGACTTAATCCATGTAAAATATAAGGTATTTCCAAAAAATATTTAGAAAGATATTTAAAGAGTTGAAAATATCGACGAATCGTTACTAATTATAAAGTTAATCGAGTTTTGATTCGTACGATTGATTTTAATGTTACATAAAGGAAATTAAACCTAATCGTTTAGCTTATACCATGTTGTCGAACATCATCAACAATTTGTTATTACTTTGATTTATTATTCGATATGTACTATGGCTATCCAAGCTATTTTCACATATTCGTATAAATATATTAAAAACGTAACAGCTTACCCCAATAAACTAATCAATGACTTCGTATTCCTATTTACCACGAGGATAAAAGATTTTTCTTACCTATTTACTAGACGGTTTATATTAAACCTAGTATTCGTCGACTTTCGGTTATTTAATATTAACTAATAAACTGGTAAATACGATACCTAATCATATTACGAAGTTCGACGACGATTTGTACGTATTTTTCAAAAAATTCATTTACACATTCGGTATTGCTATCTATCCAAAGAAAATATACTGTTAATAAAAGTTATTCAACTTTTATCAAAAAATATAAGGTGGTTTAAAATACGTTTACCTAATTCAAACTGCAGTCGCTCATAATAAATGCCGGAAATGCATGAAATTTCTACTACATATCCTGAAAGCGTTCCGCATACATATCTCCGGTTTTAAAACATAGAACATTAAATTAAATGAACTTAAAAAAGCGGTTTATAAAAATTAAGAAATATTAAAAGCCGTTATTAGTAACTATTAGGTCGATTATGAAATTTATGGAAACATATACCTGATACCAATCTAACATAAAAAGGGATCAAAAAACTTTCATCGAAAGGTATGACGAGGTTTGGTATCATTATATTAAGTATATATTCGATATAAAAGTCAAATACTTACAACTTTCTCCTTATGAAAGTAATTCTGTTCAAAATTCCAAATAAAACGTTGCTAACCGGATAACCTGTAACAAAGAAATCGTAAATTTATTATAAAATGTTGGTGTAAATGAGTTCTAACTTAATTAATATAATCAGTTATAGTAAAGTAACGTACCCCGTAAATTCATTTTATAATTTTCAACTTACATCTAATTTTTTACCTTAATCGAAAAATGTTTAACGCCCTCTGAAACCGCAAATAGGTAAACTTCGTATAATGAGTTGGTTATTACTCCTTGATCGTACAATTCCACAAAAATACCCGATCCGAAAATAAAGTAACCTTTCGGCGTTAAAAAAATTAACGGGTTTAATACGGGCCAGGTCTGCAACAATATTACTAATATCGGTGGCCTAATATCCCTCTGCTTTATTCCGATCAGCGACCCGGACGTGGGCCGGACCCAGGGTAATCCCGTGACCATCGATACCCCGAAATCCTCCAGCTTTCCTTTAAAGTAGATATTATCGCCATTCCATAATCAAGTTTTGATCTAAACAAATTTCTTTGTATATCCCACCGTAATGAATATTTTCAAAATATATAAGTTCATTATTACCACGTTTAATATAATAATAAGAATAATTCAAAAACCCCGTAGGTGACGGTTATTAACTTCGAGATTATTTTACGTTTTACGGGTTAAAATATCCTAGCAGACGCTTGAGGTTACAGGACAATATTGTACATGGTATGATAAAAAAGAAAAAAAAATGTCCTATTGAACTTAGCGTTCCGAAATCAAACGTAATAAGGAAAAATATTCCAATCCCCTGTAATCCATCAAAAACGTAAATGGGGTACGAACGTTACGCAACTTAGAAGACTACTGTTGGAATAGTACTACGTGAATTGAAGTAGGTCAACTTTAATTACAGTAAAGTTGACTATACTGAACTGCAAGTTGAGCGTATTGTTTGTGTGAACTTACCGCATTGGGTGTAATTTGAGTTCGGTATGCTGCACTTCATTCTAGGGCACGGGCTAAGAAATTAGCCATAAAAATTACTGTGCAGACCGGCTAGCGGTCTGCCAAACTTAGAACAATACATCCACTACTTGACCAATGCAATACTACTGTTACTTCGATCACGATTCGAATAGATAATGTTGCAATGACCTAAGGCCCTAACAAAAACTACGCTTTTAAATAAAATACTATCGCGAAAAGCTTTCCGTTGTAAATAGTATAGTAACGTTTTGCGTCCGTAAATTGTATAAAATAATAAGCTATTAGCTTTAAAATACCATCTTCGTCTCATTACCACAAATACCCTCCTAATGCCGTTACTAAATAATCGGTTTCTGCTGCTGTTATCCAATTTAAATTCCAATATACTAAAATCGGTGCCGTAATAAAAACATTTTTAAGGTTGAACATACGTATTTATCCCGTTTTATCAAAGTTTCACAAATACTATACTTCGTTAATTAAACGGAATAATAAATGAATTCAAAAACAAAATACTAATAAAGTTATGATAAAAGTTAATAAAACCTAAAAAACTTCGAACCTCTCGAATAATACATAGTAACTTTCATTCGAATATTATCTGAACAGTTTCGAGGTCGGCCCGAATACCTACAGTAACCGTTATGATAAAAACCTAGATATTTTACCTTCGGAATTACGAAATCTCAATTTTTAAAATTTAGATTTAGCTTCATACTATAAAGGCGTTTTAAAACCACGCGAACTTTCGCTATATAATCCTATTTAGTACCTGAAGAAAAATAGAAGGTTATTGGGGTAAATTATAAAACAAGTATCTACGATATCAGCCATAATATAATTAATGTACTGTTAAAAAGTCGCCAGCATTTTTATCAATCCGAAAGAGGTAATTCATTACTTCAATAACCCGAAGAGAATACGAAAAGCTGTTAATGTTTCCTAGCGAGATAAAATCTGGATACGGTAAAGGGGCGCTTAAATATATAATTTAGTAACATAAGTCGACTTAGATAACATACGTAAGGTCTCCTTCATGAATGGTAAGGAAAAACGATCCTATTGGGTAATTTTATTTAATACCCGGTAATCGATATAAAACTGTTATACACCCCCCACCCCCTTTACCGGTTTAAAATTGAAAAATATCGGAGCTGTAACCAATAAAACACTTACTTGTACCTTAACCTTCTTTATTAATTCCGTAATTCAACGTTGAAATTCGAAAAATCAATTTTGTGATATCGAATATAATTGTTATGGACTCAGGTTATTAGCCATTAAGCTTATAGGTTACGTGACTTTGTACGTAACGGGATGTGCCTAAGCCCGGCCTAAGCGCGAACCGGGTATAGGCCGAACACAGCCCGTGTACAGACAGAGTACAGTTCGTGTACAGCACGTGTAAAGGTACGAGACGAGCTGGGTATTGGCTCTACCTAAAGGCCCTGCATATTAGTCCACAGTGACCTTTTCTAGTTTTCCTCCTTACCTTGATAATAAAACTTATTTAGCACTTATTTAACTAACCATTATAGGTCGGATTATAATATAATATTAAAGTTTTTTTTATCTTTCTGAAAGAATATTAATTATAATAAAAGAATCGATAATTGACGTTAATAATTCGGTGTTACACTTCAACATTATCGGGGAGGATAGGCCGTCGGCGAATACCTTGTCTTTCATCTTTATAAATACACTTTCAGCCCCTTCGAGGCCAACTTAGGCTAATATTTTTCGTTTATAAGATACCGTAGGCTATATCGCATCGATTATTCAATATTTATAATAACCGGGTTAATCTACTTTAACTATTGACTTTAAGTTCGACTTCGTTTAGGTCGTCGTGAAGATTTAATAATTCGAAACCAAATTGTCCGCGACTCGCGTTGGGTTTTTATTGGTTTAGCGCGGACAAAAACGATATAATTAACCGTAATAAAACGGATCTATTTTCAAGTAGGCGGCGATGCACCAAACGATTGAATTTATATTAAAAGCTAATAAGATGTAAATCTAAAAGGGTCGGTATGCACTTATTTACGTATAAAAATATTGTACGGCAGCAGTAAAGTAGGCGGTTATAGATTATTACGAAACCGGAGGATATCAAGGTAGGTATAATAAAGGGAAGTTTCTAGACTACATCGAATCGGCTTTCTGCGACCCTTACCGCGTAAACAAAGTATTAGTCGAATTCGAAAGCTTGGTTATAAGTAATGAGGATCTATAAGCAATATTTGTTATTAGGTTCGAAATACTTTTAATTTAAGTAGACGGCCTAAATTGACCTTCGACCATAAAATATAATTACTTACACTTCCGCGTATGGTAATGTATTTTCGAAAAAATTATTATATCATGTGTTAATTGGGTAAATTATATTGTAGCCTTGGAAAAGTACCGCGAACTAGCCGAAGAGTTAAAGTTTTTGGATTTAAAACGGCGTTTAATTTATTAGCTAACGAGATCTGTCTAAGACTAATGGCCGGATAATAATACGGTTATAATGGAAGTTTATGTCTTTTAAACGCCTTCGTTAAGGGACTGTGGTAATCGCGGCTAATATTTTCGATACCACGAACAGTTATTTGAATAAACCCGTTCGGTATATACTGAAAACCAAAGATGTAAGGCGATATAAACAATGATAAAAAAAACGTTAAATTAGGCTAGTTTCGGAGCGTTATATACGTTATAGTTTACTAAACTATTTTTAACGTAACTATAACCTTTGCCTAGTATTTTCTCTTACGTAAGTATGTACGGCTTGAATTAAAAAATTAGAGGAGAATTTCTTATTAACAGCGGTAAAAAAAAGCCTAACTCCTAAATACAGTTTCGTTTAGGAGTTACATAACTTTAACTACTTAATTACAAAATCGAGTAAAAAAGGATTTAATTTAATCAAAATACGTATAAACAAGGAATTATTCCTTTTCTTTATACTTTTTAATAATACCTACTTCTAAAATACTTAAGTCGATTTTGTCCGTAATTATTATTATATTGTAAGCGAGGCTTTAATATAATAATTATAGTTAAAGTAAATTCAGCTATAAGATCCGCGAAATTTTAAATCGATATTAAAGTTACGGTAAAATAGGTGTATTACCTAAATATCCAGGTTTTGTATAGAGATTAATAAATAATCGAACCCGATATTAATATATATTATTCCTAGAATAACGCGGGATAAAATTTTTGGAATACCTTAAATACGACATTAATAGGTGACCTTAAACGCGGGTGGTAACCGTTTTATAATTCTAAGTAGAAGAAGTTTCGTTAGTAACATAATGTCGATACGCTTTAGGACGGGAAATATATAGTATATAATAGGTTCGGTTTTCCTCAGGTAAACGTAACGTTCGTACCGAAAGACATAAAATATAGGGGACCCGTCCCGGATAACTTATGTTATAAACTTTAGCGAAATGACGACGATTACAGATAAAGAAAAAAAAGGATTATTTGCGTCTTTTACGGTAATTAAGAGAATTTCGCAACTTATTCGACAAAAATAAAGTAAAAGTTTTATCATTATATAAAGAGAAATTTAATCACTATATTTGTATTGAACCGAATAAGAATATATCTTTACCAAACCGACCTTATAGACCGTTATACTCGATATTATAAAATTAACTTTCTAAACTCCGACGATAGGTTACGAAGTTGATAAATAAGGGTTAGGTTCGGGCGAGCTTTTAATCGGCGATGGCACTAGTATTACTAATTCGTAAACTGAAGGAGGATAACGGTTTTATATTAACTATCAGGTATTAAATAAAATTACAAAATAAGACCGTTTTCCTTTACCTTTAATTAAGGAAACCTTACGTACGTTGTCGAAGTCGATATAGCTTACGAAATGAGATATTTCAATGGTATTTCACTGTATTCGAATAGTATATGGGTAGGAGGAATTAACGGCGTTTCGTAAGCGGTTCACGTTATTTGAATGGTTAGTTACCTCTTTTAGGCTAACGGAAGCGTAGGCGACGATTTAACAATATATTCATTATTTAATACCGGATATTTTTAATAATTTCGGTATTACGTATTTAGACGACCTTTTAGTCTTCTCTTTCAATATTAAGTAAAATTATATAGCTAAAGGTCTCGTATTTTTGGGATATCTTCATAACATGTGACTAAATTTAAATTCGAAAAAGTGTAACTTAGTAGTTAAAAAGGTAAAATACCTAGGCTTCATTCTAACGGTAAGAGTAAATATCCGGGTCGATTCCGAAAAAGTCTGGGTAATTCGCGAGTAGGAGTTATTACATACGGTCCGAAAGGTTCAAAGTTTTTTATGTTTTACTAACTTTTATCGCGATTTTATTAGTAATTTTTCAAAAAGCTGGCGAATTGTTCCGTTCGCTTCACGAAGCAAGGTATTTGTTAAATTTCAATAGAGCGGGAAAAACAGATATTTCAAACTTGAGAAAATTCCTTTATTACGGCTTTGATTTTAACATATTAGGATCTAAATCGGCTAATAGTAGTGAAAACTAATTATTCGAAAACGGTATTAAGAGTGTATTTATCGTAAGGGAATTAAAATGATATTTTAAAGCTAATAACTTACTACTTCATACAATTAACGGATATAAAACGTAACTATACTATTTACGACAAGGAACTTTTCGTGGTAATATTTTATTTGAAAAAGTGTTTTTTTAAGCTACGTAATATCCGTATACCGTTTATTATTTCAACGGATTATAAGTAATTGGAGTTTTTTTTTTTCTTTACTACGATTGATTTCAGAACGCCAGGCTAAATAAGACGAGGTCTTTTCTCTTTTTTAATACCTCTTACTATATAAATCCGTAAATTAGGGCGCTCGTACAGATACGTTAATTCGTAAGTTATAAGATAAACCCGAAATTAAGAAACGTCGCGCACGGGATTTTTAGCCTATTTCTATTATTATATTTACCGTGGTATTAATAAACTTGTATATGAAAGAAACAAAGATTACGGCAGGTTAGGTAAAAGAATTTGGTGAGATAGAGGTCGAGTTATTGTATTACGATAATATATATTCTAAAAGGGGGTTGGAGGTTTTTGAGGGGCCGCCGAAGGCAATGTAGCCTCAAAGCCGGCCCGCGACTAGATCGTTATTAGAGATGATATTAGGGGATTCCAATACGGAAGCGCCGGCGATACCGCCGCGGTCCTGGCCTATATTAAGCTCGTTAATATCTTTAATGACGAGTAATTCCCTTATTTTCGTCCCAGATACGTTAACGAAATTATAAGACTAAAAATTGACGAATAACCTGTTATAAAAGGTTTGCCTTTTGGCGGTGTCTGAAAACGTTAGGTGTTTTTTACTTAAGGTAACATAATTAATATGAATTATGAATTACGGGATGAACTTGTAAAGGGTTTACGTTATTGTAATCGTTGATAATTACCGAGCTAAAAATTATTGATAACGAGGATATTATAATAAACCTACAACTCGCCTATTATAGGTTATCCGGATAAAAACATTCCATTTCGCGTTTTTTGGTGAGATTACTATTAAAAAAGAGATGATCGTAAATATTTAACGTTTATGTCGAATATATATGTAATTTAATGAGATAAAACCTCGTCGTATTTTACGATAAGGCTACTTTAATTTCTCCCTATTCTCGATTAGTATTAAACGTACATTTCGGTCGACTTTATAGTTAACCTACCAATTACTAATAACGTCCTTCGATATTTGTTAGTTATTACGAATCGTTTTTCTAAGTTTATCCAGTTAAAGGTTATATGATTTATAACTATAAATACATACGATAAGCGTTTTCTTGATATATAGTTAAAAAATTATAAATATATAGCTTTTATCATTAGTAACTGCGGTGTAAATTACGTCAACGTATTTTAAATGATACTATATTGATAAAAAGTTCGAATGACCTTTATTTATAACGTATTAACTATAAATAGATAAAGATATTAAGTAGGTAAATTAAAACGTCCAAAATTACTTATATATCGTAGTCGCTTTTTCGTAGTACGATTAGTCCTTTTATTTAACTTTTTGTTAATTTACGTTAAATAACCAAAAGTAGAGAGTTATTGTATTTAACGTAAACCGTTTAGTAAATAGGTAATAAATGTTACCTATCCTCAAGGTAAACGGGGATACAAAGCCGTTAATTAGTTTAATGGTGCGATTTATTACGTTTTGAGCTTATTTACGTAAAGTGACGGAATTAATCAAAGCGGTAATAACTTATATTTAATAGCAAATGAAAATAGCGACGAATTGTAAACGACGTTGGGCGAAGCGATATAAAGTAAGGGATTAAGTTTAACTAAACCTTTTTAATATTAAAATTAATTGCCTGAATAAAAAATTCGACTAACTTTATAATTAGTACTGGATGGTCGGTATTTCAAACCCGTTAAATATCGTATGAGATATACTTAATAAATATCTGGTATTTTATATGCATTTGGTGAAAATGAAGCTTCAGACGCATTTTCTTCGTAAGTCTTATCCGACATTCGTTTAGAAATAGTTTTGATAACAGACAATATAAGGAAAGGTAAATATAAGGAATTGAAATTATAAGATATCCTCGCGATAAAAACGAGGAAGAGCAAGTTTCGTTACGTATTAGTTAAGTAAAAGGGTTATCATAAACCGTAATGGAAATTGTTAAAGAATTATTAATATATTATAACCCTAAGTAGATTCGAAGCGAAATGAAGAAATATTTGTGTTAACGATAACCCGGTATTTTTACAACGGTGTTAAATTTGTATTAAATGACAGGTGTAACGGAAACTTTATATACCCTCAAAATAAAACTTTACTAATAAATAAAAGGAAAATTTATTATTCAAGGAAGTTATAATATATGAAGTAAGGCTGAATAAATATTACCCGATTATTTTGAATTATATCTGACCGTAAAGCAGCTTTTATTATATTTTAGGGAAGTTTTACCTCCTTATTATTATTATCCTGATTTCAGTTTAACGAATACCTGCGTTATTAATATTTGGGTTCCTATTACAATTAACTCTGAAAGTTAAACGATAATAGGGAAGGGGAACAGTGAAAGGCATAACGAAAACCGATAGGCGCCGAAAAAGGGGGCTGGTAAAAGATGAGCTATACGTGAGTCGACTCTAAGGAGGACAGATAACGCAAAAAAGGGTGGGCGTTAAAAAAGGCCGATAACAAATAATATTAGTAGGGCCGAACGTTAAAGGAGGCCGATGATAAAAGATAACGTTAAAAGGGATGGGCGTTAAATAAGGCTGACGATAACGGTTAACGAAAAGTAAAGTGAAAGACGCGGCGGGGGGGGGGGGAGGGGGGTAACTCTTTAGGCGGGTTACCAAAGATTACAATATGTTAGTTTAGGCTACGATAACGCGATCGGCCCGGGTATAATTTTACGCCCGTTCGCGATCAACCCGATTAGTTTGTTTTTGTAAAAGGTTAGTAAATAGGATACGAACGAAATAGGTAATCGTATAATTAAGCTTAAAACGTCGTTCATAATATTTTATAAGTCGTAGTTTATATTAATTATAAGTAATATGGCTTAGGTTCTTATATTATTTTAACCCCTTAAGTTAAAATTACAAAAGGATATTCGGCGGTAGCTAAAAGAGGTGAGGGCTAAAATGTTATTTGTTAAAGCTCGGTTAACCGAAGGCGTTTTATCTTTATAAATAAACAAAATAGTAAAAGGCAACGAAAAGATCCAAGGTAAGTACGGACCCGGAAAAAAAGGGCGGCGTGTGCGTCTGGCTAAAGTAGTAACAACTTATACGGCTGACATAGTAGAAATTTCCTACGTCCGAGCGATATTACGAAGCCGGATAAACTAACTAACTTACTCGGAAAAGATAGGGATAAAGACGGGTTGTTAACCCGGAACATCTCCCTGACGTTTATGCGCGGGGGACAGGATATAATCCCTATCCTTTGCCGTAATAACCAATTAACGTAAAAAGGCATATAAATCGAGTAAGTACGTAATTAAAATTATCTTCTAAATACATTATAAAAAATAGTTAATTAGTGGTCGACCTTTCGTAAGGTTTTTTTGATAATTTTACCTTATTATATACCTTCCGATAAACGCAATACCTTTACGTACTATAAACTTAAACCCAAAATAAGGGTACGTTAAAGTTGAAAAGCTGATTAATATATGATATATAAACATTTTTAACCTATAATGGAGAAAGATTATTTTCATCTTTACTATTTCCGAAAATAAAAAGATCCCCAATAACGCGAAAGGGCAATAATAGGTAATTGATAATAGAGAATTAGTATATTAAAAATAATATACCTTACAAAAAGGTTTGTCGTTCCTTTCGGAAATGCTAGCAATTACGTAAACTAAGTTAAAATCGTTAAATAAGTCGGTTGGAATAATAAATCAGAAAAAAAGGTAAAGATGTGTAAATTTAAATAACTGGCTAGCTTATATTAAAAAAAAGTGGAAAAAGTTATAACGGAGTGGCTGGAAAAGGGGGGTTGAGAGTGTAAAAGGGAAAAAGAGGAAGCTTTAAAGGTTATGTAAGGGCGTTCGTATTTATAAAGACTAACGAATCGGATTTGACAAAGGTAACGTATTATACGGGGCGTATTACTTTATATTAAAATCAAAAACATAACTTTATACGATACGTTAATAGATACGTTATACGATGCCGACAGTAAAAAGGATACCTTACACAGCGCGTTACGATATATTAACGGGTACGTTATACGGTGCCGGTGGTAAAAAAAATGCCTTATATGGCGCGTTAACGTGTACATTATACGTCGCCAGCGGTAAAAACAAAGCATTATATGGTACGTTAACGGATACGTTATACGACGTTAACGACAAAAACAAGGCTTTACATAACGCGTTATTATATACGTTATACGGCGTTGGTTGCATAAGGTTGACCGGCCGAAACGTTATACAATATATTAGACGTAATGTTAACGACTTTCGCTCGACCCGCGTATCAAGCAGGTACGGCTCGCGTCTGATATTTATCCAAAAAGGCGTCGTAACCCTTAAAGCATCCGGGGAAAAGGGGGAATATTATAGACTTCAGACGTTAGCCATTAAGCCTATAATTTACGTAACTATACATGTAACAGGATAAGCCTGGACCCGACCCGGACGTAAACCGGGTATAAGCCGAGCACGGCGTGTATACGGATAGGGCACGGTCCGTACAAAGCACGTATAAAGGCAAGTAACGGGCTAGGCATTGGCTTTGCCCAAGGGCCCTACACGTTGGGCTATGGTAGCCTCTTCTAGTCTTCCTCCACATCTCAATAGTAAACCCCATTTGACACCTACTTGGCTTACCATTATAGGTTAGACCATAATAATAATAATCCTTAAAGTCGTTTCAATAAAGATCAATATTTGTTGAATTTAATGTAAATATAGTGGTTACGTTTTCTTTTATATAATAGTAACGTTATAACTTTATCTTTGTCGAACATATTGTAAGATTTTGCTAATTTTAATAAAAAACGTAACTAATCCTGTTTTTACCATAGTCGGAGTTATTACCTGCAACATCCGCGTTTTTTCGTAAATACTCATAACAAAGATTAATTACAACTAATCATTCGAACGTTACATCACCCATTGAAAACGGGTTGCTAAATTAATAAAACCCGATTTTATAACGCCTCGTATATCCCCAGACCTAAAACATACTATTAGCGTATCAATGACCAATCCTTGTTAATTATAAGCTATTGAATAATTATCGCCAACTTTTAAAATTACCTGTTGATATCATATACAAAATATCACAAAATTTATATCCTGTATTAATTTGGGAATAATATATCTTAACATAGAGCTCAACTATTTATCAATATTTCCATGAAACTTAGATATTTAAGTTATACGCGTATTTATCTGTAGCCTTAATATCGTACCTAGATTTGGAAAATGGAATAATCGAATTTATTTTATCCTCAACCGTTATTCTAAAGCCTCGTTTATAATATAATCATAATTATAACCAAAATCTTTTTAAATTTCCAAAACGTAGGTATTGTTAAAAAGTACATAGCTAAGGAATCAATCATTATTTATACGTGTTTTGATTAAATTAAACTTCTCTTTGCTCGATTTTACAACTATGTAATTGAGGTTATGTAACCTTGAAACGAAATCATATTTAGAAATTAAACCTTTCCTTTCGTCATGAGTAGGAAACCTTTATCTTCTTTTCTAATTTAAACTATATGAACCTACGTTAAAATCAATACCGGCCGAAGTTTGTTGCTATGTTAGTAATAATCCATCGAACTATAGTGTAGATAACGCCCCGTAACTTACTTAATTGAACGTTTTTTCGCCGTTATCTACGTCGCCTTATGACCTTAGTCCTCAACACGTATTAAACAGGTTTACTAAAATAATGAACCGTAATTACTACTACTTTTTAACGAAAATACCTAAAAAATATAAATTCCCAATATCATTATATTTTTTTTCCAGACATTATACCTATACGAGTATCATTAATTGTTAACCAAAACTTCGCTTTCTATCCAATAACTTTAATTTATCGGTGAGCTTGTGGTTTTCTTTCGGGGCTACAACGTAATCGACCCAGCTTACGTTTACCGAAATGGATTTAGCGCGAATATAAAAGAATATACGAAAAAGTAATTAATTACACTTTACGGCTAAAAGCTAATCTAATCCGCATATTTAAACTAGTAATATCTTAAAACTAATTGTAAATCATATTTACAAGACATTATCGTTGATAAGTAATCCCTTTAATTCGACCAAAACTTCATCTGCGCAATAAAACTCGCCAAAAATAATTTTAATATAATCGAAAAACTTACTTATGTCGTATTTATCCTTATATCCGCCAGTTTCGTAATACGTCATAATAACATGCTTTACCAACGACTTGTAATAACCTTATATGTAAAAAAACGTATACCGATACTTTCCAACCCATATTTTATCCGTTTAATATATAAATTCGATCGTTTAATGCGTCACCGCCGACGTTAAAATAAATCCGTCGAATTATGTTTAGTTATATCGCTTTTACTCGTCTGAAAAAGTTGGAAAACTAATACGAATTACCGTTAGGTCGGCTTCAAATTATGAAATTTTAGTTACAACCTAAACGATATCAGATACAGGGTCGATAATAAAAGTCGATTAACCCGGTTATTATAATTACTTGACAACTAACGCGATATAACCTATGGTAATAAGGGAAAAATATCGGCTTAAATTAACCCCGAAAAGATAAAAGGTATATTTATAAAAATGGAAGATTAGTTATTCGCTGTCGGTCTATCCTGCTCAATAACGTTGAATTATAGTATAAAATCATTAAAATTTAATATGGATTGATTTTTTTTACGAAAATATTCTTTCGAAAAGATAAAAGAAAACCTTAATAATTTTCTATAATCCAACCTATAATAACAAGCTAAGAAGGTGTTAAATAGGGTTTACTATTAAGCTATAGGCGGAAAACTAAAAGAGGTTATAATAGCTTTTTGTGTAGGACCTATAGGCATGGCCAATACTTAGCCCGTTACGTACCCTCGCACTTACTGTGTATAGACCGCGCCCGGTCTACACTCGGACCGGGTCTGGCCTGGTAACTACATATCTATTACGAACACTGTCAATTAATCCATAAAATAAATGGCCAATGACCTGAGTCCATAACAGCTAATCTTTAAAATCATAGGCGATTCAATAAAGACTTTGTATTTACCTTTATCACCGTATTTTTAGACGATTAACTGAGATTTTTCGTACGTTCGGTCCGTAGTTTTACCCTTAACCTCGTATACTATCCTCGACTCGAGATAGCAATATCTTAGATTTTAAATTACGTTGACGGTATAAGATAAATTACTGCTTATGTAAAAATACTGTGAATCTCTACCTAATCTCTCTCCTTAAACAGTTGACCTAGTATATCAATAATACCCTTAATATACAACTTGAAAGCAGTAATCTGTCATACGGTCTCTTCTAAAATACCTACGCTATTTTGTATACTCTACTAAGCCTATAATCCTTGTCACCGTCCTCTCCTTTAGTATATATCCTCCTCCTAGGTAGTCGTCTACACCGTTGACGTTTTATTAGTTTTTAACGATCGGCTCTAAAGGATGATATTAACTAATCCGCTCGGCTCGAATATTATCGAAGTTAGGATTTTTATTGAATTTAAAGGGACTTTTATAAGTCTTGAACTATGTAATTCGAAAAGTAAAAAATCCGCTAATAGTTTTAAATAATAAGTTTGAATTAGTAATACTTAAAATTTTATACGGTCTATCTTATTTGACTAGCTATCGCTATATAAAGACTTTACTTTAAAAGGGGAGGGATTGCACTTTTATTATCCATAGTCCGTTTTTAGTATTCAAGGCGTTGTTAACTTAACCGCTTACTAGTTCCTTTTTAAAATCATTTAAACTTTATTATATGTTACAGCGAGTTTTTAGATATTTTACAATAATAACGACTTAATTTTCATTTGTAGCTAGGCTCCAAATACTAATAAAATCGGTGTAAAACTGTCAAGGATAATAATATTATCAAAGTCTTTTACCACTATTTAAAACCATGATTTTTAACTTATAAAACTTTCGATTTCAAGGATGAAGATATAGTAAGCACTTCATAAAAAAAGTGTAAGACTTCTCGACCTTACTAGTACCCTAATGAACTTTAACGAGAATCATTTTACATATAATTCCCATTAACTTAACATTAACTTGGAAATTTATCGCTATAACGTTAATACTAACATCGTGAATTAACACGTTTGATAACCTAAGGTATGTATCGATTTACAAAATATATAATAACTATTATGTTTCATTTATCGTAATAGTTTTAAAAAGATTAATGCTGTAAAAATTCATAGCGAAGTGTATAACGTAAAGTACTAGATTTCCGTTCAAGTAAGACCCGTTTACGAATATATTAAAGTAAAAGTATTAATCTTCCTTTAATGTAAACTTCAATCTTAAAGGGAGTTGAAATTATATTTTGCAATGGTAATAATAACATTCAATTATCTTTGACTTTTAGAAGGCCATATCTTCTTAACGAGTCGTCTTTAAAACCTTATAAACTTTATTAGTCTTTGGATAGTTCAATTTACAATAACATTCACGAAGTTTCAACTTTATCAGGTTTAACACCATTTAAAGTATTATTTACTGCGTTTATAGTTACTTTAAAAATTTTCTTCCGGAAACTAATACCTTATAGTTCCCTAAATAATATCGTATTCGTTTTTTTTTTAAACGGTTCATTATAGTATTAGCATTTCCCGATATCTTATAATACCTCTACTGGTAATTTCAGCTTTAGTACTCTATTTAATCGAGTTCCAAGATATACCTATATCGTGAGTGATTTAGTTCGAAGGCTCAAAATAGACGTTCGTTCAGCAATCGAGTAAAGAATTTTAGTAGTCTATAGTTAAAGCTCTTTTCGTAAATTTCTTGACCTAAAATAATAATATTACGTTAACGGCGTATAATACAAGCTAACTATTAAGATATATTATATTTATATTAACCTTGTAGTGAATATTTACATTGATTTAAAAAAAGAAATTAAACTGCTGTAAAGCTTATTTGTATAGTTAGCATTCGTAGCAAAGCTTTTTGATAAATTTTAATTCATCTTTTTCTGCATTTGTATATTCCATTACGTAAAGTAGCCACTCCACGTGCTTTGTGGTAGGGTATCTTAATTGACAGTATAATATTATTAATTTAAGCTACTTTTGGTAAACAGCTTGAATTATACGCGCTTTTAAGAGAAGTCACATATATTTCAACTCAAGACGAAACAATAAGGATACGTTATTCGAAGTAGAGATGAATTGATTTACTGTATTTCGAGTCTTAATTCCGAACTTATCTGTATTAATTAATAATAATACAATTACTGTTTTGAAACTCATCATGTTAAGTTTAAACGAGCCGAATTATATGTTTGTAACGATTATACTAAGGGATAACGTTTTACCTCTATCAAATAAAACTTTACTATATTCTCCCATTTGGTGGAATTAAACCTTGGAAAACTTCTTTGTAAAAACGTCGAATTATCTTTTTTGGTGGTTGATATTTCTGCCGCGCTAATCATTGGTATCATACTTTATAACCGGTTGCTATACTTGTCAAAAATTGTGAATTATAACGTTATATAATCATATGACACTCTGTTTTCGCTATCCAAGCCCGTACTGTGTGGAAATAAGGCGTTTTATAAACTTATAAATACTTTTTGGTCTATTTCCTTATCTTGGATCGTTGCGTAAATCTCGTTTTCCTTCCAATCATTTTTTTTACACCGGCTTACTCGTAAAGGTCAGCGTCAAATTCATTTTCAGCGCCTTCGCAGTCGGCTATATACGTTGTAATATTAGCATCTGTTTGTTTTTCCTATGTGTAATTGGCCTAGAATTATCTTTTGATCCGAATTTGTTCGTGTACTCAATTATTAGTACACAAATAGCCGATTTTATTATATATGATATATCTTTTCTAAAAGCTTGTAAAGCCTCGTATGTTGTTCTGTAGGTATTATAATACGAATGGTAAGTTTCACGCTTAGTTATATAGTCGTTTTCACTGGTAACTATTGTGCACTCGGTTTCCGGGGCTCCTTCTTTAGTATTTGTTACCTTTGTATCTATATTTGGAACTATTAAGTTTTTAATACATCGGGTATACTTTGATTTATCGATTCAAAACGTAATGAATCATTTTTAAGAGTTTTATTTTGGTTTGGATTTTTCGTTCATAAGTACTAAACTTAGGCTCCCTTGTTAGCATATCGTAGTTTTAAATAATGTTTTCAAACTAGTATAAGAAGCTTTTAAGTCTTTTTTCAGCTTAAATAACATGAAGTTAGAATTTAGGTTTCTACGGCAAACTTTTATAATTACTTAGATAAACAGTTAATTTTTGTCGATAAGGTCTCTATATATTGATTTAGTTACAGTAGAATAGTAACCGTAAAGATTGTATATATTGAAGTAGTAAGATAGATTGAGGGGAGAAGAGTTATCTGGAGAGTGCATGCTACAAGTGAGAGGTTATAACCTCTTACCCATGCAATGGTACTCTACTGTATAATCTGCTAATCTTCCTTCCAAGCAGCGGCACTTTACTGTACACTTTATAAATACCACTTCTAGACAGTGACACGTTATTATATACTCTGTAAATACCACTTCTAGACAATGACAAGATACTACACTCTTTATAGGAACACTCCTTGCAAAGTGGCACGTTATTGTACAATTTTTCAAAAGTATAATCTGCAATGTAGCCACTTACTAACTTTAATTATATATAGTAATATCCATATAAGCAATTTTTTCTTTCCCTATCGCGGCCCATATCCGTAATTTAGTAATAATAGTATAGTTCCTAATGTAGTTTATACACGTAGTTTCATAATAACAGTTTAGTCGTAATTTAATTTATATCTGTATTTAGGTAATGATTATTTGGCTATCAAATCAATTAATCAAATTTAAATCAGTAGTTTCAAACGCGGTATTAATTATAATATAGTTTTAGTTAATGTAAGAAATTAATAGCTATATAGTTATAGGTCCTTATGAGGATATAATTACATCAGTATTATAAGAGTATAATTATGTAACGGTAATTACAGTATAACGTATTGAATAGTTAATATAAAAATTTATCTCTATCGATCCAAATAAAACTTCTTTTCTTTTCGCTTTTGACAATACGTTCCCTTTTCTATTGTAAGTTCTAACTAATTAATTAACGTATATAAACTTAATCCACTATTCAACTACGTACTTTAAACCGCTACTATGGGTAGATTACTTAATTAATCCTGTATACTAATTTCGACTATAAATGGATACTCCATAAAAACAGGTTTCTTAAGCGCCGTTTGGCATGGAAGCGTAAAAGCAAGAAAACTGTTTTCGAGGACGCCCGCTGCATCGCCGCTAACCCTATTCCGAACACTTCCTCTTTAAGCAATACGGCATTGATCACAGCTATCCTTTTCGTCGCCTTCTATGCCGCCACTCCCTCTCCACTCTTCTCCCTTTGCCCTCTTCTGTCCAACCCTTAAAAAGAAAAGTAAGGGGGGTTTAAAGTTATAAACCTTACTCTTTTCCCACGAGTGAAGACTTTATCACCCGTAGGAGCTATCACTCCTCCCTCTCCTGCCGCTGCAAATGTAGCGTAGCGAAGTAGTAACATGGTTTGTATTACTAATCTTTCTCATATGTTATCTCGTACTAATATCCCTCTAAACGAGGTGATAAAGGCCGACCTGATAGGCTGCCTCGAGCTACAGTTCGTTAAGATACGCCACAAAGCCTTTCTAACGCATAAAACGTTAAAATAGCGTACCTGGGTTCGTAGTCTCGAGCCGCTAATAAATACGATTTACGTGACGTATATCGTGTTCGCGACTACAGGTAAGTTTATTAGCGATTACCATTCAAGCGGAGGTTGATTACTTCGTTACTATTGTTACAAACAGACTAACAATTAATAGGCTCCTATTTCAGTAGTTTTGGGACCATAAACCGAAACCCCATTATGTGCCTACTTTCTTTGCACTAAGTTTACTTAGAACTCGTAATTCTAAGCATAAATACAAGATTTCCACTTACATAAATATACTGTTTAAACCGTTTTTAAAAACAACCACTTTCGCAAATAATTAAAACAATCTAATTTTCACTTGTAATAGGTGGTAACCAGCGGATAAAAGAGACAACAGCCGCTTTCTTAGCTTAAAAACGGGGCCTATGTATGTATTACGTAAGAGAATTCGATAACGTTATAGCATGTCGCTATAAGGATAGTAAAGTCCCCTCCACATCTTTACCTAAAAGTATACGGCCCAAAGCACGGATTTACTTCTCTGGTGGCGCTAGTAACAAAGTCGATAGCGGCGATAGCAGTTACACGAACAACGAGGGGGAAGGCGGTAAAAAAAAAAGGAAAAAACGTGACTCCATCATCTTACTCCTTATTTGGCAACAATTAGCTGTTGGTTTTTACCCGGGCTAACGCGTCTGACTATAGTATAATTCGCTAAAAAATAATGTTTTTTCTTTTCGAAAAATATTCGTAACGCAGGTACCAAGCGAAGAATGAAAAATATACTGAGTAAAGTCGTAAATCGTAAAACAAAAAGTCATAATATATCAAAAGCAGTATGTATGGTAAATCCTAATAGAAGGAAAAATCTGTGAAAGCCATGTAAATAAAAGACTTAAACCGCGATGAAATATGGAAAAAGGTGTAAAAAGCGGATTTGAACCACGCTGAAATGTCAAAAACGGTGTAAATGTACAAAATAAAAACGAAGTATTAAATGTGAAGGGCAAAATATTTACCATAAGTGGGGTTATGAAACCTTTCCATCAACGCTAACAAATAGAGTATTCTTTAAAACTAACTCTTTTAACTCTCCATTTTGGGAGCCTTTGATGATATATCTATTGGGTTAGATTTTCCATTAATCCACTTTATATCTTTAATTTCGCGTTACTCATACGATTCCCGTAAGGCCAAAACGTCGATTATAAGGCGTATTTCATTCGTGGTTCCAAACTTAAAGAAACCACTCGTAGAAGAAAAACAATCCTGTGTAAATCACCAAAGAGATGGGTTTCAAGCTAAGGTTTCAAACGATTACTCGGACTATTATCGCTATAGTAACTTTGAAGTCGAAACCTCCAACTATATCATAAATCTCCGAGTCCAAAAAGTTTCGTATAAACCGTTTATACTTCATCGAACTTGAATACATAATATTAATAAAAAAGTAAATTCGCCTTAAACCGGTATCTTGTTGCCAAAAAAAAAAAAAGAGTAAATTTAGAAATTGTAGTCGATATTATTAACTAAAGCACCATTCATAAATATACAAGGCTTAATAATACGTATATTAAGCGGTACAAATTGTAAACCACGCGCTGAATTATGAATTCAACACGGAAAACATATTAAAAACACTTTATATACGTTATCTAAATGGTTGGTTTGGCATTACGTAACGACCGAAAAGTTAAATACCACCTCCAGTTATACTATTAAGGCGACCTAAACATTGCGTACACGTTAACTCTTGTATTCGTCAGCTCGTTTTGGGTTATTCAAATTAATGATGGCAATTTTATCCAATTACCCCTTTTACGTAAGGTTTATAATGCCGTTCCAAAAAGTGATTATTGCGCCGTTAAATTCGATTATAGGATCCTCTATTAGGTACGTCTTATGTTTTACTTTTATGCTGCCATCCAAAAGCATCCTCTCTTTAACTACGAAAAAAGAAGTATTATATAATGATAATATGTCATCTATCTATATGCCCGTAATTATAAATCCTTTAAAGCGTGTTATTAAAACTAGTATGTATGTATTGAAGGTTAAATTAGCTATTTCAAGCCGTTCCTTACAATACCTTTGGTAAGCGTTATACTAGTATACACTAGACTTAACTAATCTGTAAAACGGTTTTATAATACGTAAAATTGTGCCGGGTAAATGATACTTTCGAAGCTTCGTAAGTATATAAGTTTAAATATTGTATTTAAGCCGTTTTTAGATAATTTACAAGCAGATATAATATTATAAATCTTAATATAAAGTTTGTAAAGCGTCCGTAAAGAGGCGGCGAATACTAAAATCAATTGATAGCCTACCTTTTGCAAAGTGCGTAATTGGGTTATAACATATTTCTTACCAGTGTTATAGTATCCTCTTACTATAAGATGGCTCTTTTTATAAGACTTTCAGGATTTTTTTTTCACTTCATCAGCCAAATATATGGCAAAAATTCAATGGGTGTTGTAAATCGTGAGTTTAAAGCTTTTTAAGTGAAAAAAACCTTATTTAATTAAAATAGTGATTTTAGTTTAGGTAAATTTTTTAAACAGAGTATAAGGGATGGTAATAATGCCTTTTAGACGAAACCCTCAACTTAATTTACGGTCCGTCGTTTCCTCTTACGTAATAAAGGAATCTGTAACGAAGGAGTTGAAGCGTTTCTTATTTTTAAAGCCAAATAGGCGCCCTTGACGGCGTGGTGCTAATTCCGTTATTATGGGAAATCCAGTATCGTATAATAATGAAGGTTTGAGTATAGTATCCGAAAGGTTAATAAAACTTGGGGGTGACTTGGATTCGTCATTTTAAAAGTGTATTTATTAGTACTACCGACTAGATTATAATTTCGAACCGTTTTTGTCTACATTTTTCCACTTTTATTTCCGTACAATTATCAATCCAAATGAACACGTACTATTTGGAAATTTTGTAAATTAATCGTGTCTGTTGGAATAGTACTACATACAGTGAAGTAGGTCAACTTTACTTACAGTAAAGTTAACTATACTGAAAGTTGAGTATATTGCTTTGTAGAGACTTACCGCATTGAGTATAAGTTAAGTTCAATATATTGCACTTTACTCTAGGGCACGGACAAAGAAATTGGCAATAAAACTTACTTTACAGACCGACTAGCGGTCTACCAAACCTAGAACAAGACATCTACTACTTGACTAATGCAATACTACTGTTACTTCGACCAATCGAATCGATAACGTTGCAATGATCTAAAGACCTACAAACACTAATCTGTACTTATTAGGTTAAGCACAGATTGTCTAAGTATAAAAAGAAGCTACTTTCCGATTATGTTTTGTGAAAGACTAAGGTAAAGGAAAAACTATTACAAAGGGCCTCAACTGCTGCATCATTTTTTACAGAAGTAAGTAGAGAAAATATTTAGGCTACATTAGTTTTCACAACAGATTAGATGTAACGACGATATTGTTATCAAAAACACCAAGAAATCTTTATTAGTCCTTTTTAAAGACATTAAGATTAACTGTTAAAAGTCTTAAAGTTTGGCAAATTGATAAACAGTTAAGTTTTTACTAATATGGGTATTACTACTACAAGAAAAACGACTAAATCCCGACACCATATAACATATAATAACAAACGACTTTCGACCTCATCCTCTACACCAAACCTCTGCCCTTACATTACTCTTTTTACTTTCCCTTGCCAATTTAATCGTCAAGTTTGCTACTCTAAGCGAAAATATCAAGAATCCTCAAATCGCGCCGAAAAAGCCATGTCGTGCGACTCAACACCAATTTACCCACCCCTACAATTACTAAATACCTCGCTCGACGCTTCCTATATGTTCTGCATAAGCCAAACCGCCAAAATAACTCCAAGCCAAAAGTATATAAAGAAAGTTAAAACCCTCGAATCAGTTTTTGCCAATCATTACAATTAATAACTCTAGATTACGGATGTTAATGAGACCTTAAATAAAGCTTATTTGACCAACTACATTGGCCAGTATATTATCGACGCGGACTTCGGTAACGAATATGACTCCAGTGCCCGCGTTTTTCAAAACTTTCGAAAAAAAAATTTACTACTAGACTATTAACATGTGAAAAATAATTTATCGTACGGTTAAAGCTAGGCTAAAGAAATAAGTTACCCGTTGTGTCATTTACATCTTTAAAAAGACTTTATTGGGACTGTTGGAAACCTTTTTTAAACTGGCTTACCAAGAAGACTATCCTTAAAACCTTGATCCATAAGATCTTTAAGGAAAAGAGAAAGGCGTTAAGGAATTTCAACGACTATACATACGTTTTAGGGGATCTCCAATTTACTTTTAGCTAAGTTAAACCTCTTTATGCATTGGCGATAAGGAACCTGTTAACTTGCTCGGCAGTTTAATACCTTTACGTGATAACGCGGAGTACGCCCTTAGCTGATGAAAAGCGCGTGAAGTGAAGGTTATTTACGCATTCAAAAGTATTAAAATTGGCGTTTTACACTAATTAATTGAGTAAAATCATTAGGTTTTCCAAAATCCTTAAGTGACTATTCTCCCCTAGAATTTCATCAACAAGCTCCTTAGAACTCTAGCCTATTTAGGTTTGCCTATACGTGAAAGACTACTATGAATCTTACTATAGGGTATTACTCCTTGTGTCAGGCAATTAGAAATTACCTTTAACACCGTATCTCGGAAGCTTTAAGGTTTAAACTGTTAGAAAATACCATTTAAAACTAGGATAACAATCGTGACCTTCCCCTAAAGCTTGTTATTATAATGAATTATAATTAATTGACAAACTTCGCCAAAGTCTAAAATAACGTTGAAAAGTATAACAGAAAACCTTACAACCTTTTTAATACTAAGATAATGCTATTCTTAAACATTTGCAAATAAATGAATGTTTCCTTTTTAGGTTTTTACTTACTGTTTCCCGTAATCCTTATAAGGCATGACATGGATTATTACTTGATTTTCCTTACGAGAGTTATCACGTTTCGCGAGATTTATGATAGTATAAATGGATACTTCAAATACGACGTACAATTTATATAATACTACAAAGATTGGGTTATTGCTCGATATATTAAAATAATAGCAACGAAAAAAAAGGAAAAAACGTTAATAGATATCCTTAACTAGATATTTAACAAGTTAATATTATGCTAAAAAGAAATGGAGAAAACCTGCGTTAGCGAAGCCATATTTCGCAAGTAGGTATAGGCAGTAGTTATGGATGTTAGCGAGTTTGGGTAAGTTTTATAACGCCTATATACTACGTATGGAAGCTTTTTGCGGCAGTTTCGTTTCTAGCTTGATATTATACTAACTTGTATACCAAACTTGTTTAATATATACCCCTAAGCCGGTAATTTCTCTAACATCGAGGGAAGAAACTTTGCGATAATTAATTACATCGATCTCAAGTATGGCTACGGGCATTTATAACGCCTAAAGTTTGGCCTACCGGCTATAGACTAGATTTAGTAGCTATGCTAACGCTAATAAGGCTAAGATTTAAGCGGGCCTATCGATCACTAATATTATCGTCATAATAGTGGTAAAAGATATTAGATTTGTAGTAAGTTTAGCTATTAGTTTACTCGACATCCTCCTGCTGAGCACAAAAACAGAAAGGCAGTATATTACGCCTAATACCCTACTTCTTTTAAACAGGATTACTTGGATTAAATGGTAGATTTCGAGGGCGACAAGCTAATTAACAATACTAATGCCCTTAAGCAAATTAAGTTATACGAAAATACTTTTCCTAATATGGCCTAGTAACCAGCTTACTACGTCTTTTTATACCGTTTAGGTAATAAAAACCATTACCTTTGCCCTAATTAAACCCCGACCCTTTATATACCTTTTATCTTTGCGATCGTTACATGGGCCACACGTTTTAAAGGATTATACCAGATATAAGAGCAATAAGATACTTAATAAAACGCTGTTCGGAATATGTAAAGTTGCAGAGCGAAAACACTATAGTTATTAAAATGAATCGTTACGATACTAACAAGTCCAAAGTTAGCTTTGGACTAGGAAAATAACTATTATTATCAGAGATAACGGTAATTTAAGTTATTGTGGGAGTAATTACGTTTTACATATTTCCTTTTTTTAAACTTTACACTGAGGATTTAAAGACCTTGGGCGTTAACGTCAACGTTGATGTAAACGAGTTAGTTAAAAACAGTTAAAGGTTTTTACTCACCCTGGGGTAGGTGTATTAATAGTTTTATCTTTAAAACCCGGAATTAGTAGTATTAAACTTAATGGAGCCTAAGATACATTAATTACACCAGCGTTTTAATTATCTAGCCGTTAATAAGCTATACGAAGTCCTAAAGTCTATAAGGTATAACGATATGTAATACTTTGCCCTAAAAACCATCAAAAGATTTAATCACCATCGCAAAATATATATCAAAACCCTCCTAAAATTTAAGTTTACATTGAAAAACTATAAGGACTTCAACTGCGAGATTTTCTTCAATATATTTCATTTAAATAATAAGCCTATCCTTTATGTCGTTAATTCCATAACCTTTTTTTATAGAACGAAGTTTTTTAATTCCCTTTCATTGAAGGATACGTGGGAAAAGTTAAGGATATTATGGATTAACACGTATTTAAGCCTACCTAACATCGTCGTTTACGATACTGGTACCAACTTTACGATGGTAAAATTTCAAAAAGATATCAAAAAATATGTATTTAGTGTAAATAATTACGTTTAAAAGTCTACTAAAGTATTAGAAAGATCAAAATGGAATACGCCTTACTTCGAAGGGAGTATAATATGCTTACGTTAAAAATTAAAAGTTTTACGGATCCGGAGGCACGCTTATAAATAATAATAAAGGGCTAATATGATACTATAGGCACTGATGGCTTAGTGTTAACTTTTTCAATCTTTAAAGGGTATTTACGCCTAATAAGTAAATCTTCGCCCTTAGCAAGTATTTTAAAACTTGTAACAGCCTATAGCAAAGCTTTATGGAAGCTACGAAGATAATCGGTACGCAGACAGATTAATAAGGCCTTTAACACATAAAAGGCCTTATATAAATCCACGTACTTATTTTTCCATTGTAAAGCGAAGTCTTTATATGGCGGAAGTTGAGTAAATGAAAAGGCCGAATGAAATATTAATCATAGCAAATTCCAAAGTAATCGTTAAAATTAATAACGTTTCTATATCTTTTCGAACCACTTAAGTTAGTCCCTATATTAGGGTTATTGACGATAATGACTTTTAAACTAAGCGACCAAGCCAATACGAACCTATCTTGCCTGTTATTAATAAGCCGATAAAACGCTATTGATGCGAACAACTCTCGAAGAAAAGAAACATTAAAAAGGATGAATATACACCGGTCCGTAAATATAATACTACTTAGGTAAACAAGAAAAAAAAAGGATAATAAAAACGTGGCCCTAAAGCTCCAAGTATAAAAGATTATCAAAACCTTCGGCAAAACTTTTGAAAAAAAAAATCGATAAGGTTGAAATTAATGGCACATTAACTTGAGGAGTTATATAATTCGTTCCGAAAACCGATTTGAACCTTTAAAACCTAAATATTACGATTTTTAAGTGGAGGATTATTTACGAGGTAAAAGTTAAGACTACGGGGAGGCCATATGAAAAATCATGTTTAATAGCTTGAAAATACTGGAATAAAGGCAGAAACTGAATCATTACGAAATCTTAATCGCTTTAAAAAATATTTAACGTTTAGTAATCGTTTTAATAACAATTTTGTTAACTAATATTAAAGGTAAGTTTACGTTTAATAGCCGTGGTATAATGTAAGCTTATGTACAATTAGTAACGAATTTACAACAGATCGTATTGTTAAAACTGTTATAGGAATTACATGTTATTTACCATTTAGAGACCGTAATATAATATATCAAATTACTATACAGATTAGCTAAAGCAAGCGTTTATTAGGTCTTGACTTATTAATCGTATTTTGAATTATGGTTAGCGATAAAATCCTTCAAGTATGACCCATGATTATTAGTAATGAAAAAAAGGACTTTAACGTGGTAGTTATATAAACTAACGATACGTTTTTTGTTAAAACAGTTAGCTTTATGACATTGGAATTTCAAGCGATTAAGGAATTTAAGTTTTAGAATCATAAGCCTGTAATAACGTTAATGGACTATAGCCAACTTAACTTTAATAAATCGTCAATTCGTATATTTAATATTGATACTGGCCTTAGCGTTATTTTAACTATAAGTAACAAGGATTATATGGTTAGAGTTTAAAGGTATTTGAAATAACGTGTTTAAGGCAGCTATATCATTACTTTATATTAACTGAATGTATTTTATGACCTTTTTATCGCGGTATTAGTATAATAACTAGTAGATAAATATTTTGAACGGTTAAATAAAAGGTCCGAGTAACAGATACAAAATTTGAACCAAGGTATTAATATAGTTTTAATCCTCCTGTTAAAAGCTAAGTTCATAATTTTCACGGACGGGTTCTTTACAAGAAATATCAACATGTCTTTACAAATAGGCTTTACAATAACTCTTGTTAATACAGATAGACGGGACGACCAGTTAAATATTATCGGTAACCAGATCTAATAAACCTTAGTCAAATGTAAGAAAATTACACGAACATATTGACTTCGAAGGTCGAAGGTATAATAGCAGCCTTTAATATAGGTATAGCATTATAGAAAACCATTAACCTTATTATAAGAGAGTTCCTTATTATAAGGTAGTTCAAGATTCCCCCTCTACCGGTAATGATTTATACCAACTGAAGGAACTTTTTCGAATGCCTTTCGAAATTAGGAACCACTAGCGAAAAAAGCCTAATAATCGACATGATGGTATTTAGTAAAGCTTACGAAGGGAAAGAGATTAGGGAATTTGGATGAATTGACGGCAAAGACAACCCCGTAAATGCTAAGATGACAGCGACGCCAAATAAGGCCTTAAAAGTTGGTAGATAATAATAAACTAACTATATGTATTGAGAGTTACGTTAATAAACCACCCGGAAAACCTAGATCACGTGAAGGCGAATAAGAATGTGCCGGCAAACTGAAATATTTCCAAGGAAGTAGAGGAATTAATAATAGAGACTTATTAAATTGGTACGGCTAAAGTAAAAGCTTACAAAAGCTTATGATAGGAGATTTTTTCGTGGGAGTTGATGAACTCAGACTTCTGAGTGACGAAGCAATTAAGGTTAAAATGAGGTTAATTTGAATTTACTTGAGTGAAATTTAGTATCGAAGTTAATTGGAATTAACAGGAGTCTGGTTAGTTGATGAGAAGGAAATTTAGTAGTAACCGAAAAAAGATTGGTTAGCTATACTAATGTACGCGTACAAACTAAAAATCTTCCAGTGTTGGAATAGTACTACATGTAGTATAGTAGGTCAACTCTACTTATAGAAAAGTTAACTATACTGTAAGTTGAGTGTATTGCTTTGTGGAGACTTACCGTATTGTATGTAAGTTAAGAGTAGTATGCTATACTTTACTCTAGGGTACGGGCTAAGCAATTAGCCATACAAATTACTGTGCAAACCGGCTAGCGGTTTGCCAAACCTAAAACATGACATCTACTACTTGACCAATGCAATACTACTGTTACTTCAACCAATCGAATCGACAACATTGCAACGACCTAAAGACCTGCGAACATTAGCTTTGAAATCCGTTAATATTTTAAGAGCCAGTTTATTCATCTTTCGTTCTTTCAACTAGGATTTTAGATTATAATGGTAAGTTCAAAATTCCAGTTTTTCATTAGCTGTTTCCCGTCGTTAATGCTTTCGAAATATTATTTCTGACCCGTAGGGTACGCAGTGCTACCAAAGCTTTTATCAAGGCATTTACTCTTTGTATCATGGCTGGCAACGGTGTTAATTTGTATAGATTTTGGGGTTAATATCGAAAAAAAATCACTAAAATAAGCCTACTTATGCCGGATATATAATTTATAACGTTAACCTCTATTTACAAGATTCATTCGTTTAAACTAGTATTCTTGAGTTTTACAGGTAGTACTATATACGATTTGCTAAGCGGTTTATAATATAAATTATATTTTTAAAACTTTATAGTACTTTTACCGGTATCTGTTTACATTTACTGCTAGCGATTTTGGTCTTAGTATGTAATTAGGTCAAGTCGAAGGCTATTGTAGATAATATTATATACCTTCATACATAGTATATTTAGGTGGCAGTACATTACGCTATAAGGTACACTCCTGTAACATGATACGATCACGTGTCATGCTACAAGCTGTACTTTTGCAGAGTATATGATAATGTGACACGCTGCAGATTACACTCTTATACATGTAGCGGTCTAGAAGCAGGTATCCCAGAGTGATACGCTCTGGGCGAGTGTTTATAAGCCCTCACCTATAACGTACACCTCTGGATGTTTCTTCTTATCATAACCATTTTCAATATACTACAATACTAATAATTTTGATTACTTCTGAAAAACCTTATGTTTGCATAAATATTATTAGCTTTCAACTTTACCGTTACTGATCAGTAGCCGACTCGGTCGACTACAGACAGCCTAGGAAAGAAATGATAGACACACGTTGAATACCTATAGCGGGATACTGTAACGGTCCCAACTATTTGTTTTTTAATACCTCGTTTTTACAAGAATTACACGCCCATGTGTACAAAGACTGTAAGGATTAAGTAACTTCAAAAAGGAAAACTTTAGTGCGAAATCATTAATCCTTGTTTGGCGCTCTAACGACTAAAAGATTCATTACGCTACCATCAACCTTTGTTAAGCATTTTAACGTACCCAAGCACTTTTTGAAGAGCGTCCTATCACGCACAAGGTTACGCAAGTCACCTTTTTTTTAGTAATATAAACAGCTAAACGAAAACCACCAAATTTCGGAACCCTTCACTGAGATCTATCTCAATCGCTCCAGCAAAATCGGTTACGTATAAACAAACAACTCGATCGCCCCACCAAAATCGATTACACACTAAATAATCAACCGATCCCTCCACTAAGTTCGGTCACGACACGCCAATACGGATAGATCACCACACACTGGATCACATACACACTTTATCTTATCGATATTTCTCTTACCCTACCCACTTCCCTACGATTTGCCCTATTTATTTTAAGTTTATTTAAGTTTTCTTAGCTTTTTGGCTAGTATAACACTACCAAACTCTAACAAAACTTTTCTACGTTCGCTGTTTTTTAGTTTAGTTCGCCCTATTTGTTTTAAGTTTATTTGAATTTTTTTAGCCGCTTAGCTAGTATGGACTTACTGTACGCTAACAAAACCTTTCTGCGTTCGCCTTGCTTTTACGTTCGCCTTATTTTCAATTTCGTTTTCGTTGTATATTACGTTTATTTGAGTTTTCTTAACCGCTTGGCTAATGTAGCGTTACCAAACGTTACTAATTTGAAACGCGCGCCATAGCTCTAAGACCAATAACACTGGAGGAGGCCAACGTTTACTTCGACCTTCTGATCGTACACGTAGGAATCAGAAAGGCTATGATACACGAAATCGACTTGAGCCTTTGGAATAATAGCATCGATACACCAGTTGAAAACCTGGGCCTATATATAGTAAACACATATATTTTAGCCGTGATTTCTCGCTACTAGGATGAAGAAATTTAAGGATCTGATAGGCTAGATAATTTCCCCAAAATATTTTCGAATTGGACGTTAGGCATGTAGCAAATAGTAAACCTTTCTATTGCTAAAGCCTTATTAATTTGTTTGATAAAGAGAGGCATTAATACCTCAAGGGGTAGGAATGGCCGCCTTACAGAAACCCTACTCGAAACAGCATAAATTTTCGGTTTGCCAGACTAGGAGGATAAAGATTTATACCTTATAGACTTTGTAAAAGAGTGTTATCTTACGAAACAAAAGAAACTGTTATTAAAACTGCGGGGAAGAGGCGTAAAACGATCTAATCTTATACCTACACTCCGAGCCAAAAGAAAAGACTACAACAAAAAAAAAACTACGTCTCCAAGAAGGAAAAGGATTGCCAGGAAAGGAAGGCCTATGTGGGCCATAAGGAGGAAAAGAACTGCCAGGGAAGGAAGACCTATGTAATCCACAAGGAGGAAAAGAACTGCCAGGAAAGAAAAGAAAAGAAAAGATTGCCTCTATATGCTTCCAAGATAAGGAAAGCCTAGATACATAGTCTAGACCGCGATTTTATAAGAAAAAAGGGCTACAGGAGGAGGAAAGCTTGTGTGTAAAACCCAAACCACACTTTTAAAAAAAAAGAAGAAAAGATTACCCCTATACGTTTTTAAAAATAAAAAGGGCTGGATACGCAGTTTTTAACCGACTACGAATTACAAGATCTACCACAAGTATAACGAACGCACCGCTTGCTTATTTCAAAATCAGCTACAATTGAAAAGCTCACGCTGATCGCTTTAGAAAAATCTGTTACATCACACCAATTCGAACCTATATTTCAGGATAAGGAGAGGCCAGATACTTTATAGCAGCCAGGATCCCACAAGAAAACAAAAACGTTCCTGTCACCACAGAAACAAGTCACTTACCCACGGAAACAAGTCATCTAAAGCAGTATATCAACACTACTTTCACTCACGTGAAACACTTTAAATTACGTATTCAAAACATATACGTTGCTTTTGATACTTGTTACGACCATCGACGTTATGAGGAAGATTACATAACCTAATCCGCAACATCACTGCTCCACTAAGCAAAGGAAACGATTGGAAAAGGAAAAGAAAGAAGTTTTGCCTGAAATAATGGTATATACTACTATCACTACCAATAAGAATATCGTTACTATACAACTAATACGGATAACAGCACAAATATAATGTTACTACTGGATTATAGATACGAACTAAAGATATACTATCACTATTGGATTATGAATACGAACCAAAGCTATACTATCAATATTGGATACGGAACGCACAAAGAAAGAAGAAAAGATTACCTGTATGGATATTATTATATACCTTCATAGATAGTATATTTAGGAAGCAGTATATTACGCTGTGAGATACACACCTGTAGTATAATACGATCACGTGTTATGCTACAGACTGTACTCTTGCAGAGTATATAATAATGTGACATGCTGCAGATTACACTCTCATACGTGGAGCGGTCTAAAAGCAGGTATTCCAGAGCGGTACGCTCTGGGCGAAGGCTTATAAGCCCTCATCTGTAACGTATACCTCTGGATGTTTCTTCTTGTCCTAACCATCTTCAATATACTACAATACCAATCATTCTGATTACTTTTCAAAGACCTTATATTCACGTGAATATTATAGGCTTGAGACCTTACCGACAGCTATACCTACATCGTGAGTATTCTAGTTCGGAGGTCTTAAGTAGACGTTTAACTAATAGTTTACCAAAGCATCAAAGTAGTTCATAGCAGAAACGCTTCGCGTAAATTTCACAGCCTGGGATAATTTTACTATGTTAATAATATGTAATACAAGCTGGCCGTTGACGTATTTTGTATCAATAATTTCCTCGTAATTAAAATTTGCATCGTTGGAAAAGAGGAATTGAAACTGTTATAAAGCTTATAAATACATTTAACAATCGTAGAAAAACTTCTCGATAACTTTAAACTTTTACTTTCCTATATTAGTATGTCCTCTGACATAAAGTAGCTGTAAAAAGCGTTTTGTAACTTGGTGTCCGAATCGGCGGTACAATATTTTTAGTTCCAGTTACGTTTCATAAACGGCTTTAATTATACGTGTTTCGAGGAAAACCCATAGGTATTCAAACTTAAAACGAAGCGTTACAGATAGGTTATCTAAAACTAGAACAAGTTAATTAATTGTATTCCAGTCCTCGATTTTGAATTTATTTATATTAATTAACAATAATAAAAATAGCATTTTAAAGTCTATTACGTAAAACTTAACCAGTCTAAATCGCGTATTTACAACGACTATGCTAAGCAACGATGCTTTACCTTTACCGAACAAAACTTTGCGGTGTTTTTTTTTCATTCTGTCGAGTTAAAACCTTGTAAATTTCGCCGCGAAAGCGTCGAATTATCGTTTTCTAGAGGTCGATATTTTAATTACGCCAGTATATGGCATAATAACATAGAATCTATTGCCGTACCTATTAGAAAACGTGAATTACGATGCTATATATACGTTTAATACGATGTTTTCGTAATTCAGGCCTGCGCTATATAGAAAAATGATGTTCTCTAAACCTGTAAAAATTCGTTAGGCAGCTTCATCATCCTAGGCTATCAGGTAGGTATTATTTCCCTTAAAGTCTTCCTCTCTAAAGGTATACTCATAGAGGTAGGCATTAAGCTTATCCTCTACGCCTTTATATTCGGCTACATACGTTACAAAATTAGCTTCTATTCAGTTTTTAGGTGGGTAATTAGCCTAAAGAGAGCGTGTTATCTAAATTGACTCGAATTCTAAGTAATGAGTAAACTAATAACCGACTTTACCTCATACTATATAAAGTTTATAAAAACCTGTAAAGCTCTATATACTCCTTTGTAAGTATTGTTATAATCATAGTAAATTTCGTACCTAGTTATCAAGTCGTCCTTGTTAATAACTACTTTATCCTTGGTTTCTTGGGCTCCCTTTTTAGTGTATTCCGTTCTGATTACCGTATTTTAGGCGTTTACTTTACTTTGAGTACACCTCAAATTATCGGTCCAAAACGTGGTAAATTATTTTGACAAGGTTAAGTTTAATAATTTAACTCTCATATTTAATTTTTTCAACTTTAAATACTAATCCAAAGGTTGCCTATCAATGTATCAAAGTTTCAAGTCAAATATTAAGGCTCGTATAAAAAGCCTGTCAGTCTTTTTTCGACTCATATAACGTAAAGCTAAAGTTTTGGTTCCCTAGGCATACTATTATAACTATTTGGATAATAATTCGTCTACCTTATATTCTGACCCAAAGGCCGCTTATCACTTCCAAAACTTCGCTAATTCGGTGGTAAATACTTCCTATAAGGGTTTGTAAACGTTTTTATGTTGTGATTTTACTGATTTCCAATTAGCTCCAATCCAGTCGTTATCATAAAGCTCGTAGTTTATTTATATAACGAATTTTATTTTTCAACAATTCAAATACTCCGTCCATATATCTTCCTATGTAAAGTAATATATATACAGCTTTTGAAATTACCCAAAGACTAATCCGGGTAAAACAATATAAACCTGTAACAGCTTAATATCTAGTCTTTTATACGTATTTATTATTACACATATCTTATTACCAAGGATGCCTCATAGCTTGTTATTATAATTCTCTTCCTTATCCTATAACCTAGCGAAATTAGTAAGTTTTGTTAGGTTACTCCTATTAATGGGAAAATGGTATAGTGGGAGGTTTCAGTAAAAGTCGTAATTATTAGGCATTGGTTCGTAAGGCTTGTATTATTGTTTTACACCGCTTATTATATTTTAGGGCAAGTCGTTTTCGCTATTCAAACCGTTTTCATTTCGTGAAAAAGGGTTATTAGTCGTATTTTTGGAGTGGTTTCATATATGTCTTTATTTACAAGGGTGATTTTAAAAAGGTTTTTATTCGACTCGAATTGTAGATTATCTTTGTAACCCTTCGTCCTCTTCCATTAACTCCTCCAATTTTATCTACACTTCGTGGCTTGCGTTTAGCCTTATTAAACGCCTTACTCCCTATCTTTAAAGAGGTTTTTCTTGTTTCTTATTCGTTATTTCAAAACGCTGGTGTTGGCATTTCGCCAACCAGTATCCCTCTACGAATTTCACGTTTATCACCTTATCGTTGTTCTATTTTAGAATTTAAGTAAGTCGAGCCGTTGCCGATGATGATTTTACCCTACGGCTATTATTTCTACAGATTATATTAATACCTTTACTCTGTAACTATCTACGTAGTATTTTTGAGATAATACCGTTTACTATACGGCATATATTTGGCGTCCAGTCCGCAAAATCCTCCCTAAAATCATCGAACGAATTACATTCCCGAGGTATTTCGGTTTCAATAATTAAAACTTATGTTCATAAAATATGTATTCGACGCAAAATAATCTAAATTCTCCACTGAAGCCTCGATTTTAATATCCTACAAATTAAGGTTCAAGTGCTTAAAAATACTTTTACAAAGCTATTTATTCGTGAACAAATAATATATATATTTGTTTACTTCATTTAAGGTTATCAATAGTAAACCTATTATTCTGAAAGTACAAAATGTACCAAAGTGATTAGAAGGTTGAATTGTTCGTACACCGGAAATGTTAAAGCGATTCAAAAATTGGTTTTGCCTAGTGCATATAATTCTAATATGTTCGGAATACAATATTTAAAGAGGTTCTATCTAAATAAAAGCGCACAATACATCAAATGAAAGAAGGAGAAATGTAATAAATCGTGTAAAGTAAGGCTTTTGACTCTGATGAATGCTAACAGAGTTCAATTAAAATGCAAATAAGGCTTAAATTTTAACTAGTTAGGCGTACCAAATGAGGTCTTTAACGCTTGGCAAACGCTACACTAATTAATGCACTAGCAAATGAAACCGTCGTGAATTACAAATTTAAATAAACAGTATAATTTAAGGTTCATAAGGTAAAGCGAACGAGGTAAAATAGAGACGGAAAAAATAAATGTTTAAAGAAAGTAGTATGTGAGGCTCGGTATACGTTTTTGGTTTATGATACACATTTGGTAGTTGGTTCGAATATCGTATTATAGCCGCATTTGAAACTGGTAGACGGTATAAATACTATACCTTAACTGCTTCCAAAATTTTAAAACGGTTTGAATATATTATTCAAATCCGATAAATCCCAACGAAAGGTTCCGAAACTTGTTGGTTTTGACTCATATGATCTAATGCGTAATATGACGCTTTTCTAAAAGTATTCGATACGTTCAAACTACCAAAACGAGTTAACGAATAATGAAACGAGTGTTTTAGTGAACAAGGTACCAACTGGATTGATAATATCGTGCTAAAGTTATCTTTTTCAAAGTCATTTCGAGTTTTACAGTCGTTTTACGCTTCGGGTTTCGAAGGCGCTCCCGCATATTTTCTCACTCTCGTATAGTTTCGGTAAATCGCAATGTCAAAGTATGAACAATTAAAACTGCTATAATATCACGTTATACGTATTTAATTTAAATCTGTTTCTTCCTTCCTAAACTGTTTGTAGTTTACCGAGTCAGCTACTAATTAGTATCGGTAAGGTTTTATACCTTAACGTAATAATAGTGAAAAAGAAATTTTAAAGATTATATATATTGAAGAATTAAAATAGATTCAAAGGAGAAAAGGTATGCAGAGAGTACATACTACAGGTGAAAAGTTATAACCTCTGATATAGGCAGTGACACTCTGCTATACACTTTGCTAATCTCCCCTCTGGGTAATGTCACTTTACCGTGTACTTTACAAATACCACTTCAAAGTAATAGCATGCTATCATATACTCTGCAAATGCCACTTCTAGGTAGTAGCAAGCTATCATATACTTTGCAGGAATGCATCTTGTAGAGTGGCACGTTATTGTATACTCTTGCCAAGGTGCAATCTGCAGCATACCGCTTACTAACTATAGAGATATATGGTAATATCCATAATTTCCCTTATTCTTTAGTTGAAGGGCTACTTATTATTTCCAGAACTTCGCTAATAAAGCCGTAAATATCTTTTATCGGATTTTGTTAGCGTTTTTACGTAAACTTTTTGCGGATTGTGAAATATTAGTTATTAAATCATTATCGTAAAGCTCATAGTTTCTTTCTGTATCAAAATATATTTTTAAACAGTTATAAGACTTCGTTAACATATATTTACATATAGGGTGATACATATACTACTTTTTAACTTACTCAATTAGTATATGAGGTGAAATTATATAAAATTATAAAAATATAATTTTTATAAGCATTCAATATTACACGTATTTCATTATCGAAAACGTCGTAAAGTTTGTTACTATAATTTTTGTCCTTATCATATAACGTAGCGCAGTTGGTTCATTTCGTAGGGTCGCTTTTATTAATATGGAATTCATGTGGCGGGAAGTTGCGGTAAGGGTTCTGGTTAGTAGGTATTTATTCGTAAAGCTCGTATTATTATTTAACACTATTTATCTTATCTCTGGGAATGTTGTTTTCTTTGTTTGTACCGCTTTTGCTACGGTCGAAAGGGGTGTTAATTATATTCAGGAAGTAGTTTAGTCTATGGTTTTTTTTAAAAAGTGCGTTTCGGAGAGGATCTGTTCTCGAGCCGCGTGGTGGATAACTTTCATAGCTTTGCCTCCTCTCCTATTAATTCCTCAAGCTTCATCAGCCTCTCGTAGAGTGTGATCAGTCTTTCGGAACGTTTTGAACTTTGCGTACGTGGAGTGTTTTAAGGCTTTTGCCGCATTTTGTTATTGATTTGTTTTTTTACGTTCCGCCAATTAATATTTTTATATAAAACTGATTTATATTACTTCTTTGGTTTCTCCGTCTGGTATTTTTTTAGTTAGGCTATGGTAAATAGAGTTTTTCCAATGCGGTCTTTTTTGCCTCCTGGGGTATTAATTCTTCTGTTGTGTAATTATGCCTGTAATACTTAAGAAATCGTGTTATCCAACGTATACCACATTTCTAACGTTTACTTAAAGAATTCTTTTTGGAAATTAACGTATATGCCGATCATTTAGGCCTTTTTTTTCTTAATAGCGAAAAATTACGTTTGTAACGTACATATTCGTTACCTAATAGTTTAAGTTTTCCACTGGCGTCTTAATAGTATTATCCTATATTTTCAGATTAACAAGCTATTAAGAGTTTTTTCAGAGCAATATATATTGCAATAGGAGGTCTTTATATTCACTATCTTTACCTACGGTTATTTTGGATAAATTTATAATTATGAGATTGTCAAGTGTTTTAGGGCGTTTGAGAAGCTAGTTTAAGCGTTTATTAGAATTACCAGAACGATATAGCAGTTAATTCAGTACAGGAATAAAAATTCAGCTACGTTTCAAATAATATATTCAAAGGGTTCTTGAAACGAAAAAGTGAATAAAAATATAAGAAATTAAGCAACTTAAATAAAAACGTAGAATATGTGGATAAATAACAAATAAATCGTGATAAGACGTCGAAAGTAAGGCGTTTAACTCTTACTAATATGAATTAAATTTAATTAAAACGTAACTATAAACTAGTCAGACATTCCAAACCAGTTGGTTAACATTTGGCAAGCGCTGCACTAGTTAAGTAACTAGTAAATTCCAAAATCCCAAGTAATAAATTCAAACAAGCGGTGTAATATAGGGTGAACGGAGTGAAACAAGGGAGAGCGAACAGGGTAATCGAAACAGAGAGAAGGATATAGGAAGGAATGTGTATATATGAATATTGAAATGGTTTGTGAGGTTGAAAATAGTGTGGTAAGTACTTCGAATATTTCGTTTAGCGTTTGCGAAATGTGTCAAAGCGTTTCGAAATGTATTTTGGGCATGTGATGTGTATTTATCAGCGGTTTAGATGTTATTTTTTTCAGTGTGGAATAATTGTAGGAGCGTTTTAAAGATTATATTTTAGCTGTTTCCGAAATTTGTAAACGGTTTAGATACTAATTTTATATTGTATAGATCTCATCGAAGGGTTTCGAAACTTAGTTGTTTTGACTTACGTGGTTTAATACGTAATAAGACGCTTTCTAAAAAGTATCTGGATACGTTTAAAGCGCTAACCGAATTAATAATAACGTAACATGACTTTTAGTAGACGGAGCAGTAATTGAGTTGATAATATTGTACTAAAGTTATCTTTTTTAAAGTTTCTTTATTTTACACTTTTTCTATATTACCGTCTATTTTATATAAAGTGTAGTGTTAAAGTACGGATAGTTGAAACCATGATAGTATTCCGTAATAGGTACTTCACTTAGGTTCGTATTTTTCCCCCAAACTATTTGTAATCGACCGAATCGGTTACTCATTAGTGTCGGTAAGGTTTATTATACCGTGTACGTAAACGTAAAGGTAATAGTAAGAGAGTTGTAATATTTATTAAAGATAAATCGTTTAGTGGGAGAAGAGGTATCCGAAGAGTGTACGCCCTAGGTGAAAGTTTATAAGCTATTACCCGGGCAATGGCATTTTACCATGCACTTTGCCATTCTCCCTTTTGGGTAGTGGTATTCCACCATACACTTTGCCAATGCCCCTTCTGGGCAGTGGCACGCTATCATGCGCTCTGCAAGAATACACCTTGCAGCGTGACACGTTACCGTGCACTCTGCAAGAGTGCAACTTGCAGTGTGACCGCTTACTAACTATAGAGATATATGATAATATCCACAGTTGGAATAGTAGTAATTGCAATGCAGTAAGTCAACTTTACTTACAGTAAAGTTCACTATACTGACTGCAAGTTGAGTGTATTATTAGCGGGCCTACTGTATTGGCTGCAAGTCAAGTACAGCATGCGCCTACTTTACACTAGGGCACGGGCCAAGCAATTGGCCATACAAATTAGTGTGCAGACCGGCTAGCGGTCTGCTAAACCTAGAACAATACATCCACCACTTGATCATTGCAATACTACTGTAACTTCGACCAATCGAATCGACAACGTTGCAACGTCTAAAGTCCTACCAATAATAGTCCTTAAAAAAGGAAAGAAAAGCGGAAGTGTGGATATTATTATATATCACTATAGTTAGCATACGTAGGGACGACTTTGCAAGCTGCAAGGTGCACTCCTGCAGAGTGCATGATAACGTGTCACGCGGCAGGATGCACCCTTTATGCCACTGCTTAAAAGGGAGATTAGCAAAGTGCATGGTAGAGTGCCACGCTCTGGGTGAGAGCTTATAAGCTCTCACCTAAGGCGTGCACTCTCCGGACGCCTCTTCTTCTGTCTTGCTATCTATCTTCAATATACACTACAAATCTTTACGATTACTCTTCTACTCTTTGCGTTCACGTGAAGAGGCAGAGACCTTACCGACAGGAAGTCTTTGCTCTAAAGCGGCTCGGGGTATAAGTAATATTTAGCTAAGAACTACGTATCTCACGAATATAACTTAAATAATATATGCTTGCGGGTAGGGACAAAGCTGCTTACTCGTATGGATCGAGTAAGGAAGCCAATATGCCACGGTTAGCTCCCTAGCAAGAAATCGACAAGCACTAGCCTGCGGCATACGGAGCTTGAGAAATTAACGAGTTCAGCTAAATTAACGGGGAAAAAAACTCGGCCGATTCCATAACTATAGCTACATCTAACAACGTTTCAAAAAGGTTTGTGAATAGCAATAAATTAATTGTTTGTATTAAGGGATACGAGAATCGACCGGCACGCCCGGTTCGTAACAAAAAGGAACAGGGATGACCTGGCAAACTGGAAGACTGCCAGGGTAGCATGCATAAGAAACGTACCTAAACCTATTGGTAAAAGGTATAGGATGGGTATCGCACAAGTTTGTGCCGAAAGACTTGAGTGAGGGAATGGAGGAAGTTGATACCTGGAACGGTAGAGTGGAGGACTGTAATTAGACTGCAATTTCTGTGTAAAACTGACTGGGATTGGTGGCGTAATGCCGGCTGGGATGGGAGGGAATTCTGCTGTTACCTTTGATGAGTGCCACACTAACGCGCACGCACAAAAATAAAAAGTCGTCATTGTTGGAATAACAGTTAAGTGCAGTATAGTTAAGTCAACTATACTGATAGTAAGTTGATTGTACTGACTGCAAGTTGACTGTATTGTTTGTGGGTTGACTGTGAGCTAAGTGCAGTAAGTGTCCACTTCAGACCAGGGCACGGGCCAAGCAATTGGCTATACAAATCAGTGTGCAGACCAGCTAGCGGTTTGCCAAACTTAAAAGTAACATATCACCACTTTTAATGTGATACACCAGTTACTTCGACAAGAGATTCGAATCACTACGTTGTTACGATAGAGGCTTACCAACACCGACCTTTTTATTGAGCCAGTCAGGATTAATAATCTGGCAGACCTTTTCACTCGAGTTAGCCCAAGCGCATTGAACGTATCGATAATCTGACAATCTCTTTGTTCGAGCCAGACCAAGTGCATCGAGAGCGCATCGACAATCTGGAAAACCTCTTCATCGCTTGAGCCAGTTTGAGCATATCGATAAACGGCCGACCTTTTTTACTCGCTAGTTCGGACATTACACTCTTTTCCTTTCTTCTTTAAACGCGTTTTGTATTAATCGCTCTTGCAGGTTTGTGACCTAGACTTGGCAGCGTCATTTACATCACGGTTATTCTTCTTCTTTCCAACTGTTGTGAGAGTTCTTGACAACTCTATAATTTGTTGTTTTTACAATCATGAAGTCGTCTTCAAAGTTGACGGGGGCGTAGTTTCACCAGAACAAGACTTGCCTATGGTGTGGTATCTCCTACAAGTCTTCAAACAAGTTGAGAAAACATACAGATTGCAGCTATTCGAAGTAATCTTTTCAGCAACGCGAAGTACGTCGAGCCGGCCAGTACTTAATCTAATCCACCGCAAGATGACGAGTTGGCCAATCCTCAATCCAGCCCACCGTAAGACAACAAGCCGGCCAGTCCTGAACCCAGTCCAAGTTAACCGACCAGTCCTTGACCCGATTCTCGACCCAGTCCTTACAAGCCAGCCTACCTGAACAACCCCTCCCTTCAAACAGCTTCCCGGATGAATGATTAAAGGAGGAACAAAATACATACTATTACTTCGAATTTGGTGATGTGGTCCGACAAAGGTAGTGCGGAGGTCAATGATATTGTTGATGATGACGAGCTTCAGGAACACGATCCTGTCTCCAAGACTGTCTTTGAGTCTATTTCAGTCTGTTACGACTGTATTGACGAGCTTCAAGACCACGCTCCTATCATCGAGTTTATTCCAGTCTGTAATGACAGTTTTGATGACGATGTTGACAGGGACGATGATGATAATTGAGATGACGATTTATTGGAATATGTATTACCAGGGACCTATCTATGCTGAAATCCATTTACCCGTGTGGGTATCTATTTTGACCTGTGCAGATATTTGTTCTCTTTTTCCATGGCATGAGTGTACAGACTATGTTTTTAATTTCGTGATGTATTTGCAGGCCTTCCTGCTGTTACACCAACTGTAGCCTATTCCCAATGATTTTTTCATTTGCAGTTGTTCTGCACTCAATAAAACCACCTCACAGCCTTTGGGGCCACTCCTATTGTCATTGCATGAACTAACCAGCTGCCATACTTTGAATTCTTTTTTCGGCGAATTTTTGAAGATTTTAGTTTGTTTAATAAATCAAGATGTCGGTAGGGTCTAAGTACTTTTTCACGTGAAACAAAGCAAGTAGAAGAGTAATCAAAAGATGAATGGTATTGTAGTAAAGTAAGTCAAGATGTAGATAATCCAAGAAGAAGCATCCAGAGGTGTACGCTCCAGGTGAGGGCTTATAAGCCCTCCATCCAGAGCGTATCACTCTGGAGTACCCCTTCTAGACCGATCCACGTATTGCCGTCGGTCTGAAATAACCATTCCAAACCGATCCACGCATTGCAGTCGGTTTGAAATAACCATTTTAAACCGACCCATGTATAATACACTTTACGTTTTGCAAGAGTGCAGCCTGCAACGTGACACGTTACCGTACACCCTATAGGAAAGCACCTTACAATACAGTACACTTGTTATTTGGCTTATGTATAATATCTATAAGGTTATATAGTAATATCCACACAAGTAATCTTTTTTTCTTCTTATAACCCAATAATAACAGTGTTATTTATAGTATTAATTGTAATGGATTTAAATTAACAATTTCTGTGGTAATAGTATTATTGCCATATTAATTGTAAAAAGTCTAAATTAGCAGTTTCCGTAATGATAGTGTTATTGCCATATTAATCACAAAAGGTTTAAATTGATAATACAGCTAAGATTAGCAGAGTTTGGCCGAGGTATTGTTATAAATTCGGTTAAAATCAGTAAAGTCTAATCGAGGTAATGTTAATAATTTAGGTTTAATTAATATAGTTAAATAAAGGCGATATAATTAATAAGAACACCTTTCATTATTTCTAATAAGGGTAACTACGCAGTAGTAATTATATAGGAGTGATTTTGTAGGAGTAATTGCGTAATTACATAGTAAGTTAATATAAAAAGATATATTACTATCATTACAAGTAAATCTTCCTTTTTGAATTTTTGCCAAAAGCGTGTAGTTCTAAATAATACAAATCCTCATTTTAATTCAAATTTTAATACATATGAACAAACTAAACCGTTTTAATGTATAGGTTACTTAGCTTATACATATACTAACCTATATCTGAATAAATACTACATAAGAATAAGACTGTAAAGCGCCGCCTAACACGAAAACATCGGCGCGTCGCCACCGCCGCAGCCGCCGCAACCATCGCCCCCAACATTATTATCACCACTAGTACAACAACCCGCCCTCGTCGGGCTTAATCTCCTTAATTGTTGCCACGCCATCCGCCCCCACCACGTCGCTCGCTGTTAAGCCATCAAGCTCCACCACCGCTACGCCTCCTAACTCTGCCACCCCCACACCACTTAACTTAGCCGTTACCTTCACCTTGTCCCTCACCGCCGCCGTCGCATCGACTTCCTCCTCCCCCCTTTTTCCCTCTCCCTTCCTTAGCTTGAAAAAGGAACAGGGGATTCCTAAAGTCATGAACCTTACTTTCTCCCTACGGGTAAAGACCCTATTATCTGTAAAGGCACATTTACGCTGTAAATGTAACCTCACATAATTATGTTAGGGTATATATATCCTAATCCTTTCGTTTGTAAATTTTACCCCCTTTTTTATAAATAAAAAGTACGAGGCGAACTTCTTTTGCAACCTCGATTTCTATATCACTAGGGCACGCTATAAGGCCTCTTTAACGCGTTAAATGTTAAAACAACGTACCCGGGTCCATAGATTTAGGCTGTTAATAAATACGCCTTACGTATCGTATATCGCATTTGCAGACGCGAGCAAATCCGTTAACGATTACTATGAAAATGGGGGCCGTTTAACTCGTTATTACCGTTACAAACGGATTGGCAATTCGTACGCCCCCGTTCGAGTAATTTTAAAGCCGTAGCTTAAAGTTGTATTATGTGTTCACCTGCTTTGTAGTAAATTTTAACCGAATTTTAAAAACTTGATATAATAAAAATATAATATTTAGGGCAAACCGAGAAACAAATCGTCATAAATAACTAAAATAAACCGATACTAATTAGTTATAAGCGATAACCGATGGACCAAGAAGATGGTAACCGTCGTCACCACCTAAAAATAGGGTTTAAGTATATATTACATGAGTGAGTTTAATGGCATTATCGCACGTCATTGCGAGGAAGATAACTCTTTCCTTATACCTTTACCTAAAGGTATAACTAACAAGGTATACAACTACATCCTTATCAAAGTTAATAACATCGTTAACGGTAATAACGATAACATTAATACAAAAGGAGAAAGCGACGAGGAAAACGGTAAAGACGTGATGGTGTCGCTCTTTCCCTTTAGTAATAGATAAATACCCCTATGCCAGGCCAGCATACCCGGCCATAATATAGTACGGTACATGATAATTTTATAACTTTTTCCAAAGAAATATTTAAAGTAATAAATGTAAAATAAAATGTAAAATAAAAAAGGTAACATGTTAAACTTAATACGATATTGCATGATTAAATAAAGTATCGGTATGAATAGTCGTATTTAATAAAGGCAAAATACGTAATAGATACGAATAAGTTGTTTAAATAAAGGGAAAAATACGTCAAAGATACGAATAAAGTAAGACGAGCCGATCCAAATAGGTGAAAAAATAATTATGTAATTTATTAGGGTCTTAAAACATTTTTAACAACCTTAATATATAGTATATTTATTAATATAAATGTTTTAGTGCTTCGTTCAGCGTAAACTTGGTTATTATATCTGTTAGGTTAAATTTACCATTAATTCATTTTATTTCCTTGATTTTACAGCGTTTATAAAATTAGCGTAAAGTTATAAGATCGATTATTAAACGCTTTTCGTTCGTAAAACCCAAGTTAACCAAGCACTTATAAAGCGAAAAGTAGTTAATACATACGATAAAAAGGATAAAGTATAAATTAAGGTTGAAATAATTATCCGAGCCATTATTATAATAATAATACTCGAATTGAAAACTTTAACTGTTTTATAAATCTCGGAAGCTAATACGCTTCGCGTAACCCGTTTATATTTAGTAAAGCTTTAATAAATAATGTTTTTTTAAAAGCGTAAAGTTGTTTCGTGCCGATATTTCGTTAGCGAAAACTGTAACGAAACTGATTTGTAAATTGCAGTCGCTATTATTAACGAAGGAGCCGTTAGTAGAAACAAAAAGCTTCAAAATACGTATATCCAATAATATAAATTATAAGCTGCGTTTTCAATTGTATATTTAATACGCAAAACGTTTGTTAAACGTTTTACATATATCGTCCGTCGGCTAGATTTTATATTATATAGCAATAAAAAGATTGAAAGCTACTTTTAGTTATATTATAATGGAAACCCAAGCGTCGCGTACACGCTAATATCTATATTTGTCCGCTTATTTTTCCGTTATTGAAGGTAACGAGGGTAACATTACCCAACTACCCCTTTTATATAAGGATGAAAATATCGTTCCAAATGGTAATAGTAATATTACCAAAGTCGATAACTTTATTTTTTCATTAAAAACGTTTTAAGTTTAGCTTTTACATCGGGCTTTAAAGGTTTACTCTTTTGAAATACAGAAAATAAAAATTTATACAAAGTTAAAGTATCGTTTATGTATATACCCGTTAACGTAAAGCCCTCCAAACGGGCCGTTAATACTAAAAGGCAAAGGTCAAAAGTAAAGCTGGTTATTTTAAACCAGTTTTTATAATACCTTTAATAAGTGTCGTAATAATGTATACCAATTTCGATTAAGCTGTAAAGGGGTTTTAAAATGCGTAAAATATTTTTAAGTAGGTAATATTAACTAAAGTCTTTAAATATACTAACGTAAATCCATCGTTTTAATCGTTTTTCGTATTAGGTGTAGGTTGAAATTATATTATGAAGCTTAACATATATGTTATATAAATTATTAATGGAAACCGTAGATACAAAAATCAGGCGAGAACTTATCCGTTATAATATGAGTAATTAAGTTATAATACCCTTTTTGTTTTTGTTGTTATAACACTTTACAACTAGACGGGTTTTTTTTATAAAGCTTTCCAGCTTTACCTTTAATTTCGTAAAAAAAAAAAAACAGGTTAATAAGATTTTATTAACGCCGTAAACAGCTAGATTAAAACGTTTAAAGAAAAATACGTCTTATTGGATATGAGTTAGGATTTCTGTTTAGGTAAATTATACGAATAAGGTATCAAAGGTAGTAACAATACCTTTATAACAAAGTTTTAAATTAAACTCTCAATCCGTTATTTCCTCTCACGTGATAAAATAGTTTGTAATAAAGTTTTTAAGGCGTTTTTTAATTTTAAAGCTGAAGGGTTGTCCTCATCGTCGATGTTTTAACGGGTTTAATATAAATAAGCTGATTTCGTTTAACGTAGTTGGGTTGACTTCGCGTTTTAAGGGTAAGGTTAAAGCTAAAGTTGGTTTAAATTCGTCGTTTTAGGTAATATCTAATAGGCGGTTTTACTCATCTTACGCGTTTGGACCGTTTTTTCCTTCTTTTTGTTATATTTTTATATTATTATCTAACGAAACGAACTCGTTTCGTTTAGTAAGTCCACCATCATATTATAACCCTTAAATCCTTTAATTCTTCAAAAGCCAATTTATTAATTTTTCGTTTTCCAAATTCAAACTTTAAATTATAATAATAAGTTTAATACGCCAGTTTCATGCAGGTCATTCCTTATAACCAATATCCTAAACACATTATTCTTTGCTCGTAGTAAGCGTAAAACCGTTATAGCCTTAATTATAACATTATGTCTCTACATTGTAAATAGTAATGGGGCAAAGTCCGTATAAATCCTCGGGTAGGCACTAAAGATAAGGAGCGTAAAGATAAATCCATTTAGGTTAAAAATGTTATTAACGACGTTAACCATTATTAAAATGATATTTTCTTAAAAAATAATACCTTTTAGATTTTTTATTAACACTATATACGTTTTTTTAATAGTATGTAATATTATTTACACTTTTGAATATATCATAAGGCTTTTACAAAATTTACTTATATTCGTTACCGGTTATCCGAACTTTCGTATGCTACTCAGTAAAATTAAAAGCTATGTCTACGTCGTACATAATCTAGTTTCAAGGTTCAAAATAAACGTTTAACTAACAATTAACTAAAACATCTTTATAATTTAAAGTAACAGCGCTTCTTATAAACTTAACGGTTTAAAACGATATAGCTGTATCGTTGACGTAAAAAACCGGTTACCTATCTAAATATATAATATTAATAATCACTTGGTAATTAAAGTCCATATCTTAAAAGTTGAATTTGAACCATTATAGGGCCTATAAGTAAAGCTAGCACTTATCAAAAAACTTTTTAATAACTTCGAATATGTTTTTCCCTATATCTATATGACCTACAACGTAAAATAAACGTAAAAGGTGTTTAGCAATGAGGTATCCGAATTATCGGTGTAGAGCTAGTAATTCTAATTAAGTTAAGTAAAAAACGTTAATTCTATATATTTCCAAGAATAACTATAAGTAGCTGAATTAAAAATTAAGTAATACGGATATGCCATCTAAAACTCAGATAAATTAATTAATTGTATTCCGGACCTTAATTCCGAGTTTATTTATATTAGTAGAAAAGAGCAAAAGTATTGGTTTAAAATCTATTACGTAAAATTCAATTGATTCGAAACGCGTATTTATAATGATCGTTCCAAGAGATGTCGCTTAACTTTTACTTAACGGGACCTTTCGGTATTTTTCTATCCGGTCCAGCCAAAACTTCAGAAATTTCGTTGTAAGTACATCAAATTATTGTTTTCCAGCTGTCGATATTTCGGCTACGCCAATATCAAGTATAATGCCTTGGAATTTGGTTTAGTATCTGTTAAAAAAAGTAAATTATGACGTTATATTAACAATAAACACTTCGTTTATGTAGTCCAAGCTTACAATATATAAAAAAGGCCTATTACAAGATGATAAAAACACGTTAAACGTTTTCATCATTATCAGCTAATAAATAGATATTTTTTTATTTAAGGTTATCTTCGCCATATATGTATTTATAAAGGTATATGTCGAATTCTTTATCTATACCTTTACATTCGGTTTCGTATATTGTAAAATTAACTTTTATCCGATTTTCAAAATTATATTTGACCTAAAATTATCGTTCAATCCGAATTTATGCGTAAATAGGGCGATTTATAAATTAATAACAGACTTTACCAAATATAATACACCCTTTTTATAAACTTAAAAGGTGTTATATATATTTTCGCAAGTATTACTATAGTTTCGGTCCGTTTTTCCCATTTCCGAACAATCGTTTTTATCTCTTATTACCAAGGTTTTTTTTTTAGCACCTATACTTGATACATTCGTTTTGCCTTAGGTAAACCTTGAATCTCCTATCCAAAACATAGTAAATTATTTCGGCAAGGTTGGCTTTAGTAATTTAGGTTTCTCCTTTATTATTATTCGTTACGAATATTAATCTGAGGTTTACTTATCGGCGTATAAAGGTTTCGAGTCGTATTTTAAAGCTTATATAAAAGTATTTCAAGTCCTTTTTTTGGTTCAAAAAGTATAAATCGAAATCCGGGTTTTTATGGCAAGTTTTCATTACTATTTAAATAAATAGTTTATCGTCTTTATATTACGATACGAAGGCTATTTAGCATTTTCGAAACTTTACTAATAGGGCGTTAGGATTTCCTAAAGGGTTTTATCGACATTTTCCTGCTGGTTTTTTACAGATTCCCACATCGTATTAATATAATCCTTATCGTATAACTTATAATTAATCTCGGTATTAAAGTACGATTTAAGGTGGTTATAACACTTTATAAATATATTCACTTGTATAAGGTAATATATATATATTACTACTTAACTTGCTCGGATAGTATACCGGGTAAAATAACGTAAAATTATAATAATTCGATATCCAGTTTTTTATATATATTAAATATAACGCGTATCTTATTATCTAGTAAGTCGTACAGCTAACCGTTTTAATTGTTATTCCTATCCCACAATTTGGCAAAGTTAGTTAATTTCGTAGGGTTGCTTCTATTTATAGGAAAGCAATATAGTGAGAGGTTGTAATAAGAGTCGTAGTTAAAAAACATGGGTTTGTACAGCATGTATTAACGTTTTACGCCGCTTATTACCTCCTGGTTTGGGGTATTTTCCGTTTTCCAGCCGATTGTTATTTCCTCAAACGGGTTATTATCTACTTTTCGACCGATTCTGCCATAGCCAAACGAGCCATTTCTAACGTTCGGGGTATGTTTTTTTCTTTATATCGGTTTACAATTGCGTTCTAAAAAGGCTTCATATTCGACCCTCGTTATAAACAATCGTTGCGGTATCTCCTCCTCTTTTACACATTCTTAGGCGTCCAGTTTTAACGAACGTCGTATCTCAATTTATTGTAGTTTTTTATAGCTCCGGTTTACAACCCTAATCAGGTATTCCTCTCGCTTTTACAAATAGTATTATTTTACAAATTCTCTTTTTATAATTTTCTAGTCCGTCTATTTAGGTATATATATAAGCTAGGCTATTGTAAATAGTGTTTTTACGATACGGCTAGTGCTTTTACCGGGCATTTTAACACATTTGCTTCGTAATTGCTTCCGTAGGATTCTTATAATCGTTTTATCCACCATTTACCACGTATCTAAAGTCCAATCCATAAAGTTTTCTGTAAAATCATAAAATAATTCCCGTCTTTTAATATCGTTATTACAATAACTAAAAATTATATGCGTAACATATATATTTACTGCATTGAGATCAAAATCTTTCATTAAAACCTCAATCTTATTATCCCAAAGGTTAAAGTCCAAATGTTTAGAGATAATACTTTGAAATAACGTATATATAAAGATGTAATCCATATAGTCGTCAGCCTTTACTAAATCTATTACTAATAGAGCTATTATATGTATATAAAGGGAAATTCATATATAATTGAAGGTGATTCACAATTCGAGATAATAAAGTAAATATAATGTAAAATAATGGAATTAAAACGATCAAAATAAGGTTTACGAGCATTTGATAACGTAAGTAAATTTGAATTAATACGTAAGTAAAGCGTTATTATAAGTTAGTTAAACGTTTTAAATAAAATCTATTAACGTTAATAACGTTATTGTAATGATCACACTAAATATTCGTGAGTATATAGAAGGTGTCAGAGGGTTTATGTTACTAAGAAGGTAGCAGAGGTACTGAGTGAACAATATCGCAATCGTGAAAGTAATGATCAAAAGCCGTGAGGCTATTCAGAATATACTGAGACTGAATACTTAGATTGACAACTGAAGAGCTATGAAGGAAATACTATCTATGTAGTGATGACCGTATCCTTATATATCCGTGCCTTCATACCATCTTCAGTACTAGATAGTTTGGATAGCAATATATTCAACACATCCTATGCGTTTGTGCGTTTACCCTAACTCTGGGTTGCTGACATAAAAGATATTCTCCGACTAATATGTTGGACGTCAAGCTTCTAATAGCGTAGCTGGCTGCTGGCTTGTTCTATAACCTGCAGTTGATTCTTGGATTATAACAGTTATATTAGCTAAACAGTTAGTAAAATTTAAAACGTTATAAATACTAAACTTAAAATACGTAAGGCGAACGTAAAAAAGTAGGTAAAACAAAAGGAATATAATTATATGATTTAGTATTTAGTGATTAATATGTATCAACGTATTATAACAAAAATTAATAAAAAAATCAGTCGGTTATTTGGTATATAACCAATATTGCTAAGGTAGTTAGTTTGGTTGTTTATATACAACCGATATTAGCTAAGGCGAAAATTGGGTAGGTTTCAGCGAAGGGTTTCGAAACTTGATATTTTGACTTACGTGGCCTGATATCCAGTAGGTTCTAGTAAAAGGTTCCGAATCTTGGTCTTTTAGCTTACGTGGCCTGATACGTGATAAAACGCCCTTTAAAAAGGACTCAGATTAATCGTTCAAAACACTAATACAAGTTAGCGGTTAATGGAATAAGGCTAATCTTTTTTAAAATTACTCCGGATTTTATAATCTTATAATATTTCGGATTTCTCGACGCTCCCATGTAATTTCATACTCTCGTATAGTTTTTATAAGTCGTAATATTAAAACACAGGCAATTAAGACCGCTATAACATCCCGCTATAGGTATTTAACCTATATTTTTCTTTTCTTCCTAAGCTATCTTTAGTCAACCGAATCAGCTACTAATTAATATCGATAAGGTTTAAATACTTATTTATGTAAAACAAAACAAATAAAAGAGTATTCAAAAGATAATTAGTATTATGGTAAAATAAGTTAAGATATTAATAATCTAAAAAGAAGCATTTAGAAGTGTATGCTCCAGGTAAGGGTTTATAAGCCCTTTATCCAAAGCGTATCACTTTGGAGTATCCCTTCTAAACCGATCCACGCATTGCCGTCGGTCTAAAATAACCATTCTAAACCGATCCACGCATTGCAGTCGGTCTGAAATAACCATTCCAAACCGACCCTTGTATAATGCACTTTGCGTCTTGCAAGAGTGCACCCTGCAGGAGAGCACCCTGCAATACAGTGCACTTGCTACTTGGCCTATGTATACTATCTATGAGGGTATATAGTAATATCCACACAAGATATTCACGGCTTTTATTCTATCAACGACATATTCACCCACAACGTCACTGTTGTGACAATATTGCAGACGCAGTGCAGTTGACTGTATTGTCGATTGCATTGGCATGCAAAGCACTGTTGACTCAAAGTTTTGCCACCAGCAATTCTGGTGGCAAAGCAAGGGAGAGGGGAAGTGACCAACCTCTCTTGACTGGGGGTTCGTGTCAGCTCCATGCCATAGACTAATAGGTGGGAGCCCGCTCCTCGGCTCCCACAGTTGAAAGAAGGAAACCATCCCGCTCCTCTTCACTCCAAGCTGCAATGTGGTTGCTTTAATTCAAGATTCAAGTCGACATGGCGGCTATTGTGAAGCCCTACCAACAGTTACATCCTTTCGACCCCGTTTCGGCTATGCCAGCCTACACAACCACAATCCCAAACTTGCCCTTCGTTCCCCGCAACCCAACCCCGACCCCGTCTGTGCAACTAAGACCTGCCATGACTGTAACAATCTTACCCAGATCCGATGGTTCATGTTGTACCGACCGACATCAAGATGACATTCATACACGAGGAAAGGACGGTTTTCCCAGGTGGCAGGCCCCGTGCTGAATGCGGTCCGTGTATTGTACCAAGTTTCCTCGGGGTGGTTTTGGTGTTTCATATGCTTAGTTCGGATCTGATGTGAGATTCCATGACGTGTCGACCCACAGTGCTAAACCTTTTTCAAGGCACAGCTGCTGATTTGTGCCTGCCTGGATGTCCGCTGTGTAGAACGTGTACGCGCAAGACTCATCGTTACTTCTTTTGGGATCAACCACGCGAGGGGCCAACTTTATCCCAGCGGACGATACAAGGCGGACCCTGACGGGTGAGGGATGTTTGGTTGTCAACCAAAGGAAAGCGACACCGTCATTCTCTCCGCAAGCCGGGCGTCCAAAAGTGTAATAGTCGTTTGTGAGACCGACTCCTCCCGCTCCTCCCATGTCGAAGACCACCTGGTCGCTATCATTCACCTCCTTATCATCGGGGGTAGGAGTCCATACTTCAGCAGATTTACATAGCCATTCCGCATTAGGATCTAACACCACTGCAGTAACAGTGCAGATCAGAGGATAGAATGCGACGGCATAAGCGAGGGTCAAGAGATGAGGCAACATATCGATGGATATGAGAAATGATGTTAGTACGTACGTGTGGGGAGTACGGGGTCTGGATGTCGACCTTGCGAGATGATGAGAGTAGGAACTTGACGTTTTATACTTGTAATCGACCTGACAACGTCAGGGAGTTCGGAAACTTTGAGTAAATGCACTGCCCCCTTTCGAAACCTGGATGGTTTGCAAGTCTCGGTACGCCGGAAGTGCTTAGATTCTGAGGGCAAGTGCTGTCGTCTGTGTACGGGAGGTGACGATCAAGGATGATGTGGCCCTATCTGATGGTCTGAGCGACCGTTGGGTAAATAATAGCTCTTACGTAGACCCAATTCGAATCCTCACCATCAACTCTCGAACATACCACAAATCGTCGTACTTCCAATTCTTCCTTTTGGGATCCAATTTCGACTGTTGGACTTCTCACAGCAAGGCCGCCGCACAGGCTGGTCACCTGGGGAGGGTATGGAAACCATTTTTAGATTTCAACGTGAACGAACGTGAACGCGAGGCGGGATGGCGCATTCGGCAGAGTGCCTGCCTGGCTGGCGGGAGCCTTCGGTTGCATGGAGGTTTCGCCAGGGGAGCCCGCTTGTGGATACTTTGATCGCCGAAATACGACTGTATGGGGGTCTACTTAGATCGCAGTGCAACGCAACGACGTTGATGGGGCCGGTACTGCCGCGGGGTCAAGCCCGTGATAGCTTCTCTCGCACGTAGACAGGGTAGGGCGTACAGTACTACATACATACTTTGTACATGGAGCGCTATTCCGAACCTTGATGAGCCATGCTTGCAGTGACCATAGCAAGCAAGGGCTTCGCGGGTGGCCTTGGCAGCCTTGGTTTTGAACTAAAATAAGATTGGTGTTTTCGTAGGAATACATAGTAGGTATCCGTTTTTTTTGGTTCATAAGAACTTTGTTTTCTTTGCATTTGATTGTCCGAGCTTCTGGTTGGATGTGTTGTGTAAGAAAAGCTTTTACAAATTGACTACAGTAGAGGTAGGGATCTTGAGAAAGGTATTTGGAGGGGTAGAGAGAGGGATTTGCATTGTTGTTTCTAATCCGGCTAGCGCCACGGATACCCTCTTTACCCTCCAGACATCCCTCCCATGACTGCGGGTAGTCATTTCCCTAGTATAAGTCATGCTTGGCATGCACATCCATCCTCCATGCTACCAAAATCTTATTCGTCTGCGCAAATGAAACGGCCATTCTGTATACTAATAATGGATACACATGAACGCCGAAGCGTTCGCTTCTCTTCTCTCTTCCTTCACTCCTCTGTGTTTCTTTTCCATAAACCGTTCACCTGTTGAGCATCATGTTTTCAAGGATACTGGTAGTCCTCGTGATGCTTGGCTTTTGCCATGCCGACGATCCCAGACCTTTCGTGATACATCGCAACTTCGGAAAACTTCCCACCTACACTATGGCATATCAATACCTCACAATTTCAAGGTCATGGGCATTCTTCGTCTTCGCAGAGGGCTACGGAAAAGGACTACCCGGCGAAGGCTTGGATGCTGTCGAAATAATCGCGTACAGATACGACCCAGCCACCGCCGCAGACCCGCAAATCGTCACGCCGGTCACGGCGTTCATGGCTCCCAAGTACCACGATGGATCGGATCCCGCGGTCGGAAAGTCACTGAAATTTATGGCCCTGAACAACGCCGAGGACGTAACACAGGGCGAGAAGCTTTCGCTGGTCGCCATGATCAGGCATTGTTTAGCCGTCACCGACATCGATCCAAGAGGAATAAGAGAAATTTCAGCGAATAATGAAATTGTGGAGAACCGGGAGTGGAAAGACATTGTGGAAATTTGCTTAGATAAACTGTTCCCCGAAGGGGCCGACGGATTTAAGCTCACCAACAAGCCTAAATCACAAGATGAAGTCGAGTGCAGGCAGAATATTGTTGATTGGAAAGTTATGCGACACCTTATCCTCGCAGTCGAGGAATTGGTTGGGAACATCGTGCTTGATTCTATTGAAGTGAGCTATAACCCTATCCGTAGGATTGAAACCTACAAAAACAGCTTTGTTTTACGTTTCGAAGGACCTGAATGAGGGTGATGTTGGGGTTATGCGGATCAATATTTAGTCTACTTTTGAGTTAACGTTTGTTTATCCCTTCAATCTAACAGTTATACACCCTATGATTGTAGGTAGCCGTTTCTCTTATATTAGATATTCTAGCTATCAATTATCCTGGTTACACCCGAGAATCGGGTTATTATTTTGCTTTAATTAATGCATGATTGGGTTTTTGAGGCTATATGTAAGTAAAGTAAAACGATGTAAAAAGAAGAAAGTAAAATAAAATAAAATATTAAGCAAAACAATGGTAATTGACAATAATGATAATTTACGCCCGCTGGCGATATTCGTGTTATACGCTTGCTGCCCACTACAAACCACAGACTAAAGGCCTTATTCGTTTAGTAATTCTACTATAGTTATCACCATGACCTTTACAGCTATTGCACACCAAGTCTGGTCTTATTGTTAAAAAGGGGTAAGGCTTAGGGAAAGACTAAAGGTGGAGGCGAACTCAGCGAAAGAGGGGTTTGTGGAGGCAGCGACGGGGGTAACAGCGATGGATTCATTTTCAATCGAACCCATCTTACTGCCGCTATTGCTGTCGTCGGCGCCGTCGGTACCGCCCCCGCCGGTGGAGGAGGTCCATTATACCAATAACGCCGCGATTGTGGCCTACACTACGCTACCCTATGCTGCATCGACAACGATGCGAAGGGGCCGCCAGAAAATGGTTAGACGCCCAGTAGGCGCCTTTATGATGACAGTAGTATAATAGGTAATGAGGGGTCCAGCAATATTAATGTCGATAAGAATATACCCGTCTTAACGCTTTATCACGGTTACTCATCAAAATTAAAACCCTTTACGCGAAATAGAAACTAATAAAACCCTTATGAATGTAACGGACGTATTTAAAGTCTATTCAATCTTCGTTAACATAAACACATCGTTAACTTTTACGAAAGGAAACTGTATAAAGTTCGTATAGTGTTATACCTCGTAGGGTAAAACGTGATAAATAAAAGCCGTATAGGTTAAGGGGGGGAAGAAAAAGAAAAGGAAGGAGTTGCAAAAGAGGGGTGGTACATATGCGTTTAATCTTTTTAAGCATAAAATGTTTCGCCGCACGGATTTGAACGTAACAGTATATGGTGCCTACGGGTTTTCCTTTACGCGAAAAGGCTATTACTATCATTAGTACAGGGACTCTTATCATTGATTACAGAGATGAGGGTGCTTGCTAGTAAGGGTAGCACTTCAGCAATGTATAGGAGAAGGTTTGTAATTAGGCTTTGTATTGATAAGGATCCCTTTTTTGTTTATTCTACTTTTGTTTGTTTTGTTTTAAGCACGCAATGTATGAGCTATTATATATATAGGGGTTCCTTAACACTTTCCCAAGGTTTAATAAGATACATATATGCAATTACAACACATTTTACTTTCGCTTTGTATATAGGCTACTTTTTTGTTTTTAAATTCTATGGAGCCGTTTTTTCAAAGATCCGTACCATTGTATCTTCAGCGTAAATAGGCATCCAGCGGAAACTATAGAGGTCGCGTTTCTCGAATCGACCAAAGCTATAGTTTACACGCGTATAGGCTTCTAAATTGTAAGGCATCCTAAAGTTATGTTTGAAAGGATGGCTTGGAGGCCCTAAAGCTTCTACAGGCCTTCAGTGGACCCGGGTAACGATCCTTCCTGCCGGTATCGACGGGATTATTTCGTGGCAGCTTGTGTTATGATTTATTGATAGTACTGCTTAGTGATAGGCAAATACAAAAAATGGTAATATTAATAACTAGAGCAATAGCAATAAAAAAAACGGAAAAGTAAATTGATAGACAGTTTAAAGTCAATATGAAAAACGAATTGAAGAATAAATGGGTAAGAACAAAGTTAAAGTGAGAGCAAAGTAAAAAAGAGGTAAAGTTGAGTTAAGGTTAGTTGATTTGTTATGAGAAGCAAGAAGTAAAAAATGAGTAACGAGTGGTGAGAAGTGAGATGCGAGTAACAAGTAGCGAAAAACGAGATGCGAGTAATGAGTAGCGAGATATAAGATTTGAGACGCGAGAAGCAAGTAACGAATAGTAAGGGGTAAAATGCGAGTAACGAGTAACGAGACGTGAGAAGCTCTTACAGGAATGTAATAGTATTTAGTAACAGTACAATGGCAATTTACTTTATGTAAGGTTGAAATTGACCATTTTATTTCAATTTATACTTTATTATTTTTATTATCGGAGCTTCTTGAATATATAACATTTTCAATTTCTTTTATTATTTACGGTTAAAGTACACCTTTTATTACGTTTTAGGTGTATAATTTTCAGAAATTAACGTGCATCTTTTGGCGTCTTATTGTCGTTATTGTATTAAAAATTTATGAAGAAATGAATTAGCTAAGTTGATTAACTTTCCATAATCCGGTTTGTGGCGGTTTAAAGGTTAGCATTCAGATATTTTTAAGGGTTTCATTTTATTATTAATAGTACATCTTTCTAGTTTGATATTACACGTTTTGAGCATAACTTTTCACACCTCATTGCCAACTTGAAATTTGTTGTTATTATTTTTTCTGTCGTTCATTTAAGCTTTAACCTATTATTTAACCTGTTTCTCGGTTGTTTGTCATTTAATATTTCCGTGTCGATTGGTAAATTCATTACAGATTGATTTTTTATTTGCATGTAATTTGGTTAAAATTATTGATAACTAATTTAGATATATATTTAATATTGATTCCCCAACGGCTTCTCCAAACTTAACAAATTTCTCAATATAATTTGCGATAATAAAAGTATCAGCCTATTACAAGTCCACGATTAATATTTCATATAATGTTGGAAATTATTTCGAGTTATTTGTTGAATCCTTTGTATTTGCACTCGTAAATCCACTTTTTAATTCTAATTTTGATTAGTTTCATCAATTCTTCACCCAATCCTATTAACACCGCTCGATAAATAAACATATTTATTACTTTTTTTACCCCTTAAACGAAATATTCTGTAATAAATGAAGCTGTAAGTACTTTATATCGTTGGAGGAGCATTTTAAGGGTACATAAAGATATCTGCAATAGGCTCTCTTGTTGACCTCATTTTTTACTGTTAGTTCAATTATAGTTCTATAACACATGAATTTTAGCAAAAATATTATTATAAAATATTAAAATGTTTCGCTACCGATTAATTTTAGCTTCGTTTTTGCTATAAAATTCACTCCTACGATATCTCATAATTTTCAAGCTATTACAAGTATAGGGTTCATATTAACCGACCTTATATTACTAATTAAGGCGTATAGCTTATATATTCGAACATGGTTTTTGGTGTTGGTTTAAAGTATGCACTATGTTATAGGCTGGTGGCTGGGCTAGTGTTCGCCAGAGATATAGCCCTAGCAGTTGCCATACTGATACAACGCTCTGCAGCCGCTTATTAACGTGGCCTCTCATCAGCTATATAACCAAATTACTCCTTTTCACTAGCTCTATAGCAGCTCCTTAGCAGGGGTTTTTCTCTCTCTTTTTTATCGAGAATTATAGATAGTATTTGTCTACTTTAAACAACAAATTTTGCCTAGTCACTTTACATAGAATTATCGATTTTCTTTTCTCCTACAATATCTTAATTTCTTTCAAACAGCTCTAATTGACATCTATATCATCTGATTTTTCAAATTTAGACCTCGAGCTTTAAAATGATTTCTTGAATCGTACGTACAAGTTTAGCTTTCAAGCTCTTTGATAATATTACACGACTAATTGATTACTAGACAGAAATAATTCACCAAACTGTTATGGATGAAACTATTGAAATGAAACTAAGCAATGTATAAATACGCTTAATGTATAAAGTAATATAATGCCGATGTATGAGTTACGCTTATAAATATAAACCGATAACTTAAAATTATTACCGGTATACTTACATTATCGAAGTAATCCGCTACCTAAAGAAGAATCTCTTTTATGCTATATATCGATAACTTGAACGTAATTATCACGTCGTTTTTTATTAAAAGCCATGCTGAATGAACTGAATAGACCGATAATGTTACGAATTACTTCGACTCCAACTATGAAATTGATAATTTATATGAGAATGTTAGCTATCAACGAGTCAAAAATAGTCCCGTGAATTAACCACATAAATCTTCCGACTTTAAGCTACGTTTTTTTGGTATCAAAACCAACGATATTGCGTAAATTACGTAAAACTCGGAAGTTAATTTGTATAAAAAACAACTTTCACGATATTATCCAATAATAAAAAGTTTTTGCAAAGTAAGTTATAAAATATCATTTCCTTTGCGAAGGCGACAGTAGTAATAACAATCCTGATGTCTTAATAAAAATATTTTACATGTATTATTACAACCTAAAGGCGTTGAAAGTCGTTCTTCGTTGGTTGATAAGTTTAAAATTAGAAACTTGCGAACTGTTTTACAATTCTTAACGCTTAGAAAATTTTGTCTACCGAGGCTAGTGGTATAGACTAGTAGTTTGCAGTTAATTTTGTTATCTTTGACTGAGTTATTAACTACATCTTTACTAAAGTGTTATCTCCACTCAACATATACGAAAAACATAACAATTAAGTCGCATGCGCCTAATTTATTAATGAACAATATTACAAATTTCATACTCTATATAGTGATATTATCTATAGTGGTATACTAGTACCGGCGGTGTTATTTGCGTCAAAGTCAATAATAGTAATACGATCGCTTACAATAATGACGAAAATATTATTATAACCAGCATAAACGACTTCAGAACCAGTACCAAACGATACACTACTAAGATATATCAAACCGAACTGTTAAATAGTAAAGATCTTAATTTATACTTAAAATACTATGCAAACTATTATCAAATTCGGATTTACCCTTTGGATTTCGCTCAACGCTCGAGCGACTTTGTTATCATAGCTAATATGGGTAGTTACCTGACTTTTATCAACGAATTTATCGACTGTGGATATAATTAGATCATCATAGCTAGTAAGCATAGAGAACTAAGTGTGTCACGCTCCAGGAAAAACATTAGCAGAGTGTATAGTAAAGTACCACGCTTTGCATGAAAGCTTCTAAGCTTTCACCTGAGGCGTGTACTCTCTAGATACCGCTTCTACCTATAACATCCAATAATGCACAACTTTATTACTTAAAATATTATAATGTCTTCTTTTTAGGTTAACGTATAAAAATTTTACCGATACTGGTCAGTAGCCGATTCGTTTAACTATAAATATTTTGGTAAAGAAAGGATAAACTTTAGTTAAATACCTATAGCGGGATATTTTAATAGTTCCAACCGTTCTATGCTTCAATATCGTAATTTATAGCAAATACGAAGTAGTTTGAAAATACGCAAAAGCGATGATAACACTTATAATATAAAAAGACGATAAGACATGTAGAAGTTTTGAAAATGATAACTTTAATATAATATTATTAAATTGGTTCATGCTGTATAACTATCAAGAGTCCTATTACGCTATCCTTTTACACGATGAGAGCTTTAAACGTATCCAAACACCTTTTGAAATGCATCCTATCATGTATCGACTATAAAAACCATTAAGTTTTGAAATCCTGCGTTAAATCCTATTAGAAAATAATCTTTAAAGCGTTTCAACAAACTTAGAGAGTGCTTAAAACAACTTTTGCAACGCTCTAGAAAACTTTAAAAGCACTCAACGTAGCATTGAAACCAATTTCGCACAGTTCGGTAGCCGCTAAATTAACTTTTAGAGCGCTTTTATCATTACTTAAAGCTCCGAAAGCAGCTTTTGAAACGTACACCAAAAAAACACCAAGTGCCTAAAGAATTTTTTGAAGAACTCCGGCACATTTCGCGAGCGTCTAAGACAGAATTAGAAGTATTCACATACTATAAACGCCCAAAGCTATACCTGTTACTCCAAATCCCAAGAGAAGCTTCCAAATCGCCTATATAAAAACACACCAAGCGCCTAAAGCATTTTTTAATTCGTTCCGGCACATTTCGCGAGAGTTTGAGACAGCATTCGAAACTATTACATACTAGGAGCGTCCAAAGCAACACACGGCGTTCCAATACCATCTTAACTCGCTCTTATACATTATTTTAACTCCTATAAACCAATTCCTTACTCTGAACACCCAACTTGCCCACTATTTTACTTTTTACACACCACTTGTTTAAATCATTGCTTATGACGTTTAATTTTACTAGTATAAGCGTTGAATAAATAGTTTGAAAAAATTAACTCATTTGTAGTTACGTCTTATCTGCATTATATTTACACAAACAAACGCTAAGACCCTTATTTGGATTTTTTGAGCGTATTTTATTTATATTTTATTTTCATATTTTATTGCTTCATTAACTATTCAATTTAGAATCTCTTTGTTTTATATTGTTTCAAGCGTAAAAAATACCATATCACTATGTTTCTTTTATATTACGCCGTTATTTATGACTACATCAGTTCTATAATACTACTTATAAAGAGCCTGGTTCAGGATAATAAATGTATGGACTATGTATTCGAAAATACAAAGCTTTAAAAAGCATTAAAAAGAATATTAACCTTGATCTGTATAATAATACAATCGAAATATCGGTAAATTATTTGGACTCTTATACGACGAATATGTACGTTATAAGTATGATTTTTCGCTATTATAACAGCAATATTGAAGAAATCGATTTATTAGATAATTTCCAAAAACAGCTTTCAAATTGAGAACCAGAAATATAGTGTTAGTAAACAGTATAATTTTAATGATATTATAAAAGAAAATACAATGAAGAGAAATTAATATTACTGGTGGCAAAGACGGTGGTATCGTAAATGTATTAGCTTTAATGGGTCAATGCGAACCAATACTTTAGTAGATAGAAAATAAAATGATGGAAGTTAAATTCGTAAAGGAATATTGGTTGAAGAAATGAAAACCTTGATTTATTGAATTGTCAGATAAAAATCAATGGTAAAGAAATTCACGAATATAGGGTGTAAGACGTTTGACGAGATTAATCGCGCCCTACGAAAGGAAGAAGGAGTTTGAGGAATCGACAGAAAAGGATAAAGAGTTATAAAGGTTATTCATCACCCAGGTCGAATATAGACCCTTTCTAATAAATGCCTTTAAAGATGAATATAGGTGAGGCCACTTTCCAAACATATTTAACGCTCCTCCAAACTATAGTAAAAGCGCCCCAAATAAGAAAAAGGGCGTTACCAAAGGAAATATAAAAGATTATAAACAATTCAACGAGTCTTACGGCCCTATATCAACAAGCGAAGACCTATACTGCAACTACTCACTATATAGGTTGTCCGTTAATCGTAATAAATTTACGAAACTTACGAACTTTACCAAACTATAAAATGGGAGCGAAACTTATAGTGGCAAAACTTACGGCATCTTTAACAGCGAAATTCGTACTATATTGAATACCTAAAGAAATGGATATTGCATTCTTTCCATTTCATATAGTGTTGCTTAGTAAATTAACTAAGTAATCCAAAAATAGTATATATATTATTTAATGAAAGAAGATACATTTTCTAAGTGTTTAAATTTCCGAAACACGTATTTTGATGTTGAAATTAACCATAAATTCTATGCAAGGAACTGAATATATGGATATTAATATATACTCTCATAGATAGTATAAATAGGTCAAGTGGCAATGCAATGTATTGCAAGGTGCTTTCCTGCAGGGTACACGGTAATGTATTATGCTGTAGGCTGCACTCTTGTAAGATGCAAAATGCACCATGTATGGAGTAGTGTAGAATAACTATTCTAGGCCGCTCGCCAATATATGTAGCGGTCTGGATTGAGTATTTCAGAACGCACAGAAAAAGGGCCACTGCCCGAATGGAAGGTTTATAACCTCCTATCCGTGGCATGAACTTTTTAGAATACTCTTTCCTAATATTTATCTTTTATTATTACAATAAAAATTTCACGATTACTTTTTTACGTACCTATTTTGCGTAAATAGGTTTCAAACCTTACCAACACTAATAAGTAACCGATCCGGTCGACTATAAATAGCTTGTGAAGAAAAAGATAGATATAAGTTAAAGACTTATAACGGTATACTATAACGGTTTTAACTTTTTGTATATTAATATTACGTTTTTACGAAAATTATACAAAATATGCATAAAGATTATAAAAGCTAAGTAACTTTAAAAAAGACAACTTTAGTACGATATTATTAACTATTATTTAGCGTTTTATCTACCAAAAGCCCTGTTATGCCACTATTAACCTTTATTTCATACCTTAACATACCCGGACACTTTTTAGAGAGCGTCTTATCACATACTAGGTTACGTAAGCCAAAGCCACCAAGTTTCGGAACCTTTCGTTGCGACCCGTCCAGAAATCGACAATCTACATCGCTTACAAAACATAAGAACGGTTACGAATACAGTATTGAAACCTCTCGTTGAATTTAAAAGCGGTTATGAATACATTATTTTAACCGCTCGATCTATTAAAAGTGGCTATGATACGCTAATGCAGAATACTCGCCAAACGCGAACCAGAACCCACATATAGGATTACATAACATACCTTCCTTAAAAAAATCACACTCTTTTTACCCTACCCATTTTCCTACTTCCGCCGTATGTTTTTAAATTTGCCTACGTTGGCTCCATGTATTTTATATTTAGTACTTGTAACGTTTTAGTTTTTCTTAAATAATTAGCTAATATAACGTTACCAAACGCTAATTAAACTAATTTAAGACGTTTAACTAGTTTGTGATTAGGTTTTATTTACGTATAGTTTAAAATTCATTTATACTAATAAACGTTAATAAGCCTTAACCTAACCATTCTAATTATTTTATTTACTCTATATTCACCAAACTACCTTAAACTGTAGGATTCAAACGCATCTAATGTAAAGAGACTAAGACCGGAGCTGTCGATTAAGGTGGTCGGATTCTGTCTATAAACCTCAATGAATAAGGGGAAAAGAAGTCCGTGCTAGGGAGCGGCTATAGAGCTAAGATGGTGCAACCCCTCTCTCCCCCGTTATGTAACTTGTAGAAGCGTGTTCTCATACGGCTTCCTCCCAGTTCCAGAGCATCGCAGGAGCGTGTAGAACGACCAAGGTTAGATCCCTGGTAATACTAGCCAGGTACTAGCTTGTAACACCTAAAATATAATTATAATACAAAACCACTAATTCGTGTTACTTTAACATACTAGATATATGTAGGAATATCCAAGCCCAATATACTTAAAACACTTACAGATATAGCCTTAATACTAATATTATCGAAAGGAACTAAAGCTTATTTCGACGTTTTAGTCGAATATATAGTAATCAAAAAAGCTATAATACACAAAATCGATCTCGGTCTTTGAGATTATATAGTCGATATTCCAGTTGAAAAACTAAACCCCTATACGGCAACCATATACATTTTGGCTATTATGTTTCGTTATTAAGAGGAGAAAGCCTAAGGACTTAACCTATTGAATAATTTACATAAAGGTTTTTCGAGCTGGATATTAGGTATATGATAAATAGTATACCACTTTATTGCTAAAACCTTATGAATTCAATTGCGAACCAAAGGCATTAATAGCCTACGGGGTAGGAATAGTCGCCTTAAAAAAGCCTTGTTGAAAATAACGCAACTCACCGATTTACTAAACTAAAAAGATAGAAATTTATACTAAACAAAATTTATAAAAAGAGATTACCTAAAAAAATATGAAAGACAGTTGATAAAACGACGGGGAAGAGGCGTAGGAAGACTTAATTTTTTTTACCCATATCATAAGTTAGAAATAAAGGCCCTAAGGAAAAAGAAATACGACCAAAATCCTTATTTACTATACCAGTACAATACACCCCTATACCGACACACACTGTAAAACAAAACTAAACACTAAATCATTCTCCAAACACCGGAAACAACCCGTTTGGCTATAACAGGAGCGGCTGAAACACTGAGGACAACCCGTTTAGCTATAAAGAGAGCGGTTGGGACACAAGAAACAACCCGCTCCAGGAAACAATAAGCAACGCAAAAAGCTAATACGTACCTTATAAACCAATACCAGCTAACCACTACCCTTACCGTAACCTTTTATCGCACCGTTTTCCCACTAATAGAAACGATTTCATAAAGCTTATAAACTTCGCCAGGCTTTAAAATACGGAAAAGAACTATAGAGGAAAACCGTACAATATACTTAACAAGAAAATACATGCGATACTTGATATATATAAAAAACTAAATATTAAATTATTTTAATTTTATATTTTTTTACCTGGTATATCATTCGGATAAGTTCAAAATAGTACACCTATTACACTACGTAAATGGATACATTTAAAAAGTGGTATAATCAATTAAAATCCTACTTTGATATAAAAATTAACTACAAACTTTACGATAAGGATAAAACTGGTATAACCTGGAAATTCGTAAAGAATTCAACCAAAAAACGTCGATAAAAACCTATAGGAAGTCTTTACCGCCTTACTAGCTAAATTTCAAAAATACTAAATGTCCCTTAAACCGAAATATAAAGAGAAAACTTTTCTTATCCAAATAGTAATAAAAATATATCACGGAAACTCGGATTTAGAGCTTATACTGTTTAAGCCAGAAAGAAACTTCAAAGCCATTTGTATAAACATTAACATATAACTAAAAATCTTTATACATCGACAGATAAACTTTGAATTAATATTGGTAACCGATAAAACTAAAGGCGAAAGCCAAATTACCAAAGTAAACTTCGCCAAAACTATTCACCACGTTTTAAAACGAAAATTCAAAGTATAACTAGGGAGAAACAATCCCCTCAAATATAAGTATTTAGGAAAGAACCTTAATAATATGGGATGGTAACGATTGTTCGGAAATGAATAAAATATTCTGCAGCTATAACAATATTTATGAAAAGGCATACAAAGCCCTGCGGGTTTACAAAAATAATACATCGTATGCGGCAAAATTGGCTATTAGTTTACTAACCACCCTGCTGACCAAAAGAATTGAATCAAAAGACAATTTTAATCCGAATATATATTTAAGAACCGAATAATAGCTAATTGTACAATATACGCAAAAGAGTGTAAAAGTACAAATAATAAACTTAACGTCTACTCCTACGAATACACCTTAGGAGATAAAGATTTTAAAGGTACCGGTACTTACCTAATGATCTACGTCGATAAAACCGCCCAACGTAATTTAATTAGATTATAAAACGCTTTTCTCCTTTACGTTTCATGCTTGAACTACGCAAATAAAGTGTTCGACACCTATATAACGTCGTAATTCACGCTTTTTAACAGATAAAGAAATTGTTTTTAAAGCATTATACCTAATACTAGTATAGCCGAAATTTTAACGGCCGGAAAACGACAATTCGAAGGGTTCGTAACGAAGTTTCCGAAATGTTAGTTAAACCAAATAGGAAAACACCGAAAGATCTTATTCAATAAAAGAAAAACATCATATTTCGGAACGATCGTTGTAAATGCGCGATTCGAATCGGTTAAGTTTTACGTAATGGACTTCAAAACACCATTCCTACTTTCATTAGTTAATATAAAGAAGCTCGAAATTAAGGTCGGGAATACGATCAATTAGCTTATCCACGCTTTAGATAACGTATCGGTATTGGTTTAACCCAAGTTCAGCCACTTATGAATTTCCCCTTAAATACTTAAAATTACGGCTATTCACTTAACATAACCAGAATTGCGGATTTTACACCAAAGATTTGAATACCCGGTTACAAAACGCTTTTTACACCTACTCAACGCCGCAAGCCATACGAATATAGGAAATAATGCATTTAAAGCTATTAAAAAGTTTTTCTATAAATACCAACTACACTTATAAACCCCACGCCTATTTAAGATTCACCTTTAAGACGATATAAACTTTAAATACAAAGTGATTATTAATATCATCTATTTAGACATCCAGCCGGTTCTTTACGGCATCAACGTGTCAACATTATTTTAAACCGCCAAATTTATACGAAGCGTTTTCGCCATAAACTACTAAAACTATTTAATTACCTATTAATTGAACATTTACCCAATGCCCCTAAACTAAATAATAAAAAACGCTAGTACAACCTTCGATTCCACCAAATAATATACTAAAGCTCGGATAACCGGAAACGAGTGTAAATAGATTAAGTAAAAACTCTATTAGGCATTGAAAAATGTAAGCGGTATTATGGACTGCTTAAGAAAACATATATTATACTATTTCAGGAACTAAAAGGTAACAATTTCAAAAAATCTATCCTTTAAATAACGGTTAACACCGTGAACAACACTTTTAACCCAAGTAGGATTATCTCTACACTCCTAATTTTTAGTATTTACCTAAGAATTTATATCAACTAAATACTATTACTAACCACAGTATAAAAGGCGAATATTATGGTAAAGGCTATAGCAGTATGACGTTCAATACGGGTTAAAATCGATAAATCTAAAACGTTATCAAGAAGGAATAACATATGCGAGGCTAATATTTTAAACTTACTGTTATAATTTAATGTTCTGATTTGGAAAACCAAAGAGATATAAACAAGGCCTAAAAAGATTAACGGGTTTAAAGGATATAATATACTCGTTAACCTACCAAACGGTATAAATTCGTTTCTTTAGATAATAGTACGAAAATACAAGAGAAAGATAAAAAAAAAAGGTTCGAAACCGTAGTTCTAACAAAACCGTTAACAAAACACCCTTTAAGACGACAAATCCAAACCGCTTCCAGTTTCAATTTACCCCCCGAATCACGTATCCAGCCCGTTCCTACTAAATAAAAGAGGCCCTCCTATATTAACCCTATCCTCACCTTACTGCCGGGGCCGCACCTTTTACTCGAAAACTAAAAAACGCCCCGAAAACTTTGCCGTAAATTCCTTTATTACTTGAAAAAAGATAACTAATCATAAACTTAACCTAAAGCTCCACCAAAACTGCATTATCGTTACTCTAAATATCCTATCAGAACAATTTACGCGAATGGAGGGTTAAATATTCATCGACTAAAGCGTATTTTCATTAAATAATTCAACCCGGCGATTTACAGCGCCTACAGAATTTGTTCTATGCGCCCCGTTTTTGGAAATAAAGAAAAAAAACAGAAAATCTTATCAAAAGAACCATTCAGTTATTAAAGGTTATAACGACGATAGTAAAAGGAATATCATAATCTAGTCGTACACCTTACAACGGGCTAACTACCGTTTGATTTTTACGTTCCTATATAATCGATTTTAATAGTACCACTGTTAATTTTCGGAAAAGCGTTTTATGCCTTATGTAAAAAGAGCAGTTAAACCAAGTTACCTTTATCGTTTTCAATAGCGTAAAACGAGCCAACAAATACAAATGCTAACGCGTATATAGCGCTTAGGTTGCTTTTTTAACATAACCCAAAGCGGTATTTAACCTTTTGGTCGCCGCGTCATACTAAACCGCCCCGTCAAACGACACATATTAAGTGTTTAATAAACGGTTTTTATAGAAAATACATAATCCAAAACGCGGTTTACAATTTTACCACTAAATATAGGTACTAAAAAGTTGTTTGTTTTTACTACCGGCTCTTTCGCCAAAAACTCCAACTATAATTTGTAAATATACTTCGTTATAATCCTCGGCAACGAAATACCGGCACGAAAAGAATTTACACTACGTAGAAACATTATCCATTGAAGCTCTACCAATTACAAAAAAGTAACGGAAAGCGTTTTAGCTTTCGAGATTTATGGAATAATTAAAGGTTTCGATTCGGATATTACCATAACGATAACGGTACGGATAATTATTTCCAACCTTAGTTTACGCTTTTCCCCTCTTATTTTGTATACTCATTCCATTTCTCTTTATAAATATCAGGTTAAATTAGGTATTAAAAACGGAAAACATTAAATAATTAATATTATAGCCATACGCGCATTATATAAACGCCGTGAAATCGAGTAGATAAGATAAATCGATGGAAAATTAAATCTAACAAACGCAATAACTAAAGGTACCCCGAACAAAGTATTGAAAATACTAATATTGACAAATACACTATTTATTAGGGCTAATAGTAAGGTTTTACGACCCTAATAAGTCATTATATCACTTTTACCAACTTAATGCGGCCCGAATTATATTATCCACGGCGTTCACCAACTTACAACTTTAAATCACCTATTATTTCGCACCGCTCCCAGATTTTTATTACTCCTCATTTTTCATAGATCAACCCTACCAAGTTCCTCAATTTTCTACTTTCTCTTCTTGAATTTACCATTTCACGTCGCTTTTAATATATCATTGCACTTCGAATATATAACTTTGTATCGCTTAATATTATTTTACCCTTTGTTTTACGTAATACGAAGCTACTGAGTTAATATATATCAAATTACATTTGTCACTTATATGTATTTATTTTCAAGAAAAAGTAATAACATTAAGGTGGCTAGGCGTGCCGGGCCAGCTAAAAGGGTAATTAATCACTGCCAAAAGGAAAGGGAAAAGGCGGCGCCGTCGCGTACCCACCATTCTCTTCATTTCCACTTTCCTCTGTGCTAGCGCTACCGCTATTACTGCCGTCGACGTCACCGGTACCAACGAGGATATAGCTTTACGCTGTAGGTCGTATACCTTTAGACAAAGGAATAGGAGGTTCTTTATCTTTTTTACGGAAACGCAAGATAACGTCGTTAAACTCGCCTACATAGTAAATACGTAAACCATATTTTCAGTTAGCGATAGCAGTTACTGACTTCCTGATTCGCAGGTTAATGCCTAATACTAATTAGCATCGGCTTATTTGAGTTATTTACGACTGAAGCTGTTTTTCGAAGAGCCCCAAATATAATATTTTCGGTAAGGGGAATTTTGAAAAAGTGGTTCAAACTTATCATAAAGCCGGCGAGCGCGTAATCCGGTTTCGACCCACGGCCCCAAAACCAATGGAACAAGGGCGTATTCGCTGTTAATCTTCTCGTAACGGTAGCAACGAGCCGAACACCCCCTGCTTTTTTGGTAATCACCAATAGATTTACTCGCAGCTGCGAACGCGATATACGACATGTAAGGCGTATTTATCAGTGGCTCGGAGCTATAGACCCGGATACACTGTTTCAACGCTTTACGCGTTAAAAAAGCCTCGCGGCGCACCCTGTCGATAAGAAGCTTTAGGCGATGAAGCAGGTACGGCTGTTTCTTTTTATTTATGAGATATTAAAAGCATATATACGGATGAATTAAAGTAATACAAATCGTAGAAAGGCTTCGTAAAGTTACTTTTATAACATCAGGGGTACCCTATGGATAAAGGGGTTTTTACTTATAGGGAAAGAGTAAGATTTATAACTTTAAAAGCCCTCCGTTCCTTCCCTTAAAAGCTTAAAGGAAAGGGGAAGGGCGAAGGAGGAGAGGGAAAAGTAGCGGCGGCGGTAAAAGCGGACGAAGCCGGTAAAAGGGTAACGGTAATGGTAGGAGTTAATGAGACTGACGAGGGGATGGTGGTAACGGCGACGGCAAAGGTAGGTGAAGCCAGTAAGGGGGTCGCGGCGGTGACAAGGATTGATAAGATCGAAAAGGGAGTGGTAAAGATAGCGTCAACGGATAATAAAGCCGGAAAGTGAGTGATGACAATGATAGCGGAACTTAAATGGGCCGTTAGTATAGTAGTGGCGGGTGGCGTGGCGGCTATAGATAAGATTATACCCATTAAGGGCGAGCTGCTGGTAGCGGTGGCGATAGTAATAGTAATTGAGGCTACGGCTACGGTGGCGGCGGTGGCGTAACAGCGCTTTCGCGCTATCCGGAGCCTAACTATCTTGTTTTTATGCGTTATCTGTTTAAAATAAAGGTAAGTATATAGGTATTAATTAATTAATTTACCTATTAATACGGTTTGGATTAGTTAATTAGGATAAGGTTTCAGTTAAATTAGGGTGGGGACTTATATTAATTAATGGTATATGTCGTTAAAGAGAAGGATAAAAAATTTCTGTCTAAACTAATAAAGATATATTTTTTATATTAACCCCAAAGTATGTAACGGCACAATTATCCCTACACAATCACCCCATAACGCTTACGTCATCCACCCCCTATTAAGGCCAATGAAAGACGTTATTAATAACTATATTGCTCCCATTTAGCTACACCATCCAAGCCCGAGCGATAATTACCACTACGGCCAAACTATACCGATTCTAACCAAACTGAAATTATCACCGCGGCCAAAACATATTATGTCAGACCTTTTCAACCACATTATCACTACGGAAATTACTAATTATGACTTTTACAATTAGTACCATAACCAACCTATTATTACAAAACCTACTAAGTTAGACCTTTATAACCAAAACTATACTATTATCACAAAACCTACTAATCTAAACCATTATAATTAAAACTACACTGCTATTACTAGGTTATAAGTATATAAGGAAGGAAGAAAAGATTGCCTATATGAATATTACTATATACCTTTATAGATAATATACAAAGGCTAAGTGGTAGTACACTGTATTACAAGGTGCTTTCCTGTAGAGTATACGGTAACGTGTCACACTATAAGCTATACTTTTGCAAGATACAAAGTATACCATGCATAAAGCGGTTTAGAATGACTATTTCAAGCCGCACAGTAATGTATAGAGTGGTCTGGATTGGGTATTTCAGAGCGCATAGCAAAAGGGCCACTACCCAAATGGGAGGTTTATAAACTCCTATCCATGGCGTGCACTCTCTGGAATACACCTTCCGGATATATATCTTTTATTACTACAATACCAATCTAACAATTACTCGTCTACTTACTCATTTCACGTGAACAGGTTTTGGACCTTACCAACTGAATGGGTATTATAAGAGAGTTTCTCAAAAATTACCATAATGATATAAATTCAACACTATAAAAAGTATTAACTAATCTATTAACAAGGTTTGAAAAATTCTAAATGTCGTTAAAACCGAGGTATAAAGACTATGAATTGTTCATATAAATAATTATAAAAGTATACTATGGAGATATGGATTTTCATTTTATATTATTTAAGTTATAAAAAAACTTCACTCACAACCTTAATATAATCATGAATAAGGTTGAGGTTAACGTTCGCAGTCGGGAAAATTAAGGATATAAACTACCGAATCATAAAATTAAACCCTACAAAAACAATTCACCATATTATAAATCCGCAATTCAAAAAGTATTCAAGAAATTAAAACCATGAAAGCTCCAAATATAGGTGTAATGATGATGAATACCAAAGGAGAAGGTTCGGAAATCGAAAATAAAACAGGTATCAACGAAAACAATCTTAGAGCTAAGGATAATGCTTACCATGTACACCACCATACTAACTAAAAAAGTATACGAAGCTTTATAGGTCCATAAAAACGATATATTATATACACTAGCGTCGGCTTTATATCAACTAACCACCTAGTGTACGAGTAAATTCGTGTGTAACGACAACTTCAAGTCAATGATTAGCCCAAACACAAAATAAAATATAATTTTATAACCTATGCAACCGATTATTTAAGTGTCAAATAGACTTTGAAATTTACACATACGAATATACCTTTAGAAAGGACTATTTGGAAGAAAACAATAATTACGTTATAACTTAACATCAGAAACGTACTAATAGATATTTAAAAACCTATATAATACTGTGGATATTACTATATACTCTCATAAATAGTATACATAGGTTTAGTGACATTGCACTGTATTGCAAGATGCATACGGTAGAGCGCACGATAACGTGTCACGCTGCAGGCTGCACTTTTGCAAGACGTAAAGTGCATTATGCATGAATCGGTCTGGAATGACTATACCAGACCGAACGTCAATGCATGGATCGGTCTGGAATAGCTATACCTGTTGGAATAGCATTACATGCAGTGCAATAGGTCAACTTTACTTACAGTAAAGTTGACTGTACTACAAGTTGAGTGTATTGATTTGTACGGACTTACCGCATTGGGTGTAAGTCGAGTGCAGTACGCTGCACTTCACTCTAGGGCACGGGCCAAGCAATTGGCCGTACAAATTACAGTGCAGACTGGCTAGCAGTCTGCCAAACCTAGAATAATACATCCACCATCTGACCACGCAATACTACTGTTACTTTGACTAATCGAATTGACAACGTTGCAACGTCTAAGGCCTACCAACACTGATCAGTGTTTGCCTGCTAGGCTAAGCACAGATAAGCTAAGTAGAATAAGAAGCTACTTTCCAGTTGTTACGCTTTGTAGCTACGGTTGTTAGAGTAGAGGAAAGACTTTTGTGAAGGGCCTCTATTAGTACTGCGTCAGTCCTTAACGGCAGGAAAATAGAGAAGACTTCTTGGATTGCGTCACTCTTCAACGGCAATCTGAAAGTAAGCAACGGTATCACTACTTAAAAACATTAAAAAATCTTCATTAATCCTTTTTGAAGAAAGACGTTGAGATTGACCGTCAGAAATCTTAAAGTTCAGCAAGTTGGCAAACGGCTAAGTTAGTACTACTACGGGTATTACTATTGCAAAAACGACTAAGTCTCACGGCCAAATAACAAACAACTATCGCCCTCCACCACTAATAATGACCTCCGACCTCACCATTTACACATTAAATCTTTACCCTACTTCACTTTTTTTACTCCCTACGCCACATCGATCGTCAAGTTTGCTATTTCAAGCGAAAATACCAAGCCGTGCTAAAAAAAGCCACGTCAAGCGACTCCATACCAAATCGCCAAATTCCCACGCAACTTTACGCCAAAACACCAAGACTCCGCCCCCAAAATCACCAAGTTCTTTTTCCTACACCTCAAGATGTCTACTGCCAGAGCTTAATTTAAAGCTATTACCCACCTCGAGTGGAAAGAAACAATTAAAGCCCTTGGACACTTTTTAACCAAGTATTACGACAATGACCTCTAAATCTAAAATATTAATAAAGAATCTACGGAAAAATACCTTATTAATTTCGTCGGATATTTTATCGTTAAACACAAACCTAGCTACGATACCAACCACACTTTCAACAAATATTGTAAGTTTTTTAACGATTAAATAATTAATATGTAAACAATAGTTTAAAAGGGAGTTAAGTTGAAATTCAAATCTGAATTAGAGGAACAAGGGATTTTCGTTCAAGTATAAAGTATCACAATGTTAGCTTAAGCCCTTTTTGACTTGCTTTAGCTTAACGAATACCATTTTAACCCAAGGTTAAAAGGGAAAACTATTAAAGAACTTTATCGCCATTATACGCGATCTATAGGACCCACAATTTATCACTAGCTAAGTTAAACCTCTTTACACGTTAACGATAAGAAAACTGTTAGTCTATTCAGAGGTTAAGCACCTTTACATGACAACGTGGAGTAAGCTTTTAGCGGCGGTAAAATACGTGAAGCAAAGGCCGCTAATGCGGCTAAAGGTATTAATATTAACACCCTATATCAGTTAATTAAACAAGATAGTCAGGCCCTTCAAAACCTTTAAACACTTATTATCCTTTAGAAATCCAATCATTAAGACTCTTAAAAGCCTTTTCACTTTAGATACACCTACGTATATAAACCAACTACAAGGCCTACCATAAGACTTTACCCCTTGAGCTAGGCGACAGGAAATTACCCTTAACACCATGGTTCGGAAGCCTTAAGGCTTGCATCACCAAAAAACATTATTTAAGGCTAGGATAACTTTCACAATCTTGCTTCAAAACTCCTCATGATGATGAATATTAATTACGAACTTATAACGGATTCCATTAAGATTTGAAACAATATAAAGAAGTATAACGGAAAGCTTTACAACTTTTTCGACACCAAAATAATGCCCTTTCTAAATATTTGTAAGTAAATAGAAGTCTTACCTTTTGGTTTTCACTTACTTTTCTCCGAAATCCTTACAAGTTATGCTAAAGACTACTATTTGACCTTTTTAATGAGCGTCACTACGTTTCGCGAGATTTACGATGGTATAAAGGGCTACTTCGAACACGACGTTCACCTCGCGTATTATTATATAAACTGGCTTATTATGCGGTAGATTATAATAATAGAAAAGAAGAGAAAGAAAGAATTACCAATGGATATTTTAATTAAATATTTAACAAGCTGATAATGTATCAAAAAGCAATGGGGAAGGCTTATGTTAGTGAAGCCACACTTCACAAATAGGCACGGGTAGCAGTTACGGGTGTTAACGAGTTCGAATACGCCTTATAACATTCAAATGCCACCTGCGAAGGCTTTTTTAGCCAGCTGTGTTCCTCGTTTACCACCGTAATGGCACGTATACCAAACTCGTTTAGTATATATCCCCAAGCCGACAACTTCCTTAACGTGGATAAAAAAGACCTTACGGTAGTTAATTACGTTAACTGTAAGTACGGACGCCCTTAACGCCTAAGGTTTGGCTTATCTACCTCGGTCACAAACTAAAAGCAACACCCACGCTAGCGCTAACACGATATAAGCAGACCTACTAACCACCGGTACTATTGTCGTAATAATCGCAAGAGATGTTGGATCTATGGTAAAACTAGTTACTAGTTAACTCGACACCTCTTTATCAAGCGAAATAACAAAAAGGAAATGTATTACATCCAATACTCCATCACTTTCAAATAGAAATATTTAAATTATGTTACAAACTTCGAAGGGAATAAGTTTATTAATAGTAATACCCTTAAGTACATTAAGTAATACGAAGATATTGCTCCTGGTACGGTAACCTAATAACTAGCCGACTATACCTTTTTATACCATTTAGGTGGTAAAAACTCTTACCTTTACCTTAACTATGCCTTTAATCCCTTATAAAATTTTAACCTTCGCGATAGTTACGCGGATTACACGTTTTAGGGTATTATGTTGGACATAAGGGTAGCAAGGTATTTAACAGGAGGTTATTCGTAATACGTGGTACTGCAGAGGGATAGCACTATAGCCACTGAAACTAATCGTTACAATACCGGTAAATCTAAAGTTAACTTTAGCCTAGGCGAATAACTATCATTACTAGAGATAACGGTAATTTAAACTATTATAAGAGTAATAACGTTTCATATTTTCAATTCCCCTAACCCTTTTTTACTTTGTTTAAAGGATATAAAGACTCTTGACGTTAACGTGTACGATAAAATAAACGAACTGGTTAAAAAGGGCTAAAGGTTTTTACTTGCCTTTAAGTGGGGTTATTTATGATTTTATCTTTAACGTCTACAAGTAGTGATATTAAACCTGACGAAGTCAAAGACATGTTAACTATACCAACGTTTTAAAATCCTACCTATTAATGAACTATGTAAAATCCTCAAGTCTGTAGGGTATAACGATATACATACTTTGACCTAAAAGTTATTAAAAGGCGTTGTCACCACTGCCAAATGCATACCTAAGCCTCTTAGAGTTTTAAGTTTATACTAAAAGATAACAAGGATTCTAATTGCGATATTTTTTTTAATGTTTTTTATTTGGATCATAAGCCTATTTTTCATGTCGTTAACTTTGTATCTTTTTTTTACGGAGCTAAGTTCCTATAATACCTTTCGGCAGAAGATACATAGAAAACGTTAAATATATTATAAATTAACACTTAGTTAAATGTACCTAATGTTGTTGTCAACGATACTTGTACCAACTTTACGGCAGCGGAGTTCCAAAAAGATGTTCAGATAATAAGCATTTAGTGTAAACAAGTACTATAAAAGCTTACTGGAGCATTGGAAAGTTTGAAAAGGTATACACTCTATTCCGCCGAGCGTATAATATCTTTATATTGTAAATTTGAAGCTTTATAAATCCGGAGGCACGTTTATAAATGGTAGTAAAAGGCCTTAAGGACACTATGTGCCCTGACGGCTTAATGCCAACGCCCCTAGTCTTTGAAGCGTACCTACAACTAATGAGTGAATCTCTGCCTTCGGAAAGTACTTTAAAACGTGTTACGTCTTACATTAAAGTTTTAAAGGAATTGCGAAGAGATCGGCACGTTTCTAAATTAATAACGACCTTAACACCAAAAACGGTCTCTTAACGATCGACGTATTTACTTGAACATTACAGAGTAAAGTCCTCGTATAACTAAATTAAAGTAAATAAGAAGGGCTATATAAGATATTAAGTATTAAGAACTCTAAAGTATTTGTTAAAACTATTAACGACACTATATCCTTTCGAACCACCCAAGATAAGCTTTATATTATGGGTATTTAAAATAAAGACCTTTAAACCTTTTAATTAAAGCGATAAAGTTAATACGAACCTTTTTCATCCGTTATTAATAAGCCGATAAAACGCCACTGACGCGAACGACTCCCAGAAAAGAGGGTAAATTTTAAAAAGAAAGAATATATACTAGACCGTATTTATAATACTGCTGAAGTAAATAGGAAAAAAAGAATAACAAAAACTTAATAGTAAAACTTAGGGTATAGGTTATTATCAATATTTCAGGCAAACCTTTTTAAAAAGATCAACAAAGTTGATATTAACGGTCTATTAACTCGAAATATTGTATAATCTATGCCGAAAACCGACTTTAACTTTCAAAACCTAAACGTTACGATCTTTAAGTCGAGGATTATTTACGAGGTTCAAAAAAAGACTACAGGGCGACCTTACGAAAAGTTACGATTAATTGTTTAAATATATAGCTATAAAGGTAAGGACCGGATCCTTAAGTAGTCGCCAACGATTTAAAATTTTAACTAACATTTAGTAATTGCCGTGGAAGTAAGTTTACTAGCTAGGTTAAAAGGCAAGTTTACATTTAATAACAATGATATTACATAAGCTTATATACAGTTAATAACGGATTTATGAAGGATTATATTATTAAAATCACCGTAGGAGCTACGTGTTATCTACCCCTTATAAACGGTAATAAAGTGTATTAAACTACTATATAGATTAGTTTCAATAGGAATTTATCAATTTATAACTTATTAATCGCATTTCGAGTCCCGTTTAGCAATAAAGTTGTTGATATACGATTTATTTCTACTAGTCAAGTAAAAAAAGGACTTCGGTATAATAGGTATATAAAATAATAATACCCTTTTCGTTGGAACGGCTAGCCTCATATCATTTAAATAATGAACGATCGAATACTTTAAGTTTTGAAATGGTAAACCGATAACTATGTTGATGGAAAATAATCAACTTAACTTTAATAGATCGTTAATCCGCATACTTAGCATTAATACTAGCCTAAGCTTTCGCTAAAAGGGCTAGGGCGCTGTTTTTACCATAATCGACAAACCTAATAAGGCTAAGGCTTAATGGTACTTAAAACAATGTACACAGGGTAATTATTTTACCATCTTATGCCAATCGAAAGCCTCCTACAATTTATTTATAATGGTATAAATACAAGTACTAATGGATCAAGGCTTTGATCGACTAAATAAAAAGTTGGAGTGGCAAATGCGGAATCATGACCGCGGAATTAATATAGTGTTAATCGACCTTCTAAAAGCTAAGCTAATAATCTTTATGGACAGGTTTTTTGTAAATAATACCGATTTGTCTTTATAAATCAGCTTTTTAATAACTTTCGTTAACGAAGATAGGCGGAAAGATCAGTTTAGAATTATCGGAAACCTAATTTACTAAACCTTCATTATGTATAAAAGAATTATATGAAGCGTACTGGCATCGAAAGTCTATATCTATAGTATAATAGCGGGTTCCAATATAGGCATAACACTATATGGGACCCTTGACTATATTAACAGGCTGCTACGGATTCCTCCTATACCGGTGGTAATTTATACCAACTTAAGGAGTCTTTTCGAGTACCTTTTAAAGCTCGGACCCATTAGTGAAAAGCGTGTGATAATCGATCTAATAATACTCCCTAAAACTTATGAAGGAAAAGAGATCGAGGAAATTCAATAAATCGATGGCAAAGACAACCCCATTAATGTCATGACGAAATTTTCGCCAAATAAAGCCTTAGAAATGTTTGTAGATAGCAACAGACTGACTATATCTATTGAGAGCTACGTGGATAGTCAGCCCGGAAAACTAAAAGATGGCAGATAGGGATTTCTTACCAGATTGAAAGATTGACAGGGGTCGGGCTAGTAAACGAGGAGGAAATTGAGTGGCAACTGAAAAAGATTGGTTAGCCACACTAGCGTACACGTACAAACTAAAAAGCTGCCAGTGTTGAAATAGCATTACATGTAGTGCAATAGGTCAACTTTACTTATAGTAAAGTTCACTATACTACAAGTGAAGTGTATTGCTTTTTATGGAATTACCGTATTGGGTATAAGTCGAATAAATTACGCTGCACTTCAGTCTAGAGCACGAGTTAAGAAATTGGCCATACAAATTACATTGTAGACCGGCTAGCGGTCTACCAAACCTAGAACAATACATCCACCATTTGACCACGAAATACTACTGTTACTTTGACCAATCGAATCGACAACGTTGCAACATTTAAGGCCTACCAACAATACCAAACCGAAAGTCAATACGTGGAGCAGCCTAGAGTGATACGCTCTGGGCGAGAGCTTATAAGCCTTTACCCGTAAAGTGCATCTTTGAATGCTTTTTTTTTAATTATCTTTTTACTACAACTATACCAATTTAACGATTACTTTTCCAAATACCTTATTTTACGTAAATAAGTTTTAAACTTTACCGATACTAATTAGTAGAGAATTCGGTTAACTATAGACAGTTTAAAAAAAAAAAAAAAAAAAAAAAACACAAGTTAAATACCTATAACGGGATACTATAATGGTTTTACCTATTCGTACTCTAACAATTCATTTTTACAAGAGTTATACGCCGACGTGTATAGAAACTATAAAAATTAAATGACTTTAAAAAGGAAAACTTTAATACAATATTATTAACCGTTATTTGGAGTTTATCTGCTAAAAACCCCGTAACGCTACCATGAACCCTTATTTGGCGTTTTAAAGTAACAGATACTTTTTAAAAAGCGTTTTATTACGCATCAGGCCACGTAACTACCAGTTTTCGGAACCCTTTATAAGGACCTATTCAATTTAAAACAATTTATACCATTCGTTTTAGCAGGAGCGGTTACGTACAAAACAACCAAACCGACTAACCTACTAAGTTCGGCTACGAACCAAGTAACCAAACTGATTTCCCTTACGAAATTCGGTTACGACACGACAATCCGAACCGATTACTAAATATCGGATTATACAATTACACTCCCTTTACCTTACTCACTTCCCCACATCCGCCCTACGTTCGCCTTATATATTATAAGTTTAATACCTGTAACAATTGAAGTTTTTCATAATTATTTAGATACTGTAAAGTTATTAAACGTTAACAAAAGTATTTTTAAAAGTTTGATTAGTTTTTGTCTAAGTTTTATTAACATATTATTTAAAGTTTATTCGTATTAAAAAGCGTTAGTAAACCATGTTTTACCTACGTTAATTATTTTATTTACTTTACGTTTGCCGTTTATATCACCTAAATTTAATATCGGCTCGAAATTACTAATTTCAATTACTTTAACATATTAAATACGTATAACATCTACTATTCCTAATCACCCCGAAATACCTATAGCTATAGCCTTTAAACTAATAGCACTAAAGGAAGCTAACGTTTATTTCGATCACTTAGTCGAATATATGGGAATTAAAAAAACTATAATATATAAAATCGACTTAAGCCTTTAGGACAACACCATCAATTCGCTGGTTAAGGAATTAAAACCCTATATCGTAAACACCTACATCTTGGCCTTTATATTCCGTTACTAAAAGAGAAAAAATCAAAAGACCTAATTTATTGGATGATTTCTATGAAGAAATTTCGAATTAGACGTTATATATAAAACAAATAGTAAATCCTATAATGGTTAAAGCCTTATGAATCCAGCTAAAAATTAAAGGCATTAATACCTTAAGGGGTAGGAATAGCCGCTTTATAAATATCCTATTCGAAATAATATAACTTATTGACGTACCGGATTAGAAAAATGAAGATTTATATCCGATGGAATTTGTAAAGGGGTATTACCTTATGAAATAAAAAAGACTATTACTAAACCGAAAGAGATCAGGTGTAAGGCGACTAAATCCTGTGTTTGTACTCTAAATTAAAATTAAAAAGGAAAAAGAACGATTATAGTCCTTATTTGCCATACAATTATAATATACCCTTATACCGATACTTAGTATAAAATAAAAGTAAATACCAAATTATTCCTCGAATATTGGAAATAACCCGCTTAATTATAGCGGGATCGGCCGAAATACAAAAACCATCCCGATCTGGGAAACGAAGATCGGCCGAAATATAAAAAAAAACTGTTTCAGGAAACGAAAAGCGGCGCAAAACGCTAATACGTGCCTTATAGACTAATATCCGCTAACCACAACCCTTACCGTAACCGTTTACCGCACCTTTTTACTACTAATAAAAACGATCTTATAAAGCTGATTAACATTATTAGGCTTTAAAATAAAGATAAACCATATATCGGTAAACCATACAACGTACTAAATAATAAAATACGCGTTATGTTTAACATATGTAAAAGATTGGATATTGAATTATCTTAATTTTATATTATTTTACCCGGTATTCTTTTCGCGTAAGTTAAAAAGTGGTATATATACTACCATATACAGGTTAATATATTTTCGGAGTATTATTACCGCCTTAAATACCACTTCGATACGGAGATTAATTACCAACTTTATAATAAGTATTTGATTAATACGACTTAAAAGTCGGTGAAAACCAAAAGGAAAACGCTAATAAAAACCTACAAGATATTCTGACAGCTTGAATAAATAGGTTTCGGAAGTATCGGTCAGCCCTTAAACCAGAATATAAAGGTGGAAAACTATTTATCCAAATCAAAATGAAAATATACCGCGGAAACCTAGATTTCGACCTTATATTTTTAAACTAAAAAAGAACTTAAAGGCCCTTTATACAAGATTTAAAACATCACTTAAGACCTCTATACGCCGACAACTGAACCTCGAATTAATATTAATAACTAATGAAACCAAAGGGGAAAGATAAATTACTAAAGTAAACTTCGCCGAAATTATTAACTACAGTTTAAATTGAAAATTAAAAGTTTACCCAAGGAATCATAAGAGCCTAAAGTACTGGTATTAAGGAGGATAATCAGGCAATGAAAGATAGGGACAATCGTTCAAAAAAAAAATTCACGCATCAAAAACACAATAGTATTTGCGAAAAGAGATATAAAACCCTAAAATTTTATAAAAGAGGTGTATCGTATACAATAAAGTCGGTTATTTGTTTACAAACTACCTTGTTTTTAAGTAAATTCAGATTGAATGATAATTTTTAGCCGAAGACAATTTTTAAAACCGGATAAAAGCTCATTTTATGGCATACGTAACCGAATACAAAGGTATAAATAACGGATTTGAAGCCTATATTTACGAAGGTTTATCTGTAAAAAACGACACTAAGTATAATAATACCTACCTATTGACCCACGAAGATAAAAACGCCCAAATTATATTCTCCGGCTTATAAAACACCTCATTTATATATATTATAGGCTTCGATTATATAAACAAAGTGTTTAGCGCCTATATAACGTCGCGATTCACGCTTTTTAACATATATAGTAATAGGTTTTAGGGAATTATACCTAATACTAGCTTAGACGAAATTTCAACGGCTGGGAAACGGTAATTCAACGCGTTTACGGCGAAGTTTCCAAAGTTTCAGCTAAACTTAATAGGAAAAAACTGAAAGGTTTTACTTGATAAACGTAAAAAGTCGTCGCTCGGAACGGTCGTCGTTTCTAACTGATCAAATTTCAAGTAATAGACTATAAAATACCATTTCTACTTTAATTAATTAATATAAATAAGCTCAGAATTAAAGTCTGAAATACGATTGATCAACCTATCCGCGCTTTAAATAGTGTATCCATACCGCTCCAACTTAAATTAGACTACGTTTGGTTTTTCTCCGAAACACGTATAATAAAGCTTGTTTATTTTATTGAACCAAAAATACGAATTTTACACCGATAATTCAAATACCCGGCTGTAAAACGCCTTTTGCAACTTCTTTACGCTACAAACTATACGGATATAGGAAAAAATGTATTTAAAGTTATCGAAACGTTTTTCTATACGTACTAGTTACACTTACAGGCCCCACAAAGGTTTAAATTCTGCTTTTAAAACTATGTAAACTTTAACTACCAAGTAATTATTAATATCATATATTTAGATAGTTCACCGGTTTTTTGCTGCATCGATGTGGTAACCTCTTTTTAAGCCGTCAAATTTATACGAAACGCTTTCACTATAGATTATTAAAAATTTTGGGTTTACTATTAGTTCAACGTGTATTTAAATCCCCCAAATTAGATTATATACGTTGTTAGCATAGCCTTCGACTTTATAGAATAACGTATTAAGTTTTGGATAACCAGTAACAAATGTAAGCAAATTCAAGTAATAGCCTTATATTGTACCAAAAGATATCAATCATATTACGACCCGTTTCAAAAGAAGAATATAATGTTATCGAGAAGATGAAGGGTATCAATTTCAAGGAATTTATCCTTTAAATAATAGTTAACACCGTTAATAATACTTATAGCTCAAGTGGGTTTATTCTTACGCTTGTTATCTTTAGTATCTACCTGAAGATCTACATAAACTTTACCTTATTACCGTATACAGTATGAAGGGATAATATTATAGCGAAAGCCATAGCGGTATTACGTTCCCTACAAGCGAAAAATGATGTGTCCAATACATTAGGTATAGAAAAACCTATGTAAAGCAAACTTTTCAAATTTACTATTAAAATTAGAAGTTTTAGTTTGGAAAACGAAAAATGAATGAACTAGCATTTAAAAAATCTACGAGTTTAAAGGTTATAATATACTCGTTAACCTTGTAAACGGCATAAGCTCGTTTCTTTAAATAATGGTACGCGAATATAAAAAAGAGGTGGAAAAAAATCGGCCTATAATAACCAAACTAATTAAACCGCCTGGAAAACATTATTAAAAACGACGAATTTAAACCGAATCTAACTTTAGTACTCCTTTAAAAAGAGGATTTCGGCCCGGTTACTTTATATAAAAACGGCCCATTTATACCAACCATACCAGAACCTCGCTGCCGAAAGTGCCTTTTCGGCTCGAAAATTAAATAAAAACACCCTAAAAACCGTATTACGAACTCCTTTATTACGTAAAAAGAAATGGAAAACCGCGAGCTTACCGTAAAGCTTCGTTACGAGTTTATCATTACTATCTTAAGTACATTTTTTATATAATTTACCTGAACGGTAATTTTAACCTTTATCCACTAAGAAGTATTTCGTTTCAAACGTTTTAACCCTGTTATTTACGATTTCCATAGGATTTTTCTGACTCGCTTCTTTACGAGATTAAGGATAAAACCGAAAAACTTTACAAAAAGACCTGCCTGGTTATTAAGGAATTTAACGACGAAGATAAAAAGGATATTATAACCTGATTTATTATATTATAACTGGTTAACTACCATTTGAGTTTTATACTTGCGGCTTCCTTCAACGCATCGTATAACTTATATATCGAAATTCGAAATATTATATAGGTATATACCAAATTTGAAAACGGCTTAAACGACGAATTTACGCCGATATACCAAAAGATCTTAGGTAACATTACCTACCTAAAACAATTTTATAGATTATTAAATAACTTTATGTCTTAGCTAAAATCGGTATTTACTAGTTGAATATCTATTTAAGGTATTATACAAACGATTTGAAAAAAACAGGTTTACCTTCCACTCGTGTTTATTAGTATTAATATCCCGTTTAAAGGGCTTTATACTAATAGGCATATAAACTGAAGATACTCTAATATTGTGTAATACCTCGTTTTTCTTGTTTTAAAAAAGGAAACTTTTAAAGGCTGGCGTAAAAGCGAAACCTAAAACGTACCTAACGCAAACCAATATAATCGATTTTAATAGAGTTACAATTATTTTTCGAAACGATATTTTAAGCCTTATACAAAAAGGGTAATTAAATAAAGTTACCCTAGTCATTTGGAATAACATTAAACTAGCTGATGAATACAAATACTAACGCGTATATAGCGTTTAAATTACTTTTGTAATAGAATTAAACATCATATTCTACCTTTTTATCGCTGCGTAATACCGAACCAAATTGACGGACGACATATATAAGGCAGTTTACAAATGTCTTTCATGTTAAATATATAGTCTTAGGTAAGGATTATAATTTATACCGTTTAATATACATATTATAACATTATTTTTGTTTACTAACAACTCCTTTGTTCATAATAACGACTATAGTTTATAAATAGACATTATCTTAGTTTTCGGCAACGAAATACCGGTCCAAAACGGGTTTTCGCTTTATAAAAACATTATTTATTAAAGCTTTACCAAATGTAAAAGGGTTACTAAAAGCGTCTTAACGTCAGAAATTTATAACTTGGTTAAAGGTTTCGATTCGGGTATTATTATAGCGATAACGGTTCGAATAATTATTTTTCACTTTAATTTACGCCCCATCCTTTTTATCGTATATACTTATTTCTTTTTGTTTTACGAATGTTTGGTTAAGTTAGGTATTAAAAATAAAAAGCGAGAAATAAATAATATTTCAGCTTTATATAAGTTATACAAATAACGTAAAATCGAAAGAAGAAAAGATATTAATTTTAAATTTAACTTAATAAACGTAATTATTAAGGCTATTCCGAATGGAATATTAGAAATACTTATATCGATAAGTATACTATGTATTAGGGTTATTAGAAAGGGTTTGCGACTCTAGTAAATCATTATATTATTTTTCGCTAATTGAGCTCATCCCGTATTCAATTATTAGCGTCAATCACTGATTTTCCCTTTATTTAATACAACCATTCGCGTTGATCTCCTATTTTACTTTTGTTTAACACCGTCGTTTTATTCCTCTAGTGACATTTTGTTACTTTTTATTTTATACGCTTCGACCTAACAAATTATGACATTTTTCCCCTCTTTGTTTAAATTTGCAATATCGTACTAATCTTAGCATATTAACTTTTTTCATTTTATACTTTAAGTTATATTTATTGATTATCAAGGAATTATTTTGTGAAACGTTATAAAATTACTATATAATGTATTATATTATAGCCGGGTACGCCGGACCGACCCAGGGGTATTTATTTACGAATAAAGGGAAAATACGATGTCGTCGCGTTCTTACCTTCCTTTTTGTTTCCTTTTCTTTTAATGTTAGCGTTACCTCTATTACCGTTATCAATGTTATTAGCGTTAGTAAGGATATAGCTTTGTGCCTTATTAATTATACTATTAGGTAAAAACGTAAGGGGGGAATTACCCTTTTTACAGCAACGTACGATAACAGCGTTAAATTAGCCTACTTAGTATATATATCAGCCCCGTTTCTAGGTAACAACGGCGGTTACCGTTTCCTTAAACCACCGGTTAGCGTTTATTACCAATTGATATGGGTTTGTTTTGATTATTGATAATTGCATTTATTTTTTTGAATAGCCCAAATGATATATTTTTAACAAACGAAATTTTTCTAGTTTGGTTCAAATTTACTAAAGATCCGGTAAATACCTAGTACGGCCTCGGCTTACGGCTTTAGAATTACCGGAACGGTGACATACGAGTTATTAGTTCATTTGTAATGGTAATAGTGGGTTGAATAACCCTCGTTTTTATAATAGTCGTTAACCAATTTTCTCGCGACGGCGAACACGATATACGACACATAGGGCGTAATTATTAGCGGCCCGAGGTTATAAACTCGGGTACGTCGTTTTAACGCCTTACGCGTTAAAAAGGCCTGGCTGCGTACCTTGATAATACGAAGCTCGAGGCAACAATAAAAGAGGACGAGGTAGCGGTAACGGGGCTGGGCGACGTAGTGGAGGCAGAGTTGGGAGAAGTGGCGGCGGCGGGTAGAAAGGCCGCATTTAATGATATGGTTCCCGAGGAGGGTAGGCTATTGCTATTGGTAGTAGTGGTGCTGTAGGCGGCAGCGGTAATAATGGCAGCAATACGGCGAGCGCGCGCCAAACGGCGCCTTACAAACCTAGACTTATTCGGTATCTATTCGAAGGAAAGATTAGTATATATATATTAAGTAAGTAACCTATATATTAAAACGGCTTAGTGTGATTAAATGAAATAAAATTGGAATTGGAATGTGAACTTGTATCGGCTTAAACTAAGCGCCTTTAAAAAAAACGTTTTACTTAAACCGATAGCGATATATCTTTTTATATTAACCTAGTATGTAATTACATAATTACCCCTACGTAATCAAACTTACGTAATCACCCTTACTTAATTACCCTTATCAATTACGAAAGACGTTATTACTAACCATACTGCCTCTATTTCGGCTAGACTAACCAAAACCGAATTACAATTACTACTATAACTAAACCTTATTAATTCTAAACGAATTACTACTACCCCCGCAACTAAACCCTATTAGTCTTAGCCTAGCTTGCTTATTAAGAACTTTTGCAATTAATACAGCAATAATACTATCACTACGAAAACTTGTTAATTTGGATCTTTTGCAATTAATACAGTAATGACACTATCATTACGGCAACTTTTGAATTTGAACCTTTTACATTTTGATACGCTAATAACATTATCACTACGAAAATTATTAATTCAAATCTTTACAACCCCACTATTATTACAAGATGATATATAAGGGAGAAAGAAAAGATTAACTGTATGGATATTACTATATAACCTTATGTATAGTATATATAAGTTAAGTAGCATTTTACAGTATTATAATGTGTACTCCTACAAAACGCATGATAATGTGTTATGCTACAGGCTGCACTCTTGCAAGACGTAAAGTGAATTATGTATGGAACGGTCTGGAATGACTATACCAGACCAAACGGAAATACGTGGAGCAGTCTAGAGTAATGCTCTTTGGGCGAGGGCTTATAAGCTCTCACCCGTGACGTGTACCTCTGAATGCTTCTTCTTTGATTATCTTTTTACTACAACTATTCCAATCTAATTATTACTCATCTGAATACCTTATTTCACATGAATAAGTTTTAGACCTTACCGATAAATACTTTATTTTTTTCATAAAGTAGGCCTAGATGGTGAAAATAGCATACTAAATGCTCATATAATATTATAATTCATATTTTTTAATGGACTTGACTGCCATTAGCAAGTATTATATTAAATACCGATGCTGCAGAAACTTCGACCGCCGGATAACAGTAGTTCTATAGTTTTGTAACGAAAATTCCTAAGTTTCAATTCAATCGGATAAAAAATCTTAAAAGTTTTGTTCCGTAGAGGTAAAGCGTAGTCACTCGGTACATTAATAATAAACATACAATTCGAACCGGTTGAGTTCCATATGATAAATTCTAAAATACCATTTCAGCTCTTGTTCGCTAATATGAATAAAATAAAAATTAAGGTACGAAATACGACGAACCAATTAGTTCGCGCTTTGAATAGTATATCCATACCATTCCTTGTATAATGTCAATACTTTTAATTTTTCCGAATGATATATTGAACGGAAACCGCTTAATTGATATAATCAAAAATATGTAGATTTTACCGACGGTTCGGATACCTGGCTACGGAATGTTTTTTTCGATTGCTTCATGTAATTAGCTACATAAATATGGGAAAAAAACCTTAAAAATATAAAAACGTCTTGCCACCCATTCCAATTTCACTTATAAACCCTACGGAGATTGAAATTACGCCTTTAAAATAACGTTTATTTCAACTATAAGGTTATTATAAACATTTTATACCTTGAATAACTGCCCTTCCTCCACATCGTTAGTAATACAAAGTCGTTCTAAACCGCGAAATTCTTACGAAACGTTTTGGCAACGGGTTTTTGGGATACCCTAATTAACTGTCAGACGAACGTCTATCCCAGGCCTCTGGACTAAATCACCCACGATATAGGCACAGCTTTCGATTCAACCAAATAGCGAACCAAGGCCAAAATAAACGGAAGCAAGTATAAGCAAATACTATTAAAAACGCCTTAAGTTATTGGTTAGTATATACGGTTTAACGAATGTCTTTAAAAAAAGGATACGGTTTTATTAAAAGAATTTCAAGAAATAAACACAGAAGAGTCAATATTATAAATAGCTGTAAGCGTTGTTAACACTATTAATTCGAGTGGAATATTTATTATACTCTTCATATTCAGCGTTTACCCCACAGTCCATACAGATTTCGCACCGTCACAAACCACGGTTCAAAAAATAAACGCTATGACGAAGTTATTATTCAATTTACGTTCTATAAAGGCTAGGAATAATAGTTTGAACAGATCATCAACAAAAGCCGGCCCACGAGAAACAGTTACTTATAATTTTTAATTAAAATTGAAAGTATTGGGTTGGAAAGGGAAAGAAAAAAATGAATGCATACTTGAAAATGGAAAGCATTTAAAGTACAACGAATTAATGAACTTACTAAACGATACGAATTTAATTTTCTAAACAACAATATGAAAATAAAAAAGGTAAGATGTAAACGGTAAATTTCTAAAAGTTGAATCCGCTAAATGTCATTCATCGGGCTCCTTTTATAATGATTGAAACAAACCATTCCCGAAATCGATACATCTTCCAAATACCACTTCACAACCTTCGCCATTTTATCAAAACGAGTACCCAATAGAAGAGAAACCGATTCTACTCCGACAAGGACTTTCACTTAACTCGAAAAATAAAAAAACACTTGAAAACATTCGTTACAAACTCTTTTATCACCTCAAAAAAAACTACGAACAGTAACTTGAATATAAAGCTTTGTCGTGAAAACGTTATTATAAATATGCATTAATCTTTGAAAGAGTCGAAAATAAAAAAATCCGTATTAATTGAGTATGGAATTTTTCGCTTTCAAAGATTAAATATAGTAATTTACAACGACTATGGAATATTCCCTACGAATTTAGGCCATAAGGTAGAAAAAAAACTGCAAAGCTTTAAAAACATCATTCTTCTACTAAAGAGATACGATCATACTAAAAAAATAATAATATTATAACTTAATAGCCTCATTTAAGGAAACGAACCACCGCTTGATTTTAGCATTAACCGCCTCTTTATGAAGTCCCATCAATCTTTATTTTAAACTTCGGAATTGTACGCAACTTTATACACAATCAGAAAAGCACCTTAAAGGTGAATTTAGGCCAAAATACCTTCAAACTCAAAAAACACCATCTACCAAAAACTATCCTAAAGGTGGATATTATTATATATCTCTATAGTTAGTCAGCGACGACGAAATAGATTGCAACTTTGCAGAGTGCACGGTAACGTGCCACTCTGCAAGGTGAATTCCTGTAAAGTATATGATAGCGTACCACTGCCTAGAAGTGGTATTGGCAAAGTGCACGGTAAAGAGCCACTGCCTGAAAAAGAGATTAGAAAAGTGTATGGTAAAGTCTCACTGCACAAGTAAGAGCTTATAAACTCTTACCTAAGGCGTGTACTCTTTGGATACCTTTTTTTACTTTTCTTTTAATATTTATTTTTGTTACAAATACCAATCTTTAAGATTATTGTTTTATCTTTTACGTTTTCATAAATAGGGAGAAGTCTAACCAATAATAATAAGTAGCCAACTCGGTCAACTATACATAATTTTGAAAGAAAAGACAAATTTAAGTAAAATATCTATAACGGGATATTATAACGGTTCTGATGATGCGTATTTAAACACTACGATATACAAAAACTATACAGAAATGTGGCAATAGGCAGGAGCTCCTTTGAACTCTAAGTGTAGAAAAACTATAAAATCTGAAGTAACTATAAAAGGAATACCTTTAGTACGATATAATTAACTTAATTAGTATTCTATCTACTATAAGAACTGTTATATTATCCGTTAATTTCTTTTGACGCTTTGGACGTGCCCGGGTACTTTTTAAAGATCATTTTATTACTTATTAGGCTGCGTAGTCTAAAACCAGCAAGTTTCCAAACCTTTTATTAAAGCCTATCTGATTAAACCGTTATACCCAAACCGCTACCAAAATTCGAAAGCGGTTAAAACATAATATCTAAACCGCCTTCAAACTTTAGAAACGGCTAATATACGATATCCGAACCATGTACCAAACGTATACCGTAAGCTAAATTCGTATATAAAGCCTTATATATTACCTCGACTTTTATATAAATATATATACCTTTATACATCCCCCCCCCCGTTTCCACTACTCTGATGGCCTTTCTTCGTCCGTTCTACACCGGTTATTTAAATTTTAGTATTTAAGACGTTGAAGTTTACTAGCTATTTGGTTGGTATAACTCTTATAAAATGTTCAAATACTAATTTAGGACGTCAAATTAACTTATAATCATGCCTTGTTTACATTTTTCTAGACTTTTTTAACGTTAGTCGTCCTTTAAAGCTCTATTTCCAAGTATTGTCATATTTTATTGACTTTTAATTGATATTTTGAACGGTATTTTCTAAACGGCATTATTTCAAATATTATCATTTAATATTTCATTCTTCAACTACTTCAAATATTGCATTCAAAACATACCTAAATCTTAAGTACTACAAAAAAACAGCTTTTATACCGCTCTGACAATTTAAGTGTATACTGAACCTGAATTTTCAATCGTCTCGTCATACTTCACACCCTTACCACTATAGCTCCACTAAAAACAAACCTGATTAATTCAATCTAATTCATGGACTATTTTTTTAAAAAATATATTGTTTTGTAACAATATCCTAAAATACTTAGAGCTGAAATTGAGAAACAGAAATATCTAAGCTTTCATAAATGTTTGAGACCACTTTTTACCAAACAAATATATTATAAATATAAGTTTCAAATATTGCAACGGAAATATTTTAGTGAGCGAATGATTGTATAATTTATGAAAGTATTTTACAAACTAAACGTTCAATATATAGTCAATAGTCGACGGTACTATTTCTATAATATTGTGAAAACAACTACGGAATAAAGGCATTAATATACCAACGCCAATAGTAGGCATATCTTAAAATTATTATCAGTAATAGCTCGGCTGATTTAAATACGAAAATGAACCGACGATCAGATAATGAACGTAAAATTCGTAAAGAGATATTAGTTGAAAAAGCGTTAAGACCAGCGTTTTGAAATTACGGATTGAAAAAGAAAAAAGACTTTACAAATAGAGAAAATAAATCGTTTAAAAATAATGAAAGCACGATCAGAATTGTAGAAGTAGCTGGAGGAATCGACAAAAGAGGAGAAAAGACTACAAAAATTATCCACTACTCAAGTTGAATACGAACCCTCTTTAGAACGAACTTTTAAACAGAGTAACAGACAAACCCGTTTCCAGAATACAGTTAATAATCCGCTCGGACGTAATAAAAGAGTTCCGAATAATAAAAAAGACCTGCCCAAGAATAATATAAACAGCGCAAAATGATAATACAAGCCTTACAAACCAATAACCAACAACCATGATTTATATCGCAACCTTCCATCACACCGTGTTCCCACCAATAGGAGTAATTCTACCAAACATACCAATTTCACTAGGATATCAGATAAAGAGTAATATTATAGAGTCGAATCGTATTACGTCATCCATAAAGAAATACGTGTAATACTAAATACTCATTAAAAATAAATATTAAACTATTATAGTTTTATATTATTTTATTTACTATACTATTATAACAACAGAAAGATTGGTATACATATCACTTGACGTAACTGAATATATTTGTAAAGTATGACAACCGCTAAAAATATATTTCGATACAGAAATAAACTACGAGCTTTAAGATAAGGATTGGATGTGTATAACTTGTAATTCTGTAAAACATGAACGTGAAAACGATAATAAAACCCCCTAAAAAGAATGTACCTCCTTATTGACAAAGTTCCGAAAATGTTAAACAGCCCTTTAACCTAAATATAAAGGAAACAAACTATCCATACAAATATTTATAAAAATATACACAGAAAACCTCATCTTTAACCTTACGTTATTTAAAGTAAAAAAAGAGTTGAAAACTTTTTATACAAGTCTTAAAAATTTGCGTCAAACCTAGATACATCGATAAATGAGTTTTTAATTATCATTTATAACCCTAAAGAACTAAATTCGAGGGCTAAATTTCGAAGGTAATCCTTGCTAAAATAATTTACCACGTCCTGAACCGATGATTTAATGTGCAACCGAAATAAAATAAATTCCCTAAATACGGTTACCGGAACGAAAGACATTAAAGAAGAAGCTTCTAAAATCGAGAATCAAGTAGCCACAAACAAGGAAGACTTTATAACGAAACTTGGAACTTATTACAAATATACCAATACTTATGGAAAAGTATACAAAACTTTAAAGGTTTTTAGAAACGTTATATTAAATGCGTTAAAGTTGGCTGTTAGTTGACTAATCATATAGTATTTGAACAAATTCGAATTAAACGCTAATTTTGCGTCGATTACCCAGTTAAAGACTAAACCGGAACCAATTTTACATTGTATGTAACCAACTATAAAGGTGTAAGAAATAAGTTTAAAGCCTACCCCTACTAATGAACCTTTGGCAAGAAAAACATTGAAAAAGATAAAACCTACTTAATAACCTAAGATAGGGAAGCCGACTAACGAATTTCTATAGGTTTATAAGATACCTGATTTCTATACATTATAAGCTTAGATTACAAGAACAAATTGTTAAAAGCTTATTTAGCGTCGAATTTTACGCTTTTTTATGGGTACAACAACTGATTCCAAGGAATTATACCAAATACCGACGCAGATAAAATCTCGACTGCTAGGAAGTGACAATTTAACACGTTCACGGCGAAATTTACGAAATTTTAATTCGATCGGACAGGAAAACACCGAAAGGTTATAATCGGTAAAGGTAAAACATCGTTACTTAGCATAATCGTTAGGAACATACGATTCGGCCAGGTTCAATTCTACGTAATACATTTCAAAATAACATTTTTATTATTTTTTCTTAATATAAATAAGCTTGTAATTAAAGTTCGGAATATACCCAACAAACTCCTCCGCACCATGAATAGCGTATTCTTGCCGTTCCGTTTTAAATTGAGACACCTATGATTTCCCCCCGAAATACTTATAATTGAAACCATATACCTAATACAGTTGTAATTAATGATACTTTACCTCCGGTTTGTACACTCAGCCGCAAATCGCCTTTTATAACTGTTTAATATCACTGGGTACACAGAAATAAGGAAAAGAACACCAAAAGATATAGAGAATTTTTGCTACGAATGATAGCTAAACTCACAAGCCTTATAGCGGTGCAAACTCCGCCTTAAAACAATATGAACTTTAACCATAAGGTAATTGTAGATATAATATAACTTGAAGGTTAGATAATACTATATTCTGTTAATGCAAAATTTTTTATCTCAAGCCGTGAAATGTACGCGGAACGTTTTTGCTACGAACTGTTAGAATGTTTTCGTAGATTACTGGCTAAACATTTATTTAAAACCTTCAAATTGAATTACGCACGATACCATCATAGCCTTTGACTCGACCGAATAGCGTATTAGGGCCAGATTCTCCGGCAGCGTGTACAATTAAATACAAGTAAAAGCATCATAGGGTATTGGAAAATGTAAACTATATTATAAATCATTTAATAGAGTAAATATGGTACTATTTCAAAACTTAACAAATGTGAGTTCTAAGGAATCGAATTTATAAATGGCGGTTAGTATTATGAACAACACTTCATGCCTAAGTAGGTTGATTTTAATACTTTTCTTTTCGGAATTTACGTTAGAATTGATATATATTGAATACTATTACGAATTACGATACTAAGGGCTAATGTTGAAGCAAAGTTTATGGCAGAATTATATTTACCACACGCCAGAAATGATGTCTCAAAAGCATTAGCTACGAGAAACGGATCCCGTAGGATCAACATTTTAAACGTACTATCATACTTTAACGTCCTAGTTTAAAAGATGAATGATGGATACACTATAGATTAATAGATGAACGGGTTTAAAATATACTATATGATTGTAGATTTCTTGAATAACGCAAGTTTATTTAGTTAGACGATGGTACGGAAGTATATAAGGGAAAGGTAAATAATAGCTAACCAAAAGCATAATTCGAAGAGTAGTACCCACTATATTACTCTCAAAATAACGAATTAAAATCGCTACTAAATCCCATACAACCCCCGAACACCACTTTATAACTTACACCACCTTACGAAACTTGTTTATTTATACTAACGGAGCCGTTACCATGCCGCTGAGGGAGCCCACCTGGTTTAAAAAACAAGAGAGGCTTTAAAACCTTCGTTATAGACTCCTTTATTATTTTGAAAAAGACGGTAAACCACAAACTAAGCTTAAAGATTTTCTGTAACGGTATTATCGCCGCTCCAGGTTACCCGTTTGAACAGTTTTCCCAAATGGAAATTATTATTTTAATTAAATACATAGTTTTTTATGTTAAAATATTTAACCTAATTGTTTGCTTTACTCTTAAAATATTCTTCATACCATTAGCTTACGAGGTAAAATGCAAAGCTGGCAAGCCTTATGGAAAAAGTAATCTTATAGTTGAAGAATATTATAAGCTAATCACCTACTTTACAAAAAGTAAGCTATCGCTTGATTTTATTACCTACTACCTCCCTATATACGCCTTATAATATTTATGTTAAGCTTTGTAATATTATATATTTCTATATATAATTGGAGAAGCAGTCCAAAAGACGTATTTACGCCTATATACCTGTAAAACTCCGAAAGAATTATTTACCCGAAACGATTTTACTTATTTTAAAGCCATTATATGGACTTATTAAGGCTATTGTATATTGATATAATACCTATTAAAGGTATTACATGGAGTGACTCGGAAAAGACTACTTGATCTTTGAACCATGCCTACTGGTTTCGAAACCACGTTCCGAAGGCTTTATACTTATTAGGATGTAAACGGACAATAAATTACGTTATTCAATGCATTGTTTTCCACCGCGAAAAAAGAGAAAACCTTTGAAAGTCGATTTTAAAATAAAAGGTAAAGTGTATCTAGCGGAGGACCATATAATTAACTTTAATGACGTAACAATTACACGTTGGAAGAATATTTTCAACCTTATATATATATATAATTCAATAAAGTAGCCTTTATTAAACTTAACGCTGTAAAATGAGTTGACGAATACAGGTATTAACGTGTACGAGGAGCTTAGATTATATTAATAGCATAAATGGAGACGGTATTTATCCTTTCCGTCGCCGTACAATATTAAACCGACCTTTAAGATAACGTATATAAAGCGCTCATTAGGCGCTTCACGTAACAGATAAACAATCTAAAGCGCGGCCTGAAATTTGTACTACTCGATATACGTATAACATTTTTTTTTGTTTTCACCAACAGTTCTTTCGTAAACAATACCGATTACAGCTCTTAAATATAATTCGTTTTTATACTTCATAATGAAATACCTTCTCGAAACGAATTTCTCCTTCATCAAAGTATTACTTTTCAAAGGTTACTTAAATGAAAAAAGGTTACTCGAAGCGTTTTAGCCTTGGAAATCTATGGTATAATTGAAGGATTCGACTCCGGAATTACTATAGAGTTAAAGGTTCGGATAATTATTTCAAGCTTTAATTCAAAAACCCTCCTTTTCACCATTTTCACCAATTCTCTTTCTCTTTACGAATACCTTGATAAGCTCGGGACTACAAATAAAAAGCACCTTATAATCGATATTATAGCTTCACGCGAATCGTACGAACGCCGCGAAATCGAAAAGATAAGGTAGATTAATGGAGAGTAAAACTCAATAAATACGATGACCAAGAGCACACCGAATGGAGTATTCGAAACGCTCGTATTAACGACTACTTTCTTCATTAGCGTTACTGAAATTATTTTGCGAGCTTACTACAGTCAAGCTATTTACATCGCTTTAAAATTTTCCCCCCGCTATTTGAATTTACTATGTACATCGCTTTTGACATTTTTCACTATTTAAATCTACTAGTTACACCATTTTTGAATTTTTTTTCATTATTTAAATATTCTATTTATACTGATTTCAAAAATTTTCGTTATGTTGATATACTACTTACACTGATTTTATTATTGTTTTGACTATTTTAATATACTATTTATACTATTTGAATATTTTTTCGATATTTAGACCTATCATTTCCACTTTTTTCAACATATTACCACGTTTTGTTTTACCATTTGCAACGCTTCTAACATATTATTGCTCTTTGTTTTCACCATTTACAACACGTTCTATGTATTATCACTTTATAAAACATTTTTTCGCTCTTGACCTTCAAATTATATGAATTACATTACGATTTTAGAAAGTAATCACATTATTATATAGTAAATTATATTAAAGCTTGGTATAATGGCCGGGATATAAAAATCGGCAGTCAATCGCTATTCAAGGGAAGGGGGGAGGGTGGAGGGTAAAGTGAAATCACATTGTCATCTTCTATATCTTCCTCCTCGCCGCCCTCTCCACCGCCATTGCTGCTAACGCTATCGCCATCACCGCCATCGATGCCGCTATCGGTACCACTAGAGAAAGAACCCTGCAACTTAAGCCGTATACCCTTCAACAGAGGCGCGAAAGGGTCTTCATTCTTCTTATGGCGACAGGCGATAACGTCGTCGAATTCGCTTACGTAATACATATTTAGGCCCTATTTTTAAGAGTAGATAACGGTGGCTGTTTCCTTAGATCGCTTGCTAACGCCTATTACTAATTAGAGTTAGATTGTTTCAGTTATTTACGAAAGTATTTGTTCTTAAAAGCGTCCCAGACGGTGGATTTATATAGTAGGAAATTGTTATCCGCGGTGAGGATTACGGGTTTAGAATAAATAGAATAAAAAGATGACGGACGCGTGACATAATCTCGGCCTATAGTTCTAAAATTATCAGAACAGGGGCGTATCCGTTACCAATTCGCTTGTAACAGTGATAACAGACCGACCGACCCCCGTTTTAATAGTAATTGCCAATAAATTTACCCGCGGCCGTGGATGCAATACACGGTACATCAAGCGCATCCGTTAGTGACCAAGGGCTACGGACTCGGTAATTTCGCTCCAACGCTTTATGCGCTAAAAATGCCTCATGACGCATCTTAACGAGCTGCAACTCGAAGCGGCGGTCCAAATCGGCCCGCCTTTGTCTCGTCTATAAAGATATCAAAATTGCATAAATTAAGGGGAAAATAAGTAATAAAAACTACATTATAACTGCACCAAGTTACGTTTTAGGTGGCAGAAGGGGGTAGCTGTTACAGGTAAGGGGGGTTTTCACCATAGTGAAAGGTTAAAGTTAATAACCTTAAAAGCCCCTCGTTCCTCCACCTATAGGGTAAGGGGAGGAGGCGAGAGGGAAAAGAGGGTAAAAAGGGTAAGGACGTCAGCGGCGGTGGTGGCGGCGATGGCGTCGGGGAGAGACCCGAAGATAAAGGCAGGGATTAAGGATATGCTACCCAAAGAAGCCGAGCTAGTAATAGGGCTTACGGTGGCGTGGCGGGCGGCAGCTACGGCTGCCTCATCTTTTTTACGTAAACTCGCCAGACGACGCCTTCCGTTCCTATTTTGAAGATTTATTCATTTAAAAGTGCGGTTCAGATATAAAATTATTTAAATAACTTGACTAAAAAAGCGGTCCGCAAAATTAAAAAGGATAGCAGTTTTTAATATATATACTCATTGGCTAGTTAGGGATTTTTGTTTCAAAGGAGGTGCGTTGTTAAAGGGAAAAGAAAAAAAAGTTCTGCCTAAACTAATAACGATATATCTTTTTATGTTAACCCTAAAATACGTAACACTGATAATCAGTCTACACCCTTATACTTTTATAATTACACCTTTACAGATATTAATAACCATTCTGGGATTGATAACCTTATCATCTTCAAATTACCTAAATTTACTATATCCTTATTATAATCACTACTGCGGTTAAAATTGCTAATTTATACATTAACAATTTTAATATCTTATACTATTATTAATACCAAAACCTTTAATAAAAACCTTAGTTAAACTATCATTAATAAACCACGGAGAACTATCTGTATTACATAATAAACTATTACTACTAAATTACGAATAAAACCTATTACTAGAAATTATCAATATAGGTTACACTACAAACTTAACTATTAATATTAGATTACGGATACGGGCAACATTGGAAAAGGAAACAATTGCCTATATGGATATTATCATATATATTTATGAACAGTGAGCGGTTACATAATAAATTATACCTTTGCAAAGTGTTTGATAACGTATCACTCTGCAAGGTGTATTCTTGTAAAGTGTACGATAACGTGCTACTGCTTAGAAAGGGCATTGGAAGAGTGTATGGTAAAGTGCCACTACCAGAAGAGAGATTAGCAAAGTGCATGGTAGAGTGCCACTGTCCGAGTGAGAGTTTATAAGTTCTCGCCTGAGGCGTGCACTCTCGGGATACCTCTTTTCCCTTCTATCTTACTATCTATATTCAATACAAAGACCAATATTTAAGATTACTCTTCTATTCTTTACGTTTGCATGAAGAGGCAAAGACCTTACCAACACTAAATATATTAAGGTTACTTTACGGATTCGTTGAAACTAGTATATACTAGTTTAAAACCTACCAAAAACATTATAAAAAACGTTTCGAAATAGCTAACTCAACCTTCAACCCCTGCCTACTGGTTTCATCACCATATTTCAAATATTTTGCCCTTATTAAAATATAGATTCATAATACGCGTATATTATATAATATGTTGTTTCCTGTGACGATGCAAAGAAAACGATGAATAACTAATTGAAAGACATATCCAAAAATGTAATTGGCAAAAACCCTCCTAATTAACTTCCACAATATAATAATCACTCTTGGAAAGAACGTTCTAAAACTTACACAAAGAGGACAATTAGATAGAATTTCTCTTATTTATTCTACAAAAGCCAAGCGGGCTAATAAGTACAAATACCACTTTACACGAGGTACTTTAGTTATATCAGTAGTACAACCTAAAGCAGCTGTAAACCTTTTCATTGTTACGAAATATTAAATGAACACGTTAAATAATATATAAAACGCTAAACAAACCCCTGATATCTTCCACCTTACATCAACTTTTTGGCATAGGTACACTGACCACCTTGTTAAGAAAGGTAGAAGGCCTACACGGTCAACCCTAACAGTACCCACTTTCGAGAAAAAAAATTCGGGTTCAGCCGCTCACACCATCACTTCACATGCATCTTATTCTACCACAACATCTTCAATCGGCTTTACCACCACTTGAATCTTTTCCGGTGACCTTTTTTTGGCCACGAAGATCTTCGTCAGCTCGGCGCAACGCTCGCACAGTGGTGTATCCAGAGAACATCCCTTACAAACAATGATTCCATCCCTCTTTACTTGTGCTAACGTGACCCTTTTGACTTGAACTTGTACACTGTAAGTTTGAATCCTTTTTTCCTTCCAGGTCTTAACCTTTATTATAGGCGCTCGCAATTAACAAGTCTATTGATTTATTCATTCATTTATCTATCTTTAAGCCGTTGGTACCCATACTGGCGGCCCGCCGGCTTAGCGGAGCCTTTAGACTTGAACCTGTACCATAACTATAATGAAATTTTAATTCCTTTTGCGCTTTATGGTATTAAAGAAAGACCTTTACTATAAGCGCTCGCACTTAACAGCTCTCTTCATTTATTTATTGATTTTTGAGCCGTTGCCACCTATATCGTGCTCCGCCCGTTTAATAGGGACTTCGACTACACTCAACATGCTTTTCTCTAGCTGTCTACAAAATATATTTAACGGCATACCACCCGTTTGATTGTATAACCGTTATTTACGATTCTTTACACTTTTGGGGCTTACGGTCCATGGGAAAAAGGTGACTCGGTTCGTGATTTTTTCACGTTGTGAAGTACGTCTTTTACCGAGTTGTAAGGTATATCTTTCCTACCGCTTCGGGCTTTCAACCAAGATATATGTGTTTTACAGGTCCTTTACTTATTTGAACCACCGTCAGATCTTCGATGCGAGTAAGCGTTGAGCGGAGACTCAGATAGCCGTGTAACACTGCCCAACCAAAGCTGTAGTATTTATGCTCGTATAATGTTACGAGTCTTTAATTTGTAGGATTACCTTAAGGCCTTCATTAGAAGGCTGGTTTTAGTTTCGATTTCTAGCCTTTCTTTTTGTTTTTGTGCTTTTTGATTCTTTAAATAAAGATTATAACGAAAGATTTTTCTCTACAAGTATATTTGGTTAAAATCCTTATTAGATACACCTAGAGGTACCTGCCCTCTTCTACGTGGGACGTAGAAAAACTCATATAAAGATGGTCTATATTTGTAATATAACTGAGTTTGTAGAAAGCAGTAAAGACCAATACGGTTGATTATAAAACCCCAATGGCATTAATCATATATGTATAACACATTACCCGAAAATTGGCTATAGATATACAGGATTATGTTTTTAACCTAATGTATTTCTTTAGTTAAGGACATAGCTTTCAATGGGTTATTCCACGGAGTGTATGGTACAATTTGGAAGAAATAGGAATTTTTCAATTAGAGTGGTTGTTGTGGGTAGGAACACTTGAGTTGCGAGCCTTCCCGCCGATATATGTATGTATTTCACACTAGCGAGGGTTGAACTAAACTAGCTATATAGTGGAGACTGCCCGGTGATAATAATAAAAAAACGTCTGAAACAACAAATAAATAAATCAACACGCGGTCTCCGCTTCATACCACTCGATATATGTACACCGAAACCATTTATTGTTACTAATGAATCCTTTACAAATATTATTTAAATTTATTGTCGGTAGAGTAATACCGACCCGAAATATGTTTACCATTGATAAAAAAATGATTTTCTCAAACTCAATGAAATATCAATGAATTATAGGCAGTATTTTTACCTTCAAAATTTATATTATAGTTGAAGGGCTTAACTCTGGTATTTCTATCACGATAACACTCCGCATAAGTATTTTGAAACGAAATTTTAAATACTTCATTTTATAAATTTATACTAACTCTTTTTCCCCTCTATTAATACCTTGTCAAACTCGATACTACAAACGGAAAACACTTATAATAGATATTATAACCTTATAAAAATCGTATGAACGCCACGAAATTAAGGAGACAGAATAAATTGACGGAAAACCGAACCCTGTGAATATAATAACTAAAGGCACACTAAACAAAGTACTTAAAGAGTTTATATATATAAACACTCTTTTCGGTATCATTATGAAAGACGTTTTATAACTTAACCCCCAATAGATTTATTAGTTTTTACACATCTTATATTTAATGTTTCTTCATCATTACTTCCCTTTAAAACAAGAAATTGATTACTTTTCTAATATATTCTTTCTGTATAAATTTTCTATTCACTGTCATTTTCATGTATTCATACTTTCCAAGTTCGCCATGAATCGTTGCTTTACATCTTATCACTTTTCCTACTCGATATTGACTGCTCTTTGAATATATTAATACTTTTTACCTTTAACCCTTTTTACTTACGTTATAATATTTCTTAAATATAATTTTATTGTCATATAATTATTAATATTAAGGCGGAGAAAAGCAGGCAAACGTAAAAGATAACAATTATTCACTGGTAAAAGGAGAGGAGGAGGTAGGAGTCGCGTTGTCATCATCTTTGTCCTCGTCTTCGCTTCCTTCGTTCTCGCCATCGTTATCGTCGTTACTACTTTTTCTGCCACCGTCGACGCCTCTATCGGCGTCGTAGCTTAAAGGAAGGCTAGGAGTTCCCTGCGTCTTAGGTAACATACTCTTTGGTAAGGAGCAGGCGACGGGTTTGCCCTCTATACGACGATCCGTAATAACGTCATCAAACTTACCTACACCAAACATACACAAAGTCACTGGAAAATTAATAATCACAGTCGCTATTTCTTTCGGCCGCTGATTAAAATTTAACGATATATTTCTTTTAATTTTCGTTAAGGTATTCACGATGTGATTGTTATTTGTTAGAACTTTGAGCGAAGCATTAAAAAAGCGATAAATAGCTTAATCCAAAATGATGTATTAGAAAAGCAGGTAATTTACCCCAAATACGGAGGGCATATTACAAAGCGTTGGCCTACGCTCCAAACACTACCCAAACGGTAGCGCACCTGTTACCTTTCCGATTGGAAAGATAGTAGCGGGACAAACGACCCCCAAATTAACAACAATTGCAAATAAACTTACCCGTTACAATGAACGTAACGTATAATACGCAAAGTTGATATATTAACTACCCGGGGATAAGAAATCCGATTGGTCGCTTCAACTATTTACGCGTTAAAAATGCATTTCGATATCCTCTTTCAAACTGCAAATTAAAACAATAAAACCGCTTCTGAATTTCAGCCTCATTTAATGAATATTAGTATAATACGATTTAAAAGTATAATTATTAAGTACCACGTTACAGATTCGCTTTACTACGCTTATAGCAACGAAGAGACTCTATAGGTAAAAAGGATTTTACAGGAAACAAAATGGTAAAGTTGATAACCTTAAAAACACCCGATTTTGCCCCCAAGGAGTAAAGGAAGGGAAAAAAATAGGAGAAAGGGAAAAGTAAAAGGAGGGATAATGACTTTATCGACGACGGATAGCGAAAGAATAAAGTTAAAAATCGAAAATATAGTGGAGTTACTAATATTAATATTATTATTAACGGAGGAGCTACGTACAACAGCTGCTATATACTCGACCAGGCGCTGCTAACGCGCCAAAAGATGCCTTTTGACCTTATGTTTATGTGGTATTTATTTAAAGAAACGATTAGGATATAAAATCAATTAAATAATTAATCCATACAACAACGACTAATAGATAATTAAAATGTGTGGTTTGAATATAAGAACTCCAAATATATAATGAAGGGTTTACTTTAGAGGTAAAGACACTTTTTTTAAAAGAACAAGAAAAATTCTACCTAAATTGATAACGATACATTTTTTTATGCTAACTTCAAAATATATAACATCAACAATTACACGTTTACAATTATATCTTTAAAGGGATCACCAACCCTCCTAGAAAACCTTCCAAAGCCTATACCAGTATTATGATCAAAACACCCAATTAGGAATTTAAACGCATTACACCATTATCACTACCAAAACAACTGATTAAAATATTAAAGTCATTGCACTATTACTATCAAACGACTAATTAACGGCTTGAACAAATTGCACTATCACGACTAAATTAAAAATGCAGAACTTCCCAAAGAAAAACAATTAATTATATAGATTTGATTAGATATCACTGTAGTTAAAAAGCGTAGTAACTACGTTTAAAAATGTAACGATCATACTAAATACCTATGAGTATATAGAAGGTGTTAGAGGGTTTATATTATCAAGAAGGTAGCAGAGGTGCTGAGTGAATAATATCGCAAGCGTGCAAGTAATAATCAAAAGCCGTGAGGCTATTCACAATATACTGAGACTGAATACTTAGATTGACAACTGAAGAGCTATGAAAGAAATGCTATCTATGTGGTGATGACTGTGTCCTTTTATATCCGTGCCTTCATACAGTCTTCAGTACTGAATAGCTTGGATAGCAAGATATCCAACATATCCTATGCGTCCGTGCATTAACCCTAACCCTGGGTTGCTGACATAAGAGATGTTCCCCACTTGATGTATTGGATATCAGGCTCTTAATAGCGCAGCCGACCGCTGGCCTGTTTTATGACCTGCAGTTGGTCCTTGGGTCATAACAAAAAAGTGTATAATAGCGTGTCACGCTATAGAAGGCAGTCTTACAGAGTATATAATAACGTGTTATGTCTTAAGAGAGATGTTAAAAAAGTGCATGGTCAAGTGCTACGCTTCGGGTGAGATCTTATAAGCTCTCACCTGAGGTGTATACTCTCCGGATGACTCTTCACCCTATTTAATCCAATAACTTAATTTCTTACTACTTGAAATACTATACTGTCTTCTTCTTATATTGACATTCAGAGACGTTACTCACATCGATCTTTAGAAGAAGAAAGTGTAAATTTTATATACAATCGGATATAAAGGTTAACAAGACTTTAATCATGACCAGTGGCTTACCTCAAGTCATTAAATAACTTCTCGTTAATAATAAATTGAATTCGGAAATTTATTCAATTTATCACTATGTTCTTAAAAATAAGTAATGAATGTTATCACGCTGTAAACAAATAATTTACTCACTGATTACAATTACCATTTTTTTTTATTTCACCGAAATAGGTAAACGAAGTTGCCCGTTATATTACTACCGATAATTTGTAATCTTTTTCTTTCATATCTTATTTGAACTTTAAGCTGAACAAATACCGATATTGAAAAATTATTTATAATTTTCCTCATTTGTAATGTAATATTATTGGGCGTAAATTTTAAATAAACTACGAATATATAACTTCTATCATTCCAAATTATATATTACTCATATAATAAGTGGGTAATCACCGTATTGAAGATCAGATATTTTTGCTGATACAAACGCCGCTCCAAGGTATTAACATCGCCGTCTTTTACTTCATACTCGGTTGAGCTCTCAAAAACCAAACCGCTACTACATATCTTGCCTCTATATTACTTAAAATATTAATAAAGCGTTAACCCCTAAACCACCCGTTGCTATTAAAGATAAACTTCCGAATATTTTTTAGGAATTTTAAACCCTTATTTAGTAAGAACTCAAAGGAAAAACTGCTAACCCGCCATTCTGAAGTGAAATCAGAAATTGTTTTTTTCATAACGATAATTTGTGCTAGTTTTGAAAATCCTTTCAGATTCGTTATACGTCATTTATGGGAGTAACTTTCAATATTAAGGAAGATACTAACTTAAATATGAAACGAAGACTTCATTCGTAAGAATAACCCCTTAACGGATACCCTCGTACTTCTCGTTAATAAAATTGAAAGCACCTAAAGCTTTTATATCGCTTACCGACTATTGACCGTTATTACGAAAACCAACTGATATCACTTTCCTCTAATTAAGGAAATGTTTACGAATATTTTAGAATTTAAGTAGTTTACCAAACTCAATGTCAAAGCCGCTTTTTATAACCTTTGTATTAAGGAGACAAATGTGTGAAGAACCGCTTTCCGTTCTTGTTTTAGATTTTTCGAATCATTAATTATTCGTTTGGATTTTTCCAGCGCCCCGGCCACATTTTATCGATATATTAATACCTCTTCACACCTGTTTCTCGATATTCTCCGTTTTATTTACGTCGATACGTTTCGGTACATTTGAAAAACATGTTAAATGATTATAATGTTAAAGTTTAATATGTAACAAACGTTTTGAACGTTACTAAATTAAACCTTGATATATTGAAGTACCTTTTTGGCGTTTGAGAAGCCAAATATTAAAGCTTTATTATCGAAGTAGGAGTTGAAGTATGTATAGATCCGGAAAGGGTATACATTATCCGCAAGTAGATGGTTCCTACGTTTCTTTTAAGAATACGGAATTCACTGAATTCGTTGACTTTTACCGTTAATTTATTTGAAATTATATCGTAATAATCAGTTGCTTGATGCAGATAACTAAAAAAAGGCGTTTCGTTTCGTTGTGGACCTGAGTAAAAGGGTATATTGTAATGACATACATTTTCTTTCCGTTGAAAATATATCCTCACTTAATTGTATCCTAAATGAAAAACCTTTTGATAGTTCATTGTTCTCGTTATACGTTAGAGAGTGGTAGTATAGAGGATTGGTATGCATTCCAAGCATAAATTATTCTAGGGAAATGGCTACCCGAAGTTATAAGAGAGATATCTGGGGAATAAAGGGGTTCCAATAGGCACTAGTTAGACTATAACAATAACAATACAAATCCACCCCTCCAAATACCTCTCCGAAATACCCCACTTACTATTGTAATCATCCAATAACCTATGAAGCCGTCATTTTTCATCACGAATCTCCTGGATTCGCAATTAGAATCAATGAGAACGTACGAAAAGAGAACAAGAACGCACGACACGAGAACAAGTACGATGAGATAGAAAACAATTACCACAAGAAAGATAATGAGGACAACGAAACGTAAAAAGAACGAAAATAAAGACCGCAAAACCGAGTTAGCCGAAGCTAGCTATTTGAAAAACAGAATTGAATCAGGACGAAAAAAAATGAAAAACTAAGGATAGATGAACCAAATTCGTAAACCTAATCCAAAAAATACGACTCCTCAACACCCATATTACGTCAAGAGATTTTATTAATAAAAAAACACTAATTGGCTATAAGAACTCCGCAATTGAATACCACTCATATAACTACTATATATTTTAAAATAGGTTTTACAAGAATATTCGTAAAATAGTCCGGCGAAAACGCGAACACCTATGTCGATGACTTGGAGATTATGAAGAACATACAATATGGAAATAAAATACTCCTCCAAATATTGTACAAGATTTACTTTAAAACCGGATTAAAGGAGGAAGCTTCCCAATAATATAAAACATATCAAAAGAGTAACGCGGAAAGTAAGATAGGTTAAAGACCTTTTTTACTACTCTCAAATCACATATAATAACAACAATCACTAGTATAATAGCCAAATTAAACTTATTCCGAAGACGCTCTTATTAGTCTCTAGTTAAGCACAAACAAAAAGCGGATAAATTTGCCATATAAAACCCCTTTATATTATAAAAATTACAAAAAAAGGTTTTTTGTAGGCCTGACAGATAACAGATAGGAAAAAAAACACGATAATACAAACAAAAATGATTAACTGTTTGGTTTTTAAAAATCTTATAGATAGAAACGGAATATATAAGAATAAAGTCACTTACTATATTGTACGTAAAATGTTGATCTTAGTAACTATAGTACCTAGCTAAGATAACAATCCCCCTTTTTTTTTTTTACAATACTTAATAACAGAATCATGATACTTCATAATATTCGAAAAAAATCGTACTCTTTAGGGCCATATAGACCATAAACCTAATACAAGAAGAAATGAGCAGACTAATACCTTAAATCAATGAAGGAAACATTTCCTACAACCTATAAAATGCACGTGGATATCAAAATCAATGTTATACCGATTTTTAATTCACTCCTTGGGAAATTATAACTAACTCACGAAGTACTCGTGGTACCGATTTATATAAGGTAAAAAGAAGTATAAATAATAGATAACAACAGATTTAAAATAATATAAACATATTTTTCCATTATGGAAATATACCTAGATTATACCATAACTTTTACCATTATCCTTTTTATCGATAACCATAGGTCAAGACGTGCGAAATTAGAAACCTTACGTTGGTAAAACGAATGAATCCCAAGTATTAAAAAAATAGGAGGCGGGATAAACACGAAAATGTACGAGTTATCGTTTTTAATATTAATAAGTTAAGTCAAATACTAGGACTTTTATTCTCCTTTCTATCTTAATTATATCGACTTCTTACATTTGTCAGTGTCGAATATACCAGGAAATAGTATATGAGATATTGAAACCGAACTTGAAAATCTAAGTACTTATCAAAAGAGCCAATATATTCATACAAACAATTAATTTACTCGTAAGGAACGCGGATATTTTCCTATAATTTGCCAGTATATTCGCGAAAATGAATGGAAAGGCAAAAAAATCGCAAACATTGTGCCCTTAATGGCTCCTCAACGCTGCTACTCCGGAAATACAAGGCGTACAAACTCCTATACTCGTGTAAAAAATAAAAGGGAGGACCCTTTACTCATACAAGGCCGAACTACTCTCACCCTCGACCTTTATAGTTTCTAACCATGCTATCGATAACTTAAGCCGACAAAAAAAGATTTCGTACAACCCTTTCTCAATTTCACACCACTATATAAAAGAAATATGGAGCGAATATCAAGGGAAAGAAAAAAGATACCGTACCTATCCGAATATATTTAGGCTACTCTAAGAAACGTTTGAACTTAACCGATACCCAACGGAAGATATCCCCTAAGAACACCTTTAAGTAATCATTAGATTACATCCCTATTTTACGTAAATGAATAGTGATGATATATGGCCTCGATACCGTTCGATATATGAGAATGAATAAATAAAATGAGAAAAAGAAACGAAAACGCACAGTATCTATTGGTGTAACAGTAATAATATATGTAAAAAAACCGCGCGATACTTTATACAATAGAAAACTACTTTGTATACATTTACGACGATTTTTCTAATATTTATATTAGCAGATACTTGGTAGATAACGGGTTTCTCGTTAAACTCGTCATACGAAATACAACTTATCTCTTAAAAGTGACCACTTAGATGGAGAATTCGCCTATAAAGATAACGAGACTGTTAGAAGTCGTGCGACGTTGTTGACTTATATGTTATGGTTCGATCTACGATAGTAACCTAAATAGGTGCCAATTGGAGTTTACTATTGAGGTACAGACGAGAGACCAGAAGAGGCTATAGTGGTCCTTCCTGCAGGACTTATGGGTATAGTCCATATACAGCCCATTACGTATACTCACACGTACTGCTTGCAGACTGCATTCGGGCCGCACCCGGATTGGATACTATATATCACGTTATATTCACAGTTATGTAACCTATAAACTGAAAAGATAATAGCCTAAATTTATAACATGCCTCTCTTTTTATTAAAAGTCGAAAAAAAACCGTAATATCCAGCCGGTTAAATGTTTAATACAGGCCGTGTCCATTTTAGTACGCGGGCCGGACCTAAGCTGAATTTGGGCTTATAACGTGCTTTTTAATATTTCGTATACCGTATAAGACTTTTTAAACTTAAGTCGCTAGCACCATATAACGCGCCCCTTAACGCGTCTTCCAATACACCGGATATCGTATAGGTTTCATCGATTTCTGTCTGTTTACGTTCATAAATACGACCGTTACTGTAATTTGCAAAACCTCCTTCCTTTTTTCCCTTACTTCGTTAATCCCCTTCACACTCCTTATGTTCATTGCGCCTATTATAATAAACTTAACTGTTACCATCCCTTTAATCCCTATTATAGTCTCTATTTCACCTATAATCCTTTTATTTTTTATAAACTTACATTTATTAGTATAGCCGATATTTACAACGGTTAGAGCCTAAATTATACTATTACAACGCCCCTAGTAACGATAATTATTCTCTTAACAAGGTATATCGCCCTTTCGTATCTACATGCCCTGCCATTAACTGTATCTTATAACCTTCTCGTATTATATGCAACCTTCTCGTATTCGGTAATAGCGAAGACGAAAAAAAATTCACCTTATTATAGGTAAAAAATACTCATATATCCTATATTAATCGCCTCCTCAATTTTGGAATACCCCTATCCCGTGTCCGCGTTGACTGTACCTATAGGTATCGCGCTTGTCGGAAAATATATAGTAAAGTAAACTTATAAATTAAATTTTGTTAAATTCCCCACTGTATATTAACCGTTTCTGTAATATATTTGAAAGATAAATTCATTTATGTCTTCTTCTTTGTTACGCTTACTCATACGGTAATTGGTAGTAACCTTTCGAAACGGAAACTATTTTTTTTTCGCTTGTAAACGTGAAGGTAATGTCCCGGGATATAGGCTCGTCTTTTCACCTGTTATTGTTTTCGAGTTAATTGATCAATATATCTGGTTTTGGGGTTTATGGAGTTTTTACTATTGCGAAGGTATTAGTTGCTATAATTTTACCTATACTCTTTTTTTTTATTGGGCCTATTATCTCCAGAAACTCCCCTGTTTTCTTGGACTGTTTTGCGCATTTAGCGAGACCGGATGCCTTCGGCTAATCATATATTAATTCGAAAAGTTTTTACCCCAGTTCATCTTATTACCCGTCGTAAACCCTTTCGTAGGTTCAACATCTATAGTTAAAACAGTATAACTACATAAGTTATGCTTTATAGATAATTTAAGTTACAATTCATAAAATATTACACATGATATTTGAAGCTTAATCATAAAAATTCATTTTTTTACCCGCGTTTTACTTATTAATCTTGAATGAAATAGGTTCAACCGGGCTGACTGTAAATGGGTTAAATATGGTGCCTGTACCGACTGCATTACCCGGGAATAAACTAATATATTACAAATTTTTATATTCTACCTCAAAGGTCGATTTTCCCGCCCTTTCTTACGTTATTCTTCGTCTTTGGCTTTACCTAGTACCTGTTCCGCCTATTTTTATTCGCCGTTATCGACTTTTACTCGTATCTGCCCCGCTATTCGTTAATTGCTTTCGTTAGAATTATGTAATACCCACCTTATTCCATGCCATCCGCCTTTACCAGACTTTTCCCACGCTAAAAGTTAGTCGTAATAGGTTTTTTGAGGTTATTGTCGTTATTATTCGAAGGATGAAAATAATAATAATAATAACTTATAAATAACAATTATTGGTTTTTAGTAAAAGCCGCCTCGCGGTCGGATACTGATTCGAAAAAGCCGGGTCATATATACCTGGACTACATATCGTATTATATTATAATAATAATGGATTTTCAAAAATTTTTCTTAATATTATTCTTGTACCAAATTAAATGCGACTCATTGAATATAAGTTACTTATGACGTATTTGATGCCAGTATCAAAATATCAAGTTATTATAGGACCAGATGTCCCCTTATTTAACCTTAAATTTATTTTGGGGTAACGTATACCCGGATTTTTCAAATAACTTTTTTTCGGTTTATTATAATACTTTCACCTAAGTAATATATAACGAATACTGCCATGCCCGAGTTTTTTAACAAAAATATCCAAAACTTCGAGATTCTCATATATACACTTTTACGTATCGTTTAGGACAATGACTCATTTTAGGCGAGTATTGGATAAAGTTTACGAGAAAAGGGGTCCGTCGCCGTACGCTTAACCGAATTCAAGTGAAATATAGGGTATTTTTTAAAAAAATATCCAAAATAACATTAAATGGGTTCGAAAAATCGACGATACGATATTCCTTATAAAGTATATCGAGCTTTCTATTAATGCGGTTGGTTTTAATATTACGTAAGTTAAGCTTAACATTACCACCTACCATATATTGTTTTGTTGAACGTCACCGAAAATTTGTTATTATTTACGTTTATTATGAAATATGTGTTGTAACCGGTTAAGTGAACATGGTACCTTGACGTAAACAAACTAAAGTTTAATGGTTTGTTTTACCAGATTCGTCGACGATTTTCTATTCCCGCTTACCTTAATGATAAGGGATATTTTGAAAATATTGGGTAGCTGATTAAAACTTTATTCCGTGATCGTTTACCTTTAATCATTGAATATAAATTAATAAATAGGGGGATATAATATCCAACTAATTACGAAAAGTCGAAGACTATCAGTGAGTACTTTGAAACCTTTTGATGTATTGTTTAGGTACCGTCGTTCATTTACGAAAAGTATACCTTCGATGAAAGTTACCAAACTTTCGTTAAAGTATATATGGTTTTTAAAGTACAATTACCTCATTCTAGCCATAATCGTTAATAATGAAATACAGGAATTCGTAAAATCGAGAAGATATATCCTGAAGAATATTCGTATGAATCGCGGCGATTATAAACTACATAGTTTTTAAAAATATAAATTTGGATAATCCACTTCTCAAAATTAATTACTACTGAAAACCGGTATCTGTAACCGGGAACTCTATTATAAAGTCTACGGAAATATATGAAGAATAATGATTTATGATAAAAAGTAGTTACAGGAGGCCTTAACGTAAGGTACAACAAAGATTTATTTCGTTATATCACGTACATATTGAACATAGATATCGAATATTTACGATTATTCCTTTTTGATTATGATTCTGTTGGAGGATTTAAGATTGAACGGTTTTGTTCAAATAATATATAATAGGCAAGTCATAGATTTATTATAAGATTTTCGTCATTAACGGGTTCCAACTCGTGAATGATAAACGGTTTAGGTAACAGAACTTACTCTTTGGGTCTATTTTATGATTCGATATTTGTACCAAGTATATTAACTAACCGGAAAACGTCTAACGCCCTCGGCAGCCGTTAATAGGAAAATTAACTATAACGGGTCGTTTATCAAACCTTAGTTTAATAACTTCACGTGGATGCTCGGCCCGAAAATCAAATAATCCCCTGGTATTAATGAAGCCGGAGGTCTTAATTCAGGTCGTACTCGAAGCTATATTATAACTGTCGACGCCCTAATATTCCCCCGGCGTCGTTAAAATCGGCGGCGTGGACGCGGGGCTGGCTCGGGGCGATACTGTTACTGTCAACGTATCGATGTTTCGTGGCCCCCTTTTGGGGTATATATTATCGCGATTTAATAACTAGGCTTTGATTTTATTAAGTTAAATCTTATATCCCGCCGTCAGATACTTTTCTATAATATAAAGGTTCATTTTTGATATATACGATATAACTATAGAGATAAGTTGAAAAACTCGCGCGCATTAATCCTAAACCTTGGGCTTATCTTGTAATTTGCGAATTCATATTAAATTAGTGTGCAGATCGGCTAGTGGTCTGCCAACATTAGAACTTATAAGTAAAACTTTAAACCAATATTTATGCAGCACCAGTTGCGTCGATCACATTGATTCGAATCGATTAAGTTGTAACGATAAAGGCCTACCAAAACTAATCAGTACTTATTAGGTTAAGTACAAATTGACTAAGTAAAAGCAGAATCTTCATTCCGGTTGTTACGCTTTTTTTAGGCAAGGTAGAGGAAAGGTTTTTGCGAAGGGCCCTTATACGCCGTGCAGTTGTTTGCGGCAGCAAGTAAGGAAGACTTATAGGCTATGAGGCTGTTCGTAACAGTCTATAAGTAAGCGATTGTATCACTATTGAAAACATCAAGAAAACTTGAATAATTATTTTTAAAGAAGTTAAGATTAACCGCCTGAAATTATTAAAGATCATAAAGTCGGTAAGTTCGTAAACGGCTAAGTTAGTACTACTCCGGATACTCATAATACAAAGAAAAGACGAAGTCCTACGACCTTTAACGTGTAACAATTTTGAAAATGAACTAATGACCTATTACTTTTCGCTACTTTTTTTTCTCTCGTATATTCTTGAATTTTTGTTACGATGGCTTTAATAAATTCCATGATTGATGTTATTACAAATTTTACCCGAAAGAAAGAAATCATAAACCTCGGGTTTACATTTGTTAAGCACTTCGATAACGACCTTTAACAAACGGACCTAGATAAAGATTCCATCTCTAAATATCTGACGAACTACATTAGCTATTACATATTCGATTCAAACTCTACTAGACCTAATACGAGACTTTTCGCCCTTCATAATTTTGACGAATAGTTTAACGAATGGACCTTGGATGTATGAAAAGCGATAGATAGGTAAGTTAAGATCAGGCTGAAGAGTGTATTAGCTAGTGAAGGGGTCAACCTAATAGTGAAAAGAGGGAAATATAGCAATCTTTCCAACTTGTTTTACGAATACGCAACAGATGAAGACCTTTAATAGATTCGGTAAAAGGGAAAATGTGTTACTAACGACAGTATTTCTCAACACCCTTATATACGTTCTCAAGAATCTACCTATGCCCAGATAAATTCTTGAGAACCTTTTAGGTAAGGTTAACAGTTCAATTCTATTATTCGCAAAGAATTTATTAACTTCCACGTCGTAAGCTCTTTAGTCTACCAGTTAATCAACAGGAACTTAGGCGTACCATTTAACATCAAGAAGATTATTACCAAGTTCCTTGCAGCGGAAACCCCCAAGTCACTTTCCTCAAAGCTTCTTAACATGTTCAATTTTGATAGAAAAATCAAAAAAGGATTGTTTTTACGCGAGAACCTATTATAGGGACGACTATTAGCTTTTTTCCCCTAAACTCCGTTAAAGGTGACTATCCTTCCTATTAATACTAACAACCTTAGCATTTCCCTCAATACCAGTCGACGGATTTGAAATGTCCCTACGGCTAGTATATTACCTTTTCCCTTCAACCTATTCTCATAGTAAATACGGATTGTGCGGCGTAATTATATTCGTTAAAATCTAAGAAGGAATAAAGAAGTATAACTGTAAGCCGTATAACCTCCTAGACGTTAAATTACCCCTGTGTTGTAAAATTCGCCACCAGATAAGAATTAGATTGCTATGTTTTCACTTGTTATTTTCAAATCTCCTTATTGACTAAGCTTGAAATTAATACCTTTGGTACCTTACGAATCATACCTCATTCCGCGAAATCTATGATAATTCAAAGGATTCTTTCGGGCAATATGTCAATGCTACATAGTAATATATAGATTCGAACATTATTAAGTGGTATTATATATTGCATTACAAAAAAAAGTCAAAAAGTAAAATAAACCTCTCTATTTATGTGGTTAATAAATTGCTGCTTTGCTCATAAGTAATAGAGAACGTGGGAGCTGGCGAAGGAACTCCATGCTAACACGTTCGGCATGCCGTTATAGTTTACAAAAAGTTCGAATACGCCTTCTAATACACTAATAGTACCTACAATTTTTTTTTCGTTACATATATTTTTCGTTAACGATTTTAATATCTCGAGTTTCTGTTTTGATTAATATGTAATCTTAAGCCCTTAAATGCAGAAATAACGAAAAAAACCCTCTCATACGTATTATTTCGACCTTAAGTACGAAAGGCCTAGTAAGTATGGCTAACAAAAGGCCTGGAACTAGGGATGTAACCAAGTCACCTACGAAAAAGGCTATTCCTTTTTCTTAAGGTCTTTAAATCGGCTAAACAAGTTGACTCTAAATGGTAAGAAATATTAGATTGACGGTAAGCAAGGCTACTAGTTAATATATCACATTACCACCGAACGTAAATTGAAATTGATAACATATTATATATAATTACCTTTTATATTAAACTAGGATTATTTCAAACAAATTATGCATTTCCTAGAGCGACAGATTGAAGAGAATGAAAACAATACTAAGGCTATCGATCAATATGAAGATACTAGTATTGGCAATAAACTAAAAGCAATAAAATAAGTCGCCGACCACGCCTTCTTATATCGCTTTACAGATAAAGACCCTTGCCGCCTACATAACAATGAAAAATCTGAACCATACATCTTTGTACTATTTAAAACCGTTATGCGTAATAGGTCTTTTAGGGGATTATACCGGACACGTGAGCGGTACGGTACTTAATAGGAGGCTATTCGTAATACGTTGAGTTGCGAAGGGATACTAATAATTTTACGACATTCGACTACGCGGATGCTAGTAACGCTAAGGTTGGCTTTAGCCTTGGAAAAAAACTATTTTCACTGGGATCGACGATGGTTAAACTATTATTAGCCCTATTGTTTTCCACATTTTGTAATCCTTTACCCCCTTTCTCCTTTACTTCAAAGATATTGAAAACCATAACATTAGCGTTAATGTTTAGAAGAACAAATTAATACAAATTAAATCCGTCAAGAGGCTTCCACTTAACCTCAAATAATGGTACTTCTGATTTTATCTTTAAAAGCCAAAAGCAGTAGTATTCAGTTTAATGGAGGCGAAATCTCGTTCATTACATCGTAGGTTTAACTATCCAGTGACTAATAGACTTTACAAAGTGTTAAAGGTAGCTGGTTACGAAGATTTACACATATTAGCGTTAAAAGTAATTGGATAACTTTACCATTACTCCTCAATACACTTCTAAGACCCCATGAGGTTTCAGTTTACGTTAAAGGAAAATTAGGAATTCAATTCGAAAGTCTTTGTAAATGTGGTTTGCCCAAATAGTAAACTAGTATTATATATTCTAAATTCTGTTACAGATTTTTACGATATAACGTTCTTTAAAATTATTACAGCGAATGAAATGTGGGCAGTTTTACGTACTTTATAAATTAACCGGTACTCTAGGTTACTAAACCTGTTAGTTTACAACACCGGCATTAAGTTTTGTACAGTAAAATTTTAAGCTAATAGTAAGTAAATAGGGATTTAATACAAACAGGATTTCGTTAAGGTTTATTAGTGCATTGGTAAAGTCGAAAAGACGTATAACATCCTATAGAATGACTATAAGATACTTATATTGAGAATCAAAAGTTTTTCAAATTAAGAAACATGGCTTTAAATATTCGGAAAAGGCCTTAGTGATACTATTAGCGCTAACGAATCGATATCAATTTTTCTTGTATTTAAGGCCTACCTACATTTAACAACTAAGTCTCTATTCTTGTTAAATACCTGGAAATGCGTTATAGTATATAACAAAGTTGTAAAAAAACTAAAAAAATAATCGTTACGCCGCCAAGATAACGATACCATGAATACTAAAAACGTATTCTTAATAATAAACGTGTTTTCACTCCTTCTTTAAAGAAAAGGTTTTACGTAATGAAAGCTAGGAAAATTAAATAGGCAGTATAAAATCATAAATATTACCAATTGAAACGTGGTAGTTAAAACTAATTACAGTCCTATATCTTTTTAAATTATATATGTTAAGTTATATTAAAAACCCTTTAAGTTGAATAAAACTCTTAATGCTAATAACCTCTGATCTTAACAAATTAGCTAATATAATCTCCCCGAGTCGATTATCAATAAGCTAATATAACGTGAACGACGTGAAGAACTACATAAAAGTAGGAATTATATTTAAAAAGAGGACAGCGATAGGGATTAAAAGGTTGATAAGGTATATAAAACGACGTATGTGTCTTAAAAGGATAATTTAAACAGAGAAATTGAATTTAAGTTACGTGCCGAAAATATTATCAACACACCCGTCAAACTAATTGTTGAAAACAACTAAAGGGAAATTGACAGATTTTTATGGGGAGTTGTATAGTTTATACCGTTAACGCTATTTATAAGTTGAGATGTTACTATTTTTAAATCGAGGATGATTAAAGAGGTTCAAGTTAAATCACCGACTGGTCGTATGAAAAATTACGGCTCATCGTTTAAAAATACAATAAGAAAGGCAAAAACTAGATTTTTACTTAATCGCTTATAATTTAAAAATTTCGCTAACGTTTAATCGTCGTCATTATTACGTGTTTAACTGATAACGTAAAAAATAAATTAAAATTTAATTACCGGGATTGCACTTACGCGTATACGTAGTCTCTCTTTAATTTTTAACGGATTATATTACTAAAACTATTTAAAGACCTAAACGATAAACTTTCGACTAGTACGGTAATACGTTATATTAAGATTTCATATGGATTGGCTGAAATATGTGTATACTGATTTTTAACGTATTAATCATTCTTTAAAAAAAGGCAAGGTATAATGACTTTAATTTTCAACCAGTGCCTATTAATTATGAAGGATAAAGATTTTGTTATCGTGGGTAAAAATATTAACGATAATATTTTCTTCGAATATATTAGTTCAATGGTGACAAAAAAACGTTTTATTGAATAATTAAGCCTTGGAAAACATAAGCTAATCGAAAATGGAGCTAAAGATATACAAATTAATTTAAATAAATCCTTAATCCGCTTTTATAGTGTTTAGATTAAACACAGTTCTTGTATTATCCTACCATAAAAAAGGCCAGCTTCAAGTTTAACGATGATAGATAAAGCCAACAGAGTAACATTATAAAGATAACTGAAATAAAAGGTCCGTACGGCTCATATCGCTACGTTATATCAATTGAAGTCATCGTACGACCTTTCCATTATGGAATAGGTATAGGACCTATAAGATGAAAACCTTAACAAGTTAAATAAAAGGATTTAATAGCAACTGGATTACGTGGACAAAGTAATTAATATAGTTTTTGTATATCTAGAGAAAGCAAAGTTAGTAGTCGTAACGAACGGATTATTTGCTAATAATTTTAACCTTATATCGTAAATCGTTCTTTTGGTAATTCTCGTCAACAAGAAAAGGTTTTAAGGGAAATTTATAATTAATGGAAATCATTTAAACGAATATTTATTAAGTATTAATGTATAACCAGTAACGTATTAGTTTTAAAAGTTTACGTTAAAATAGTAAGCTTCGAAATCGGTATGACAACTAACTTTATACTAAGAATTATAATTGAAAGGATAAAATCTACATAGATACCGATAATAAAAAGAACGAAGTCCCGAAGCCTATACAAATATCTATTAAAGTTAGGAATAACCAATAAAAGGCGTCCAATAATAAATATAATGGATTTAAAAGAGGAATACGGCGCCCGGGAAATCGATAAATTCAAGTGAATTAATGGTAAAGATAACTCCGTTATCGTTATAACTAAGCCCATATTTAATGGCGCCTTAAAAAGATTTATGGAAAGCAATATGTTAACCGTACGAATCGAGGTTTACGTGGATCGTCCGGCACGTAATGTAAAGAAATGGGGTTTTCCTAGCAAATTTGAAGATTACTAGGATAATGATGTTGATAGTTACTGTAGAAATGGTGCCTATGGCAGTAGTTTGAACTACTGGCAAAAGGTACGCAATTGGTAGCGTACCTGATCTAAACAAGTTTGTAGCGAAAGATCTATACACGAAAATTGAGGAACGAAGGTCTCGGGGGGAAGGAGAAAAAGGGCTACGAAGGGCTGTAATTGAGGTCGATTTTAGTACAGATTGATCGGAATTGCCAGGGGTCTGGCTTGTGGATCAAGGAGAGATTTTAAAGGTTGCCATCAATTGGTGGTGGACCATAATAGCGTGCGTAGGCACAAAACAAAAAGTCGCTAGTATTGGAACAATATTAACTGCTTTTTTTAGCAGGTTAATTGCAGTGCAATCAGTCAACTTTACTTACAGTAAAGTTGACTGTATTGACTGCAAGTCAGTTAATTGTAGAGTACCCAATTTAGACTAAAGCATAAGCTAAGCAATTGGCTATATAAATTAGTGTGCAGACCGGCTAGCGGTCTACTAAACTTGGAACTTAAAACAAAGACTTTCAACTATGCAGCACCAGTTACTTCGACCACAGTGATTCGAATTGATTACGTTGCAACGAAAGGCCTACATCTATAATAAGGCCTAATAATATTGAAGTTTATTAGGATATTAATAAGGTTAAAAGGGTAAATACCATTTTATTAAAAACGTATGATATCCTTATATTTTAAATAAGAAGGGTTACGAGTTAAAAAGCACGTTTTTAAATTGCGGTAAAACGCTTCAACGACATTGTTGGATTTGATGGACTCACACCTCCTTCTCTAGAATTTCAATTCTATCTAAGTAAAATACCTACGTTGCTTCTATGTTCAAACACTCAAAAACGCGTTACAATATATAGAAAATCCCTAAAGGAATTAAAAAAGGAATCGAAACATCGTTAGGTTAACGATTCCCTTCATACCAGAAATGGACTATTAGTCATAAACGTATTATCCCTCTCCCTTTAAAGTAAAACCCTTACGGAACGTGAGAAGGGTAAAAGGGATCATCCGTATAAAATCTTGAGTATTACCAACTTAAACGTAATAATCAAAATTACCAACGGTTTTTTTAACTTTCCGAATAATATAAGTTAAGCCATATAAAAGACCCTGTGAGTTTAATGAAGATTTTAACGTCGATGACTTTCGAGTCGAATAAATTAACTTCTATAATCCTCTCGAGCCGATCGTTAACAAACTAATGACATGCCGACGATGCAAAACCACACCTAAAAGGAGGATAAAAACTCAAAAGAAGGACAGCGATAAGGACTACAGGTCAGGTAAGGCATATTTAACAGCATATGCATTTTAAAAGGAAAATTGTAGCGGAAAACTTACTTTTAAACTACGAACCAAAGGTATTATGAATGTAACTAGAAAGTTATTTAAGGAAAGCAACCAAGTGGAAATTAACCGTTTCCTTTTACGAGGGGTTATCTTATTTGTATTATCAACGCATTTCAAAGGTTAAGATATTAATATTTTCAAGTTGAGGATAATTTAAGACGTTAAGTAAAATCTATGAACCGGCTGTATAGAAAGTTACGACTAATCGCTTGAAGATATGGTTTTACGGGTAAGAAAAAAAAGTTTCCTTGATCGCTTATAATTTAAATAATTGGGTAAAATTTAATAGTCGTAATTGCTATCAGTTCAACTAAAAGCGTAAATGGTTAGTTTGAATTTAATAAAAAGATATAACATAAACCTATACGTAATCCGTCACCGATTTTTAACGGATTATACTAATGAATTTTCCAAAAAAGCTAAAGGACAAGTTTCTATCCGGTACGGTAATTTACTGTATTGAGCCCACCTACGAATTAGCTGATGTAGGTATATATTGGTTTTTAACGTGTCAAACGTACATTGAAATGGGTTAAACATAAAGACTTTAATGTTTAATATGTGTTTGTTAATCACAAATGGTAAAATCCTTAGTATATTACGTATACAAATTGATAATACCCCTTTTCTCGACAATATTGTGGTTTTAATATCGACATATTTTGTTATTAAAAAGTCAGGCCATGAATATATCAACAGATCTAAACGCTAACAAAAAAAGTATATAACTGAATTTTAATATATAGTTAATCTATATCTGAAATATTAAGGTTAAAAACGGTATTTCTATCAAATTACGTTAAAAAGATTAAGATATAAACACAATGATTATCGACGAATACGACGAAACAAAATTACAGTGATAACTGGAATAAAGGTTACATACAGCTTAAATTATTACGTTATTTTAAACGAAGATATTATACCACTTTTTTTTACCTTACAAACATAAAACCCACAAAACGAAGTCTTCAATATATTGAATAAAAGGATTTAGTAATGATAGCATTACGTGAAAGAAGGAATTAATATGATTTTTGTGAATTTGATACAAGCGAAATGAATAATCTTTATAAAAAGATTATTAATTAATAATAATAACCTTATATTGCAAGTCAGCCTTTTAATAATAGTTGATAACGATCAAAAGTTGAAAGGGAAATTCACAATTACCGGAAACCTTATATACTAGACTTTGTTAAATTTAAACGTATAATACAGAACGTACAAACTTCAATGGTATACGACATGATAATAAAATTTAATACTGATATAGTAATTAACGGTATACTTATAATTATTATTGAATAGCTAAAACTACCTTCGATACCTGTAGTGATATGTATTAACTTTCTCAACATTTACGAACACTTAACGAAACTAGGTACAATTCATGAAAAACGTTTAATAACAAAAGTAATAGCATTAAGCAAAATATACAAAGCCTGGGAAATCGATAAATTCTGGTAAATTAACGGAAAAGATAACTCCACCGACTTTATAACTAAAGCTACGCCTAATAACACCCTAAAAAGGTTTGTTGATAGTAATTCGCTAACCATACAAATTGTAGGTTACGTGTACCGCCCAGCATATGACGTGAAGAAATGAGGATGTTCTGATAACCTTAAATAATGTTAAGGTAGTGATGTTAATGGCAAAGTTAGCATTAGTAATAGTTTAAACTACTGGAAAAAAGCATGTAATTGGTAGCCTATTTGATTCGCATAAGTTTATAGCGAAATACTTGTACACGGAAGTTGACGAATACAGGTCTCTAAAGGGTGGAATAAAAAGGCCAAAAGGGCTGTAATTAATGTCGATTCTAATAAAATTAATCGTAATTGATAAGGTTTTACTTTGTTGTTGGTGTATGGATTAAGGAGAGATTTCAAAGGTTACCTCGAATTGATTGCAAGCTACGTTAGCGTAGAGGCATAAAATAAAAAGCCGCCAGTATTGGAATAACAGTCAAATGAAGTACAGCCAAGTCAACTTTATTTGCAGTAAAGTTGGTTGTATGTATTGAAAATTGACTGTAGTTTGTGAGATTGGAATAGACTGCACTGCAAGTATATTGTAGTAGGTGCTAACAACAAAGTGAAGCATAGGCCAAAGCTTTTGGCCATACAAATTAGTGTGCAAAGCGGCTAGCTGTTTGCCAAACTTAGAATTTACAACCAAGACTTTCAACCAACACCAATATAAAACCAGTTACTTGGACCACAGTGATTGGAATCGACTACGTTATAACAATAGAGATCTACCAACACTATTCGAATATCTAACTTCGTTAATTACGTCTTTTTTGACAGTATACGTAAGGTTTCCTTAATTAAAGGCAGGGGGAAACGATTTTATTCGGTAATCTTATTCGAGGCCCGGTAATTGATATAAAACCGTTACCTCCCCCTCCTTGGTTCAAAAATTAGTAATAATGGTGTTATAATCGATAAGGAATTCGTACGAACTTGACCCTTATTTATTAACTTGGTGATTGAACGCCGAAGTTCGAGGAATTAATTTATTAGTATTAAGTATAATGGTCATTAGAATTAATCCGGAAAAATTCTTTCCTTATTCGGGTTGATATAAATATAGTAATTAAATAACCTCCAAATAAAGGGTAAGGCTATTACCTTCTCCTTATCGAACAGGTTACGGGACGTTATCAACTTGATTGAACGATGTAACTAATTTTTAACCTTTTTTACGGTAGTTGGTATCATTGATTACAAAATTTGCGTTATTTTATAAAACCTTATAATAAAGGTTAACTGTGATGAATACTTTGTATGGTATACCTTCTGTTAAAATCGGGGTTTTAAACTAACAAAAACCGATTTTACAATATTTTACTTATTTTCTAACATAAAGCGTGTTTTTATTATAATGAAAACTAATCCTCCTTAACTATAAAGTGTTGAACGATTACCGCCAATGTTAAATGTTACCTATTAGAATCGTATTTAAAATGACCTAGAAGTTTCATCTCGCGTTGTTCCGGGAATAATATTTATTAATATCGAATTCAACTATTTCTTAATATTTACGCGAAATTTAGCTATTTAGGTAATAGGCATATTTCGCAATAACCCTCATATTATACCCAATGTTTGAAAATTTAATAGTATAATTTTTTTTGGTTTTAATCGTTATACCAAAGCTGCGCTTATAATATAGCAACAATTATAGATAGAATCGAATTTTTTTATCGAAAAAGTAGGTATTAGTAAGAAGTTTATGGATAAAGAATTAATCTTCGGTTATAATCATTTTAATTAAGTAAACATTTTTTACTTAATTTCGAAATTACTTCGCTCATGTTACGTAACTCCTAAATAAACTTATGTTTAAGAGTCAGGTTTTCTCCATCGTTGTTAACAGGGAACCTTTGTTTAATCATTCGACTTAAAATGTATGTATTTTCGTCGGAGGAAGAGTTGGACGCAACAACTATAATGCTTTATCCTACGAATTCGAATTAATATTCTATTTTTACATTTTAAGTATTTTTCTCTACTCTAATTCAAAAAAAAAAAAAAATTAGTCTTACTCATCATGAAAATATATTATTCGATAGCCATATTTATTAGTCGGGCTTTGAATTAGTGCAGGAACAAGTTCAACCGTCGGAAAAGCATCGAAGAAGATTCTGAGTTTAAGTGAAACCTAAAAATTACCTTACTTCGTCAAATATATGAAACAAATTCCTTTACCTTATACCATATGTCGTGAGGTATATACTTGGTCAAGAGTTATAGACGACGATCCTAAAGACATTTTTTATAGACAATGTGCGAAAGATAACCTTAACTGGTAAGATTTTTAAGCAAATACAATGAGTTTCGAAAGACTTCGGCTGAAAAAAATTATATTAAGGTTTTCGATATTATATATCTGGTTTTTAACAAAATGTTATTACAGCTCTAGATGATCCGCTTTAATATTACCTTGCAAGGAATGTATTTAATAAAGGGATTAGGTCTATCGCTGTTCAATTCAGTAGATTACCGACAGGTACTAAGATTATTAATAAACTGATACCTTACGCGAAATTCTTAGCCTTTTTTAAAAAAAATCTAAATAATACCGAAACAAGGTACACCATTAGCGAAAGAAAAGAACTATATATAGTAAGATACTTAAAAAAGAACGACAATGAGTAATTAAATCACTTCGACCAACATTAATTTATACGAACTATACGAGTATAATTTTCCTATTCAGTAGTCCAACAATATCTAGGGGGAAAATTACGTAGAGGGCAAACACACCTGACATATTCAATACGAGAATTATAAATCGCCCCAAATCAAATCAAATAATCAAAATCATGGACGAAAATTTCATGTTATCAGGGCTAATTGTAGAACTCTTAAAATCAGAAACGGGAAAATCAAAACGAGGGAATTACCATCGGCGGTAGAAGAATACTTTACTCGCGAAACCAAGAATGCTAAAAGAACTAAAATAGAAATTATTTTACCCAAGCAAAAATTAAGTTAAAAACGAATATTACGTTCTGGAAAGGTAAAAATAACGACAGCATATATCGGCGAAACGAACTGGTATAGATATATTATAATATACCTTATAGGCTGCTGTACAATGATCGAGAACTTACCGTCACAGATAAAAAAAAGCCAAACCGTGATTCACTTCAATTTCACCTTTACAAAGGTATATTATTCAAGCGCAAATTCTGTAAAAGGTACGCTATTTATGCTAGAAAAAACAAGATACCTCAGGTATTAAAATAGACCCACGATTTATACGGACATATCACCGTTGCCTAAGCGCTTTACAGATGAAAAGGATAATTATGTTAGCCAACACAGTTAATCGATATTAAGAATACGACAAAATATACAAACCATACGAATTTTCTACCTCCGATAAACCAGTGAATGTAAATCTCGTACCTTTAATGATTTTAAAAAAACGATATTGTGAGTGTGGGCTCTATAGGCAGAATCAATCTATAAGGAAGTCTTTGACGAACCTTATCTTTACCTTATAATCGAATTTGTATCGCGATTTTAATTTTTCCGGGTTATAGGTAAATTAATAAGCGACGAGTCAGGTTGGACCCAAATACCTATTATTAATATTTTCGGGTACTTTAATGAATGATATTAAGATAACTCGAAGTACTTCAAAAGCTTTACGGTTATTAAGCTCTCTTATAAAGTCCGAACAAACATATTGAATGTGCCAGCATAGTAAGTTGTAGCAGAAGAATTGATTAAATGATGAGTAAAACTAGTTAAAAATAAGTTAAAGAATCGGGTTTAAGAACAACGATGTAAACAACGTAAGGAATAGTCTAAAGGTTTCTTCAATAAGATATGGGCTATTAACAGTAAATTCGTAAGAGATTTACTATATACACCCTCACAAATTTTATTGGACTGGTTAGAAACTCCTTTGGCAGCTACTATTACAGGGGTATTGTTAAATCAGGACTGGAAACAATTGGAGGAGATATTTAATAGATCATCAGAGAGTAAAGAAACAATTTATAACAAACTTATCAATCGAAGTAATAATTCGTATTGAAAAGAGGCTAACGGGTGTATGAAGTAATAAATTAAAGCTAAAACTGACTTAAGTAATAATAACTAGTTTTAAGTTAGCGACTGGGTATAAAAGATCGTGCCGAGAACTAGCGATGTTAAATTAAAAATGTTTAGAATTTTTAATATAATTAAATATGTAAAAAACGTTCGGACCCCCACCTTTAAGTTAAAATAAACAAGGTTGCGGGAATTTGATAAAAACGCATCATTTGTTTCCTTTTGTCTTGCTTATCCCACCACTAGGAAAAAAACGAGGGAATGTTTACGTTAATTCGTTCAAACTATACATTTAACAATCAAGGAATAGTAGAGAATAAAATGTCACAAACGACGGAGAAAATGAAGTTAGAGATATTAAATATATAAATAAACCTAATAATACCAACTTTAATAAAGCCATCAGCTAAAACAAACCAGAGTAACACAAGGATAAATTGGATGTTTATCAATATTAACATTAAAAAAAGCTAAAGTTCAAAAGGAAAAATTTTAAGAAAGAAAAGTCAAACAAATCAAAAAGTTGGTAACTAAAAGAAAGAAGGTCAAAGATGGAGGGGAAAGTGGAAGTTAAAGTTCAAAATAAGGGGAAACGTAAAAGATTATTATAAAGTGTAGTAAAAGGTTTTCTTTATATTTTTTTTTTGTATTTCATCCATTCTTTGTTTTATTGAGTATATCCATCATTCTATTCATTTGGTTATACTATATCACTCCGCATCAACTTTTCATGTAAACCTCAAATTTTATTCACTTCCTTTGATTTTCAATTTATCTAATATACCTTCGAGGACTCAGCCATACATTAATCAGGGCATAAATAGTAGCACAGAAGATTGGTGTACATACCAAGCATGACTTATACTAGGCAAATGGCAATCCGAAGTCAAAGGAGGGATGTCTGAGGAATGAAGGGGTACCAGTAGGCACTAGTTAGACTATAACAACAACAATAAAAATCCACCCCTCCAAATACCTCTCCGAAACACTCCACTTTCTATTATAATCAGATGCTATTTACTATAAAGACATGAGCATGGCACTCTTCGTCTAATAACGTATTATTCTCGTCGTTCATTATTCGTCAAATATAATGATAAAATTCACAACAAAATTTATCTAGAGATTATAAATTGTTTGAAAGTATAAACTGTGGATCTTCGTACAACAACTCGTCAAGTTACTATTCTATGTATTGTAAAGGCCTAAGATACTATATAATTACTTAACAGCTTTCCTACTGAAAAATGAACTAATTGAAACACCTGTCCAGTTCTATTTCAAATAAACTTGCAATGAAAAACCGAATGATATTAGACTTAATATATTGTTACGACAAGATTAGAATATTTCCCAAGGACTTTCAAATATTAGCCCTTTAGGCCAGAAATTGTGTCTTTGTCACATGGAATACATCGTTTTGTCGCAGTTTTCGAGTGGGTGTATTTCTTAGTAAATTTCTATTAAAGAATATTTTTCGGAGACTTACTATTTTTTTACTTATGCTAACCTTTTGATTAGATTTCACGTTGTCATTATCCAGGATGATATTTATTCCCACTTGGTTCGCGCAATATATATGGGCGACCGCGGGTTTTCCGTTATTATTCACGGTGTTGAAGACTAAATATTTGGAGTTTTTATTTTGGAATATTTGGTAAATCATAATGGCATTTTACGGTTTCATAACTGTTCGTAGGTCTTTATCGTTTCAATGTAGTTGATTCGAATCACTGCGGTCGAAATAACTGATGTTGTATTGAAATTGGTTCTGATAAGTTACATGGTTTAAGTTTGGCAGACTGCTAACCGGTTTGCACACTAATTTTTATGGGAAAATGCTTTAGATCGTACTATACTTCAAGGGAGACACCTATTGCAAAAGACTTACAATCAAACCCATGAACTGAAATCAATTAATTATAAGTACAATGAATTAACTGCAGCTGTAGTTAAATGAATTATACTAAATTTAACTGCTATTTCAACCCTAACGGCTCTTTATTTTATACCTACACGCCATCGTAACAGGCCTCCAATTGGTAACAACATCTGATATCCCTCATTAATGCATTAGATAAACCCCTATCAATTCCAGTCAATTTGCATTAAAACTAATAATAATTACGGCCCTTTATTCCGCATTTTTGAGTCTTTTGTTCCTCAACTCCAATACACAAGTCTTTAACCACAAACCTACTCGTATTACGCATTTAACTACTTTCTTACATTTTAATAATAGTTTCATATACTACTACCCCTACCATTACCTTAATAATCTTTAAGTTTACCAGAGCATCCCTATTCCTTAGTATTACGTACTAGGTGGTCTATATAGCCTTCGGTTCGTACGGTTAGTATGTTACTATTCATAAACCGTTCCCAAGCAATATTAAGTGCAACTTGTATTATAGGGTTGACGGGGTTATATTAACCGTTAATATAGCTGAATTCATCTATTCCCAAACTTTGTATACGTCCTTTTAAGTTATTACATCTATTATTCAACGTTTTCACTAATTATTCCCAGTTATAATAGGCATTTATAAAAGCTCCGGGAGTCTATACACATCATTACAGGTATGAAAGTCAATTATAACGGTTTATTTATAATATTCAACGTGCCGATAATCACCATACCAATATTGAAACCTACTATTATATCATATACCTTCAATATCAACACGCTTTATATTATTCAGTTATATTTAAAGAATATTCGTTATACGAGTTTCCGGTCATCATAAATTACCCTTCAAATATTTCCTCGTTAACGAAGATGATAAGAAATTTGATTTACGATCTAAGTTTAGTATTGTTAGCGAAAATGCTATTTGTAAAAATTATTAACTGTTATGGTCCAACCTATGATAGTAAGCTAAGTAGGTGCCAAATAAGGTTTACTAATGAGGTACAGTGGAAGATTAGAAGAGGCTACCATGGCCCATCGTACAGGACCTATGGGCATAGCCAGTATCCAGTACATTACGTGTCTTTATACGTGCCGTATAGGGATTGCATCCGATCCGTGCCCAGGCTGGGCCCGAATCAAGTATTGCCTATCTCGTTATGTATACAATTATGTAACCTATAAACTTAATAGATGATGACCCGAGTTTATAATATGCCTCTCTTTCCCCCGGATGTTGAGAAGGTTACGGCATTCACCTGGTAAAACGAGGGGCGCGGGACTCGTTCGCCTAGTACGCAGGCCGGGTGCGAACAGGTAACGTGACGTTTAACGCGTTGTATAACGTATCGGTCGATCTAACATTAAGCCGCTGATGCCGTATAATGCGCCTCTAATGTGGCGTCTAACGTGTTAGCTGGTTTAACCTCAGACCGCCAGCGTCGTATAACGTATCCCTTAACATATCGAATAACATATTATCCGGTTAAACCTCAGGTCCCTGGCACAGTATAAAACGTCCCTCAGTTCGCCCTATAATATATCCTTTTTACCACTGATACCGTATAAAATACCTTTTAACGCGTCGTATAATACATCGCTCCTATCGCCAATATCGTTTAACGCGCTCAATATAATACGTAACCTTTGTCGAATCCGATCCGCCAATACCTATAAATACAAACTCCCCCTTAACCCCTAAAACTTCCCTTTTTATCTTTTTATATCGTCGTCTTCACTTCGTTATATTACCCTTTTACGTAGTAATTTTACTACCGTTCTTTATATCCTAACTACACTTTCTCACCGATATCTTGTAACCTTTTATCCTCGTTCCCGTCTTTATAAGTAATGTATATAATAGACCATACATAAGTTTTACCGCCGCCGACACCCTTAATAACGATAAATAAACGCTTCTCAAAATACGTTACCTTATTATATCCAAATATCTTATCGTTAACCGTTTTTTATAAATTTCCTGTGTTATAAGCGATTTACTTATCTTTAATTATAACCAGGATAAAAGCAACCTCCCCTCTTTCTAGGTTAAGGATACATATATATAGTATATTAACCGTTTTTGTAGCTCCGATATTTCTCTTGTTTATATCCGGATTTAATGGGTGTAAAATTGGCATATATACCGAAAGATTTATAATAAAATAACCTTACAGATAAACATTGTAAAAATCCCGGCCGCGATTTTACTATTGCTCGTAATATATTTTAAAAACACGCCTTTTTTACGAGTTTATGCGGCTTACACGTCCTTCTACGCCAGCTGGTAAGTTTTACTAAAGATTAAGGCTATATCTTCCACCCTAACTGTGAACGATAAGGAGATATCCCAGGTTACTAGCCCGTTTCTAGCCCTGTCTTCTCTAAATTAGGTAACCAATTTATCCGACTCCGCGATATTACTCCAATATAAGGAATTCTTATTGTACCAGCTGTATAAGCCGTTACCCCTTTTACCATACGTCTCTATCGCCTTTTCCTCTCGGATTCATCTTCCCCTAAACCATTTCCGTTATCTTTGACGATATCACCTATTTATTGAAATATAAACCCTTCCATTAACCGTACGTAAAAGCGTAACGTTTTTAAGTCGGCTCCTTTAACGTCCGCCGTATAACCTGGAGTAATTTTAACCAAAATTCCCTAAATGATATAACTACATATATTATATCCCTTATAATTAATATAGGTTACGGCCTATAAAGTATAACGAACGATATTCAAAGCCTATCTATACGAATCCTAATATCATCTGTATTCTACCTGATAGCCTTAAACAGAAACGAGCTAATGAGATTAACCGTAAAAAGGCGAAAAATTGTACACAGGCCGACTGCGTCGCTCATGTACAAATTAATATATTATAATCTTTGGTAACACGCCAAAAGGATTGCTTCCTTCGCTCCACCCCTCGCCCCGCTTTTCGCTAGCCATTATCATCGGCCTCCCCTAAAACTAGTCCCTTTTAACGTTATCCGCTATCTTCAACGTCGTTACATGCCCTCTCCACATTTTATCAGCCCTTTTCGTCGACGTTTACCAACGCCCATTACGCCTTTCGCCGTCCTTCTCTACCAGCGTCTTTTAGTATTCGAAAACTGTTATAATAGGGTACCTAAAGTTAATAACACCGTTGATTTTAAAACCTTAATGAAGATGATAATAAAAACTGGGTAAATCTTTAATAGGTTCTAATAAAAACCGCCTCGCGGTCGGTTAATATATACTCGGCTCCACTTGTCATATCGTAATATAATTAGTAATGAATTTTCCCCTCCTTTTACCAATATGATATTATTGTTAAAATAAGGGTCACTCGCTTCGCGTAGGTTATTTAATATTATTTCGACGCCGACGTCGAAATATCAGGTTATTGTCAACCTAAATATCCTCTCATTTATTTGAAATTTATTGAAGGTCATAATATTCTAATATTCTTTCAAAGATTCGCACTATGGCTTCTTATTACCCTCTCATTTAACTAACATAAAACAAACCCCGCTATACCCCATTTTTACCGCGAAAATTTCTTTAATTTCAAATTCTTCCTTAATATACTCTTCTCATAGTTTACAACCAAAACTAGTCCCAGAAGAATATCGGATAAAACCTATGAGTAAAGGGGGCTCGAAACTACTAGTTGAACTAAGTTCATATAGAATATAAAATATTTATCAAAAAATATTTAAAATGATATTAAACGGGTTTAAAACGTGAATGACCCGGTACTAATTATAAAATTGAGTTACTTTTTTACTTAAACGATTAGATTTAATATTACATAAACTTAGCCAAACCTAATTCTTTACATTATACCGCTTCTCTGGATATCGTCGACAATTATACGTCGTTTCTATCTATTACTAAATATATATTATCACCGGCTAAGCTAACTCCGCTCCATCGCGTAAATATACCAAAAACGTAACGGCTTACCCTGCCGGACTGGTTAAAGACTTGGTATCTATGATTACCTTCGAAATATGTAATATTTTATACACATTTACTAAACGATTTACGTTACAATTTATAACAGTTGACCCCCGGTTATTTAATATAAAATAATGAACAGGTGAATATAAAGTTTAATCGTATTATAACAAGGCGACGAGGATACGTAAATACTTTTAAAATTCCTAGTTTATACGATTAATACTGTTATCTATTTATAAGTAATACGTTATGAATAAAAGTCATTCAACGTTTACCAAAAAAGATTAAATCGTTTAAATACGTTTACCCAATCCGAACCGTAGTTACTAATAATAAAAGACGGAAATCCATAAAATCCCCACGATATATTTCGGAAACACTTTGTATACGTATCAATATTTATAAACCACATAGCCTTCAATTGGGGAAACAATTTTTTTTATAATAACTAATAAGTATTAACAAACGCCTTAAATAATTAACAAATCGACTATAAAGTCTACGAAAATGTATACCCAATATCGATTTAGGGTAGGAAGGGGTTCAAAAAGGCTTTATTGTAAGGTATAATAAGGTTGCGTCGAATATTACCGAATATTAACTTTTAATAATAATCACTTTAAGAACGAGAAATAAGATAATTTTGCCGGGATAATCTATAATAAGCAAATTGTAAGTTTATTACAAAATCTCTCTCGTTAATGGTTTCTAAATCTTTAGTTTTAATGGGCTACCATAACTTTATGCTCTTTGCGAATGAATTTCGTAATTCAACATTCTCATCGATTATTTTCTTTTAATTAAAAAGTGTTTAACGCCTTCGAAAACCGCCCATAAATACACTTTTCATAAGGGGTTCCTCGCTACTCCCTAATATTATAATTTCGTTAAAATACCTAAACCGAAAATAAGGTAACCACTCGACGTTAACGAAGTTAACGGAGTTAACTCGGGTCGAATCCGTAACGGTATCACCTATTTCGACGTTTTAAAATCCTCTGGCATTATTTTAAAAAACGACCCGAATGCGAAATAGGCCCGGGGTGATCCTGCCCACGACGTTCCTTCGAAAACTTTTAACCTACTGTTAAAATGTTGATCATCGCGATTTAATAACTTAGCCTCCGGTTTAACAAATTTATCCATATAACCCGCCGTGATATACGTTATCTTAATATATAAATTCATTATTACAACGTTTAACATTAGAATAAAAATAGACTAAAAGACTCGCGCGCGAAGTTCTTTTACTTCAGGCATATCTCACAATTTACGGGTTAATATATTTGAGCGGGCGCTTTAAGTTACGGGATTATATCGCAGGTGGTATTTAGAAATCAAAAAGACCTTGGCCCATCTAACCTGGTGTTCCGAAATCAAAAGTAATAAAAACATATTCTAATCCTTTATAATTCGTTCTATCGTAAACAGGGTACGAATATTACGTAATTCGCAAAACGACACTTTTAAATAAAATACCACCGCGAAAATCTCCTTATCGTAAATATTATAGTTATGTTCCGAATTTATTAATCATACGAAATAGTAAACTACTAACTTTAAAATTCTATCCTTATCTAGCTAAAACAAATACCCCCCCAATGCCGTTTCCGAACAATCGGTTTTCACTACCTTAAGCCTATTTGGGTTCTAAAATACCAAAACCGGGGCCGTAACAAAAACATCCTTTAAGGTTTAAAATACATATTCCTCCCGCTTTATCTAAACTTAACGAATCTATTACTTTGTTAGTCGAATGAAATAATTAACCAATTCGGAAAAATTACTAATAAAATGACGATAAAAGTTAGTGAAACCTCAAAAACTTTCAACTTTTCGAATAATATGTTATAACTCCCATTCTCGTATTATCCTGACTTTTTCGAGGTCGACACGAATACCTTTCTCAACCGTTATAATAAAACCTAAGTATTTTACCTCCCTAACTATAAAGTTACACTTTTTTAAATTTAAATTTTACCCCGTATTACGAAAACGTCGCAAAACCACACTAATTTTCGCTTTATAATTTGATTGAATACCAGGGAAAAAACCAAAAAGTTATTTTTATGAACTATATATTAATTATCTAATATATTCGCTATTATATAATGATTATATCGTTAAAAGGTCGCTATCGCTTCCGCTAGCCCATAAAAGTAATTAAATATTGAAATAATCCTAACTTTGTAAGAAACGCCGTTAATTTATCCTATCCAAATACAATCAGAATACGGTAAAAGGCTGTTCGAATATCCATCTTTATAAGCCACGTCGACTTCAACAATGTACGTAGGGTTTCCTTAATTAAAGGTAAGAAAAAACGATTTTATTCGGTAATCTTATTTAATATTCGGTAATTGACATAAAACCGTTACCCTCCCCTCCCTCCAGCTTGAAAATAAATAATACCGGCGTTACAACCAAGAAAAAAACATCCTATACCTAGTCTTTATTTATTAATTTCGAAACCTATCGTTGAAATTGGAACAATAAATCCCGTAACATCGAATATAATAACCCCCAAAATCGTTTAAATAAATATTTTTTTCATATAATATAAATATAATAATCGAGTTTTCCGTTATATAAAAGTAATACTGTAAGTTTATCCTTATGGAAAAGGTCGCGAAATGCAGCTAATTTTGGTAAAAAACGTAACTAATCTTCGTTTTCCTTAAGAATAATCGTCGCTATCGCTTACAAGATCCACGTTATCTCGTAAAGGCTTATAGCAAAAGTTAACCTAAATTAATCCTATATACGTTATATCTTCCAATACGAACGATTTATTAAACCGATAAAAACCGATTTTACCACACCCCATATATCCCCCAACATAAAACGTACTATTACCGTGTAGACAACTAAACCTTCTTAACTATAAATCCTTAAATGACTATCCCCAACGTTTACAGTCGCCTATTAGTATTTCATCTAAAATATCCAGAACATTATATCCCATACCATTTCCGAAATAATATATATTATTATTGGGCTCGACTAATTATTAATATTGTTATCTAAACTTAACTATCTAGTTCATGCATATATTTTTCCGTGAATTCAATATCGTAGAGAAATTTAGAATATATCATAACCGAATTTTCACTATCTTTTACCGTTATACTAAAGCCTCTTTTATAACATAATAATAATTACAGCTAAAATCGGCTTAAGTATCCAGAAAATCAGTATTATTAAAAAGTATAAGTATAAGAAATAAATCTTGATTTATACGTATTTTAATTCAACTAAACTTTTTAACTCGATTTTACAATTATGCCGTTAAAGATATGTAACCCTTAAATGAAATTATATATAAAAGTTAGGCTTCCTCCGTCGCCGTTAATATGAAACCTTTGTTTCACTCTTTAACTTAAACTACATATACATACGTAAAAGGTAATACCAGGCGGAATTTGCAATCACATTAATAATGGTTCGACGAGCTACAATATACGTAACGCCCCGTAACAAGCTTGGTCTAAAGTTCCTTTACCGTTACCTATGTCTCCCTATACCCTTAATCCAAAACGCGCACTGAACAGGTTTACAAAAATAACTAGTTACGATGTTAAAATAACTAGCCATTATTACCACGATCATTGAACGAAAAAACTTAAAAGTTAGAAACTCCCATTATAGTTATATCTTTATTCGGCCGTTTTGCCTTTACAGGTCCCATAAGTTAAAGACCAAAACGTCGCTTTAAATCCAAGGACTTTAATTCGTCAGCGAATTCGCGGTAACTTTTGAATGCTACGATATAATCTATCCTAATAAAGCTTACTATAATAGATTTGTCGCGAATATATAACAAAACGCAAAAACGCAAATAATTCCATTTCACGGCCGAAAGTCAATTTAATCTACCGGCTTAATCAAAAAGGATTTCCAATCTAATATCAAACTATACCTACAAAGACTTATCGCTCATAACTAATCCCTTTAGTTCGACTTATATTTTATTCGCATGATTAAGGTATCCAAAAGTAACTTCGATATAATCAAGTAACTTTCCTATATTATACATACCCTTATTTCTGTCAACTTCGTACTACGTTATCACCGCATACTTTACCGTTGCCGTATAATATCCCTATATGTAAAAAAATGCATACCAACCCTTTTCAATTCACATCTTATCAGATTTTAGTATAAATTCGATCGTTTGACGCGTCGCCGCCTATGTAAAAGCAATTCATCAAATTGCAGTTAGTTATATTATTTTCGCTTACTCTAAGCTAGTAAAATGTTAATATAAATCGCGCCTAATTTAATATTTAATTACTTAAGTTGAACTACAAATTAAGCGAAGTTTAACGTAAGGTTAGTAGGTAAAGTCGACTAACCCGGTTATTATAATTACTTTATAATAGACGCGATATAGCCTATGGTATCTTACAATCGAGAAATATTGGCTCATATCGGCCTTAAAAGGTAGGAGATATATCTATAAAAGTAAAAGACAAGGTATTTACCATCGGTCTATCCTCCCCAATAACGCTAAAGAATAATGTAAAACTATTAACTTCTACCATCGATTCGTCAATTATAAATAATATTTCTTCGAAAAAGTGAAAACAAAAAAACCTTAATAATATATTATGGTTTATACTACGATAATAAGTCGAGTAGGTACCAAATGACGTTTAATATTAAGATACGACGAAAAACTAAAAAAGGTTATCGTAAAATATCGTACAAGTTCTATGAACGTAGCCAGTACTCAACACATCATATGCCTTTACACGTGCCGTGAACGGACCGCACCTAATCCGCGCCTAGACCTAATCCGAACAGGGTACTGCCTATCCCGTTATGTACAAAATCACGTAACCTATAGATTCAATGATCAATGGCTTGAGTCCATAAAATCAACTTCGCTATCGTTAAGCTTACTGAAACCATATTAATACTACTTTTTAAATTATATATTTATTACTAAATAATCTCATTCAACCTGTTAAAGGTTTCGGTTTATAGATTCTATATTTATACCGCCGTAAATATGTTATACCATACCTTCGGTTATTATAACGTAATAATATAAGCCGTACAAGCCTTTTATTCTAGCTATCATTGTAATTTTGCCTCGTCGGCCTTATTAATCGTCGTTAGGTTTGTTATTTGACTTTTGAACGTAAACAGATGTATATACCGTTGGTATTTTCAGATTTAGCACTATAAATACAGATTGAAAATCTATTTGGGTAAAGTTATATGCTTTTAAACAACGTTTAGATCGCCTTACAGTTTTATAAACTTAATATTTCGATAATATAACATTCTGTCCCCATCAATCTATTATTTCCGAAAAACAAACGAGTATTATTAGTTGATATATTTATACTATAGAGATCTTGATTTTTTGCCATGAATTAAATACAAGTCAAATGTTAAAGATTTTTCATCCAGCCTACATTCAAAACGTATCTGGTATATCAAAACCTAATAAACACATATTTTATCAAATCTATATAAAGGTTCAACACACCGTATTAATATCTCCCCTTAAAACTGATTCTTTAATCTTTTCGGTAATTTCAATAATAAAATCTGTTAAAAATTGGTAGTAAATTACGTATTCATTCACGTTATATCACGTCCATGAAATAAAACCTTATCATTTACACCATTAGCTTAACTGGTGATAAATACGAAAATTGAACGTTAGTTGATTTTCTTAAGTATAAACTATTAAATTGGGATTTCATTCTTACGTTTATCACCGTATCCTGAAACGATTAGATGAATTTTTTCGTACAGCCGACTGGCGGTCTTACTCTTGACCTCATAAACTATCCTCAACTTGAAAATTTTAATATCTTGGCCTTTAAATGACGTTAGCAGTATACGATGACCTACTCCTTATGTAAAAAGACCGTTAATCTCCACCTAGTAGTAGTATTCAAAAAAAGTCTGTCTGGTATACTAATAATGCCTTTAATATGCACTTTGAAAATGAGTTCCTTGTTAAAATTATTCCTATGAAACAAATACGCTGTTGTGTATACTTTTACAGATTTGTAATAATTGTAATCGTCGTTTACTTTAATATATATCCTCCTTTTCAGTTGTTCTTTACGCCGTCAAAGTTTTATCAGCCGATTAACGATTAGCTTGAAAGGATTATATTCATTGATTTTTTTGGTTCAAAAGTCTTCAACGTAAGGAGATTCATAAAATTTACATGGTCTTTTGTGTAACTTGGCCTATTTGATTAAGAAAGTAATTAGTTCGTTAACGATTTTTACTATTACATTTGGGTTTTTAATACTTAAGATGTTATACGACCTATTCTATATACATGGCTTTCGTCACATAATAACTACTTCAAAGGGGTAAAGATAGAACGTTTATTTAGATAATCAGTTTCTTCTTTTAAGGGTGTTATTTACCTGGCGGTGTGCCGATTCCTTTTTTAATTCCTTGGAGTGTTGCTATATATCATAATACATTTCTGGTTCTTTAGTGATAATATCGATTTAGACGTTATACATGGATAAATCCTAATTACCAATAAAGTTGATATAAGACTGTTAGGGCTAATAGTATCGTTAAAGCCTGATTACTCCATTAAAAGTTGTTATTTTTAACTTATCAAGCTTTTGATTTTCAGTGTAAAAATATTGTTAGTTTCATACAAAAAAAAATTAAACCTTGTCGATTTTATTAATTCGTTATTAAACCTTAACAAAAACCTATTTATATTAAATCCCTATCAATATAACATTAATTGAGAACTTTGTTGTAAACAAATCAATATCGGTATCGTAAATAAACATGTTTGATAGCCATAGATATATATGCATCTACATTGTATATAATACCTCTCATATTTCCTTTGCGTAATGATTTGAAGGAACTTAGCTTCATGAAACGTTGTGGCTAAGGTATTAATGTAACGTATAAGCTTGTCGTCCAAGTAAAACACGTTCATAAAAACCTAAAAGTTCATGTTTTATTCTTCCTTTAACTTTAAGTGAAACTTTGAGGTAGTTGATGAGTATGTTTGATAGTAATAATAAAGCCTTTTATCTGTCTTTATCGCCAGTAAATCCATATTTTCGTAACTAATCGCTTTGAAATCCTTATGAAAAATTTAGTCGCCGGATAGTGAAGCAGTCGATGTAATTAATAAATTTCCGAAAACATGTACTTTAATATTACTACCTTTAACCATTAAAAATAAAACCAATGGTGCCCGCATTAAAGGCGAAGTGGAAACCTTTTACCGTTTCCTACTTGAACCAGTTTATTAGTTTAAACGTTAACATTGACGCCGAGGTTTTTTCATGTCTTTAAGGTGAAAGGGGAAAGGGGTGGAGGATTCCAAGATATGTAAAATATTTATGTTAACAACGGCAAGAATAATGGTTGATCCTATTGAAAAACGCTTTTCTTACGGCCAAAGCTAACTTTAACCTTACCTACATCCGTATAATAAAGTTCCGTAACAATATTAATATCCTTTCGCAATGCGAAGAATTGGAAATAGCATTTTTTTAATTACCGTATTACCCTAGTATTCTGTATAATACTCATGAAAAATATGCTTTGTATATTAATCTAAAATAGTAAATACGAGCGTAAAGCCAGTATCTTTATAGTTATATCAATAATAGGGGTTTTTACCTATTAAGAGATATAAGAAAGCGTAATCAGAATATTATTACGTTACATCTAGGCTGGTGCCAGGATTTTTTTATCAATCGATGGCATTAGGTTTATTTTATTTTTCCGTTACCTTTTCCCCTCCAAAGCTTGTAGCGCATAAAACGTAATTCCAATTAGAAATAAATGTAAAGTTTATGTAATACATCACCTCCTTTAATTCTTATTCGGCAGTAATATGGAGTGTTAACTAACAGCCTTTTTTACCACAAATCAAATATTTCTCAGCGTTTGAGGTGAATTTGTTTAGCTAACTGGAAAATGATTTTCTTAATGTAATGTATTAGCTACAGCCCGAGGTTCGTACCTTTTAATTACCGTATTAGGTAGGATTACCGTACTTGCGGTCAATATAGTACTTATAGAGTGTCTTTTTCATTGTCGCCAAATTTTGAACTTTGGGGGTACATACTAGTTTATCCTAAAGCCCGAGCCGTCACAGTCGTAAACAAGTATTACAACTAGCCAGAAAAACCTTTACCGGTATCGTCAGGACACTATGAGGCGTATTACAACTTTCAATGGCCCGTTACAGCTTGTCGAATATGCTAGCGTAATATATACTCGCCAGATCCTACATTCCCAATTACTTAATGGAAAAACATTAGCCTATCAAGCATCTAATGAAGAAAGTCTATCTTGATTTCCGATTTTGTTTTTGAGATCTAAATTGTAAGACCACTTGATAATGTTTTAGTTTGTATGGTACTAGGCAAAGTTGATGTAAAGGGACTAAGGTCGGAGTTGTCTCTCAAAGTGGTTGGATTTTGTCCATAAACCTCTATGAAGAAAGAAAGAAGAAACCTCTGTTAGGAAGCTCCTATGGAGCTGGAGGAAGATAGTGTAACCAAGTTATGTGACGTGTGGAAATGTGTTTCTACGCAGATTTCGAGCTGCTCCAAAGAATCGTAAAAACGTGAATAACTACTAGGGTTGGATCTCTAGTAATACTAGCCAGGCATTAGCCTGTGATATTACCCCTCGGTATACTTTGTCCCCTACCCCTCACCCCCTTTTTTTTCATTCATCTAATAAAACTACACGTTAGCACTATCCTGTAAAAAGGTTACGCCGGTAATCCAACCTAAGATCTCAGCCATAGAAAGCAAGTACTTTAACTATTAAATCACGAAACCAGTCAAATTAGGCGGAGATAAGGTAACTTCTTAGGCGTTAAAGAAACGTTTATAATACCCCGAAACCGCCCCCCATCCACCTTTTTCTTCTTCTATGATGTAGAGAAATTAAGGAGGATAATAGGTACAAAACGGCCGCTTTGAAACTATTTGAAATATCGTCGTTTCGTATAAAATGTATTGGGCGGAACGATCCAATATTATGTTAAAGGAGCTTTAACCATTGATTTCCGTAATAAGAATGTTTTTCCATCGCAATGTTAAATACTATGAACAGTCTTTTATTCAATATCTTTCTGCCTTTGTATTTAGTATAATATCTTCTTATAAAAAACCCGTAAACCCTTGGATTCCAAATTTTAAAATCATCTTTGCTATAATAAACTATTAGTATTAGAATACAACCCAACATTAAAGTCTAATGAAACGAATTTTTGCATCTATTATCGTATTTCTCTTTTGCAATAAATATTCAAATAGTTATAAATATTGATAAATTTATTAAAACGTAAGTTATCACCGTTCAAAAACTTTCTAGTTTTCATTAAACAACGTATGATTTTCAGCCATATGGGTTATAACTATATAGCTTAATTAAATCCGTAAAAAAACGTGTTTCGAATACATATACCGTATAATGAACCATACGCGAAAGGTTTATTCAAAAAAGAAAGGTAAGTTATATTTATATAGCTGCAAAAAAGAATTTAACGAGTGGTTAAATACTAGCGTCCGATATAGCCTTTATTTGGTTAGTATTATAAGCTGTAGTTCAAGTATTTCTTATATTATTTTAAACATAAATCTCAATATAAATTGAGCTGTAAATGGATTGTCTAAAGCCCATTTAGCATTCAACGTTCAACGTTGGTGTATGTCGAGATATTTAGGAGCTGTTCTCTGAATATTAACAAACGGATATAAAACGTTTAAACATAGGTCGTCGCCGCTAACAAGGCAATAAGGGTTCGGCGTACTATGTAGGGAAAGGTTAACACTTAAAACGGGGCGAGTTTTATACCTACATCCCCTATACGTTCCGGAGGCCTCCGAGTAGTATAACTTCTGAACGAGGATTTTAGTTCCCAAATAAGTTTCTTATATTAAAGTGGAGGGTGGAATTTATGTTCAACAAGCGGCTAATAAGTAAACCTAGTGGCGACCAAGAAACTTGTTAACAAATGCGAACGTATTAACGGAAAACTAGGCCGTATTAGCATAAAGTTTAGTAAGCTAATCGAAATAGGTAAGAAACTCTAGGGAGAAAACGAAGACAAATATTTGAAGGATACATTCGAGTAAATTCAGCGTAGTTTGGGTTTTATTAATACTGTATTAAGTTTATACTAGGTACTCGTAAAATGACGGCAATTACGTTTCTCCATTCAGTATTATAAAGTGTAAAGCATTAAAATCGCTTGCGGGCCGAGCGTAAAGGCCAATTATCATATTTAGGTCATTTGTAACGTAATTAGAAACCGTTCAATACCATGGTATTGGAAAATTTTAAAAGCGGCTTTTACGTTAGGTATATATAGTTTACTTACTTCATTAAAACCTGTCGTTCCGATAGTTCATTAGGCCCAGCACATTCGGCTTCAAGTTTATTATAGGCCTAAAAAATGTTTTTAGCTTAGTATTTCGGTTTAGTTTCGCTGTTGTCGTTAATATTGTTAATAGCTTGCGGTTTAAAGTCTCGGGTTTACTAACTTGGAAACAGATCCGAAACGGTTCGAACAAGTTGATTTATGTAAAATAGAAGGTGCTTTTCTTCCAAAACGTTAAGTTTAATAACAAAGTAGTCGACTATACGTATTATATGGTACTTTTCGTAAAGTAAACTTAGCTGTTTCGAAGACTCGTTTAGCATATGGTTTTTAAAAAGGAGCCAAACATCGTTATCGACTTGAAAACGTTTCGAAAAAGAACGCCACTTATTAGTGACTTTCTTTATATGTTATTACATAACTACTATTACGGCTTATATAAACTACATAACTTTGCGGATACGTTGAATGAAATCGTCGGCTTGCGCGCATAGAAACGTAAATGGGAAGAGGAAACGTTATATCAGTTATACAAGGTCAATATAATAACTGTAAGTTATAAAAAACGAGTTAATACCGATAATAGTCGTAGTTTTATTATTTGATACCAGTCAATAACCATGTAATAAGTAGATTTAGATCAATTGAATGTAAAGTATAAAGAAACATAAGTATATTTAGATCATTTGATCCATACGTTCGATTGCGCCGCCGATTCCAGGGTAAAAAACAGTACTTCAGCGCTGTTTCATTGCGGTCAAATCGTAAAAACGTTTCCAAAATCCTTTAGTATAATTAGATCCTTAATTATTAACGATTATACGAGGAAATACGTAAAATCTCCAATAGTAATTAAAAAACCGCTTTACGTAAGCTTCGGCATTAATAGTAGTTATAACCTTGAAAGTAACAACTTTTCTTAAACGGTTTGAAATAATTATAAGGTAACGTGGGTCATCGGTTCGGTTCTAGGGTAAGTCAACTATAAAGTCGACAAAAATATCGTTTTTAAGCCGCTCAATAACCAGTAAAAGGTGAAAAAGTCCTTTTCAAAGGTATTTCCAATAAATCGTACGTATATAAACATCGTAGTTTTGGTAAAAACGGCGAATTACGCTATTTAATCCGGGTTGAAAGTATGTTTTGAAAAGGATAGCAATAACAGTATCGCGGTCCGAGTAACTAGTAAAACTTGAATAGTAGGTAACTTAACTTATCGCCGTATTAAGCGGTTCGTAAATAGGTACCTAAATACGTTCTCTAAACCGCAAAACCCTATCGTTATTTGTTGAATATTTTAAAATTAAAACCTTTAATACCTATTCGATATCAGTACGAATATTCGCAGGAAAACATCAATTGCCTATATGTATCATAAGGATAAGTTGGTGGTAAATAGTATCGCGTATGATACCGTCATCTTAGTATGTTGAAATTAATATTAGTAAAAAGTTCGCGACCCTTTGAGATAGATTCGCCGGAAGCGGTCAACCAGAAAATATATTTTTATAGAAGAGGCAGGGGAACGGACCATTCCAGGCGTAACAATTAGAATCTTTGGCCTAAAATACGTAAGTTGAAAACGCCTTTTGAAATATCTTAATTTCACGGTAATAACATATTAAGTTGTTTGTGATTTGCCGCTTTGGTATAGAGTGATCGAAAACTCAACCGAGAAGGGCGTTTGAACTAATGGATTTGAAGTTTAAAAAGGCGTCATATAATTATAAAGTATTTCAAGTTTTTAAAATTTGTTAAAATTGTAAATGGACGTGCCTTATCCCAAGGATTCGCGGTATATGCTTTTAAGTAGTTTATAGGCCTGAATAGATTTGTATCGTGGATTTAGTAGTTATATTCGACGGGAGACAAGCAAAATGAGTAATAGGTCATTGGGCGTAGGTTACCGCGGTCGTCGCATTAAAGAAGGAAGCCGCCTAATGCCTAATCGGAGCGATCAGCTTTTAAATAGGGGTCGCGGTCGTGATTTTATTAAACAAGCACCCTTTCGAAATAAAAGGCTAGGTTTAAGCAATTCTAAAGTGGCATTGTCCTTGGACTCTTAACGAAAAGAGTTGTCCTTACGGGTTAACCGAAATAACATGCCGGTAAAAGTTAACAAATTTAACACAACCCTATATACCTAAACCTAACGTAGGAACTACTAATTTCCGGATGACTCGTAGTGTTTCCGGGTTTATACAGATGCCGATATTAGCACAAATAACGAAATCTCGGTATTTGGTTTTTTAAAGACCTACTTCATATTTAGTTATACCGAGGTTAAATTTTATGGCGTTTAAAACAGAAAAGACTTGTTTCACTTTAACTTTATAATTATTGAAGGTACCGTTTAAATAAACGAGACTATCTTAAATGCAGACACATTAAAATATATCGAGGGAAAGGCGGAACATATTATCAATGTACCGTTAAAATCTAATTAACGTATTAAAAATGTCGAAAGAGGTAGCAAAGTATTGAAGAAATCCGAAACGTATACGAAATACAGTCCTTTATTTGATTTTCTCCCTATTATAAAGCTTGTTAAAACAGCTCTAATATTTAAGTTAGTAAACTATTCAATTTGGAAAATATTCGCAAGGGGTTTTTTAATAAGTGGAAACAGGTAACGGCTTGCTTTTATGATAACATTAAATCGGTGATAATCGATATAAAAGTATAAACTATGTTTATGTTTTTAAATGAGAACTACGGAGGTACCCGTTAAGGAGTTATTTATTCGAATATATTCCTAGTCTAATAACTCGGTTAACGTTTTTCGTAATATAAGGAGTTCCTTATGCGATATAGCATATAACGGGCCTTATAAAACCTTTAAGGGTTAATCTTGATTATAGGTACGAAAGATCATTTCGTAATCAGCTTCGAAGCTAAAAGGGAACAGTTTATTATTAAGGGTTTTATCGAATAAAAAGGTAAATTCCTTGAAGTCATCGGATAGTTCGTTGTCGACGAAATGAAATGGTTTTGGGGCGAATATCTTCTTAATATCTTGGAGGGAAATAGCGGTGAGCTGCGTGCTAACGGTATTATTTTTGCACGCCTTTCGTAAAATAACATAAATTTAATAACTTCGAACGCTTTTGAAGTTTTTTGTATAGATGTGAACCGTTCTTTCCAAACGTATTGATTACCCTTTCGTCTGAAAATTAGAATATATTTCGAAATGGCCTAAGTAACTATTTAATACATCATTTAAATTTGGCTCAAAATAATGTTATATTATCGAAAGGCGATAATATAAGTTTATTTTCAGTAAAGTTATTAATTAAAGTTAATATCCAAAAAGGTTAGAAAAGGAATAAATCATAAGGGAAATCCGAGTATACAATATATAGTTTTACCGAGTCATTGTAATAAAATAGGTATACACGGTAATTTTAAAGGGTTGGTAAGCTGGTCATTAGCGACTCTTTAGTTTTTACAACTTATATTTATTAAAACGTTAACATGACAAATAATATTTAAAAAATAAATTTACTATAAACGGAAAACTATTGAAAATTTAGGACGAACCTACTAAGGTGAATGAAAGTCCAACAACCTCTATACGTGACTTTGTACAAACTTTAAACTTTTCCCTTATAAAAGTTAATTAAATCTTCGGCTGAAGTAAAGTGAATTTTGATAATAGCTTTAATGTTAAAGCCACTTAAGTTTGACGCCAGGTTTAACGGGCAGGTACGGATACAATAACTTTTCGCGTTGTACCATCAATATAATATAAGGTTTTTACGACAGAAGAGTTCCGAATAATTAACGTATGCGATGCTCCATTTAAAAGCGGCTCGGAAAGCGCTTACGTCAATTATAATAACGTCGCCCTCATTATCTCAAACTAGTACGTCGCTACTATTATTCCCCTTACATAAAACATCTTTAGTGAAAACGTTAGTACCGCTATAATGAGTACAGAGTTTGTAAAATCGCCTTTCGATAGATTAAACGTAAACGATACACTCTTTATAATTTGCGGGCTTATTGAGAAGGAACGGCGTATTAGTCAACGTATTGTAAATAGCTTCCTTTAACATAACGAGCTTAATAGTAAATTCTCAGGCTATATCGCTAGCTTTCGCGAGTAGGGTCCCTCAAGCGTTAAAAAAATTGTAACATCGCTTGCGAGCTTTTTGTGTTATATTCTTTAGCTGAGAGATAATAGCTTTAATAGTGTTAGGGTCGTAGTAATAAGCACGAAGCATAACTATAAAAGAATTACGGTCACTAATACCGCCATTGTCTCTATGAGCGTAATAACTTTTCATAACGGTTTTTAGAACGTTTTTTCACTGCTTAAACATAGAGTAAAAGTTTTTTTTTTTTTTTTAGTACCGATAACCTTTTGCTTGCTACGTAATTTACGTATTATTATAAATTTTAAGATCAATATCGTAGTAAGACGTTGGAGACCTTGACCAGTTAGTTAATTAATTTACGTTTAGGTCCTAAACACCCGTGAAATAGGGCCATAATATCGTAATCGAAATTGAATAACATCGGAGTTATAGTCATTTAAAGAGTTGGTACGATCCCCGGAAAAAAGAGGTGTAATTGTTATGTTGTTAGTAACTTATGTAAAGGGATTCTCCTAAAAAAAAAGTATCTTTTGAAGAATGTAGGCGTACTGTCAGCCTCGAAATGTCGAATTTTATTCGCTAACGCGTTTAATACATTAGTATTTCGTTATTCCAAGTATAAAAACCTCGAAAAGAATAATTTGTCATGACCCAGACAGCGGTTAGGTCAGGAAAACAGGCCAGCAAGGAAACTGCGCCACTGAGACGCCTGAAGTCTAACACATCAGGCGGGGAACATCTCTTATGTCAGCAGACCCAGGGTTAGGGTCAATGCCAAGGATATGTTGGATATGTTGGATATGAGGTTATCCAAGCTATCCAAGGACATGCCAAGGATATGTCGGATATGTTGGATCGGAGGTTATCCAAGCTATCCACATTATACAGTACTGAAGACGTATGAAGGATTGAGGATATAAGGACACGGTCAGCACCACACAGATAGTATTTCCTTCATAGATCTTCAGTTGTCAATCTAAGTATTCAGTCTACCCTGAATAGCCTCACGGCTTCTGATCATCACTCGCACGAACACAGTCTTGATATTGCACCTTTTGTTACCTCTGCTACCTTACTGCTAACATAAACCCTCTGACACCTTCTATATACTCACGGGTATTTAGTGTGATCATTATACGAAGTAAGATATTTGTTAAGCTTTCACGAAACTGAAGGAATTTGTATTTTAAGCTTTAAAAGATATCTTTATAACGGCCCCGATTTTGATATATTAGGATCCTAATCGGCTTACAGTGGTAGAAACCGATTATTCGGAAATGGGGTTAAGAGGTTGTTCATCGTAACTAGATAAAAATGGTATTTTAAAACTAGTAACTTACTAAACCATACGATTAATGGATAAGAAACGGAATTATACTATTTACGATAAGGAGCTTTTCGTAATATTATCTTAATTAAAAGCCGATTTTTTCTAATTATGTAGTATCCATATACCATTTACGATCTTAATGAATTACAAAGGATTAAAATATTTCTTCTTATTACATTTAACCTCAGAACATTTAGGTTACATAGGTCGAAGTCCTGTCACTTTTTTAATGTCACCTAGGATACAGGCCTGTAACTTAAGGCGTCTGCCTGAATACTTTAGCTCGTAGGTTGTAAAATAAGCCTGAAGTTAAGGAACGCTGCGCACAGTTTTTTGAACTTATTTCTATTACTCTATTAAATGTAATATTAATAAACTTATATATTAAAAAAATACTGATTACGACAGGTTATATAATTAAATTTTGTGAAACGGAGGCTTGATTATTTAATTGCGACTATATATATCCTGAAGGTAAGCCGAAGGTTTTCGAAGGGCCCCCGAAAACGTTATTGTTCCGGGCCCAGCCCACGTTCAAGTGGTTATCGAGGATAACGTTAAGGGATTTTAATACAACGAAACTAGTAACACCATTACGGTCCCGGCTCGTGTTAAGCCAGCCGATATCGTTAACGTCAAATAATTACCTTATTTTCGGTTTGGGTACGTTAACGGAATTGTAAAACTAAGGAATAAGGAACGACCTTTTATACAAAATTCGCCACTTAATTGTTTCCTAAAACGTAAAATTATTTTTACCTAAAGTAAAATAGTTAGTATAAATCTCAAATTACGTGATTAATTCGCAGGGTATATTACGTTACCGTGATTGTTTATAATTACAGAATCGGAATTATTACCCATAAAAATCTTGTAGTAAACTTACGATTCGTTGATTATAATTTATCTGGATAAAAACGTTTTATTTTGTGGTTTTCAACGTGATTAGCATTAGAAAGGTAGAATCGTAAATATTCGACGTTTGTATCTAATATATACGTAATATAACGAAACAAAACCTCTTCGTACTTTATTATAAAGCCTACTCCAACCACTTTCTATTTTAACTGGTATTGAACGTATATTTTTATCGATTTTATAGTCGATTTACCTGATGTTTGAGGCAGTCCTCGATATTCTTTAATTATTACAAATTGCCTGTTTAAATTTAAAAAGATAAAGTCTATATGCTTTATAACTGTCAATACGTATATAAAGCGCTTTCGGGCTATATGATAAAGATTTTATGGATTCTTAGCTTTTATTATTCGTAACCGTAATCAGAATTGGGTAAACATATTTTAAACGACCTTATATCTTCTAATGAAAGTTGAATAACTTTTATTTACGGTGTATTGTCGATAAATAGATTGCGATATGAAACTGGTAAATTAAAAGGTTTAAAAGTACTTACGTATCGTTGTCGCTTTTTAGTAATATAATTAGTGTTAGAATAGTATTGCATGCAGTATAGTATATCAACTTTACTTACAGTAAAGTTGACCTTACTGCAATTGTATTGCTTTATGCGGACTTACTGCATTGGGTGTAAGTCGAGTACAGTACGCTGAACTTCACTCTAGGGCACGGGCCAAGCAATTGGCCATATAAATTACAGTGCAGACCGGATAGCGGCCCGCTAAACCTAAAACAATACATCCACTATTTGACTACTGTAATACTACTGTTACTTCGAAGACCAATCGAATCGAAAACGTTACAACATCTAAGGCCTACTGTTATGACCCAAGCACGTTGGCGGGTTAGGAAACAGGCCAGCATGCAGCTGAGCTACCGGTGAGCCTCAGTGAGCACCGGTGAGCTTCAGTGAGCACCGGTGAGCCTCGGTGAGCACCGGTGAGCCTCGGTGAGCACCGGTGAGCCTCGGTGAGTACCGGTGAGCCTCAGTGAGTACCAGTGAGCCTCAGTGAGTACTGGTGAGCCTCAGCACTGAAGATGGTATGAAGGCCATAGGATATAAGGACACGGCCATCACTACATAGATAGTATTTCCTTCATAGCTCTTCAGTTGTCAATCTAAGTATTCAGTCTCAGTATATTCTGAATAGCCCAACGGCTTTTGATCATTACTTGCACGGTTGCCATATTGTTCACTCAGCACCTCTGCTACCTTCTTGATAACATAAACCCTCTGACACCTTCTATATACTCACGGGTATTTAGTGTGATCATTACACCTACTAACACTAATTAGTGTTTGTCTATTAGTTTAAGCACAGATAAGTTAAGTAGAAAAAAAAGCTAATTTACGGTTATGTTCTACGTTTATAGCTAGGGTAAAGGAAAGATTTTTATAAAGGGCTTCTATTAGTACTAAGACAATTTTCCAACGGCAGGGAAAAAAAGAAAGACATTTTAGGTTGCGTCAGTCTTTTAACGGCAATTTGAAAGTTAGCAACAGTATCGCTATTCAAAAACACTAAGAAATATTTCATAATCTTTTTCAAATAAGTTGAGATTGATTGTAAAAAGTCGAAACGTTCGGCAAATGAACAAACGGCTAAGTCAATAATACTGTAGGTGTAATGACTAAGTCTTATGGCCTACAACAAACAACCTTTGCCCTTCACCTATAACCTTTACCACTAATAACGACCTTCGACCTTACCCTTTACACCAATTTTTTTCTTTAGTTTACTCTTTTCACTACCTACGCTACTTGAATCGTTAAGTTCACTACTTTAAGTCAAAATACCAAGTCGCGTCAAAAAAGTTACGTTACGCGATCTCTCACTTAGTCGCCAAGCATCCACGCGACTCTACGCCAAAATACTAAGTCCCTACACCTAATATTACCAAGTTTTTCGCCTTATACGCCTATTAAAATGTCTGCTATCAGCGCTTAGTTTAAGGCTATTACTAACCCTATCAGGAAAAAAGTAATTAAAGCGTTCGGAACTGTTTTTACCAAGTTTTATGACGAATAACTTTAGACTACGGACGTTGACGAGACCTTGAATAAAGCTTGCCTAACCAACTACTTTGGCTAATATATCCTCGAGTCTAACACCGGTAATGTGTTTGGCCGCGGCGCCAACACTTTTCAAAACTTTCGCGAATTATTTAACCATTAAATACCAGATATATAAAAGGCGATCCAATGTTACGTTAAGGCTAAGTAAAAGATGAAAATTAAAAGGCGTGGAATTTACATACTATACAGGGCTTTAAAGGAATTAATAAAAACCTTTTTTAAGTTAACCCAATTTAAAGAATACCTATAAAACCCTTAAAAGGGGGTAAAGTCGTTAAGAAACCTTAATGCCTTTATACACGATCCAAAAGATCTCCCCTTTATCCTTAACTAAGTCAAACTTTTCTACGCATTGACGATATTGAATCTGTTAACCTGCTCAGCTATTTAGTACCACTACGTGACAACGCGGAGTACGCCTTTAGCGGCGGAAGAAAACGCGAAACAAGGGCTTCCAACGCGATTAAATGTATTAACGTTAGAGCTTTATACCAGTTAAGTGAGCAAAATCTTCAGGCCTCCCAAAACCTACAAGGAAACATCGATCTTTAACACTATAATCGCCTAATATCTTATAACCTCTATCCGTTGAAATTTACCTACGAACGTAGGCCGATTATAGGTCATATTATAGGACTTTACCCATTGGGTTAAGCGACTGGCAATTACCCTTAACACTGTACTTCGGAACCATTAAAATTTAAACCGCTAGGAAACACAAATCAAGCCTGAAATAACTATCGCAACCTTTCTTTAAAACCTATTGAAATAGTTAACATTAACTATAAAATGATAACAAACTTTGCTAAGATTTGCAATAATTTAAAAAATTATAAAGAAAAGCCTTACATACTTTTTGACACCAAAATGATATTTTTTCTAAATATTTGCAAGTGGATAAAAGTCCTACCTTTTGGTTTTTACTGAATGTATCCGGAAATCCTTACAGATTACGCTAAAGACTACTACTTAACCTTTCTGACGAGTGCCACCACATTTTGCGAGATTTACGATAGCATAAAGGGCCACTTCGAATACAATGACTACGTCGCATAATACCATATAGACTAGGCCACCACGCGATAAACTATAATAGTAATAAAAAGAAAAGAAGCGGAATTACCAATAGATATCTTTAATCAAATGCTCAACAAGTTGATGATATGTTAAAAGGCAATAGAGAAAGCCTACGTTAGCGAAACCACACTTCGTAAATAGGTACAGGTAGCAATTACAGGTGTCAGCAAATTCGAATACGCCTTATAACGCTCAAATACTACTTGCGAAGGATTTTTTAACCCGTTGCATTCTTTGTTTGCTACTGTAATATCACGCAAACCAAACTCGCTCAGTATATACTCCCAGGCCGGCAACTTCTTTAACGTAAATAAGGAAGTCTTATGGTGGTTGACTATGTTGACTACAAATATAGGCGTTCACAACGCCTAAGGTCGGGCTTATCGACCTCGGCCCTAAACTAAAGGTAGCACCTACGTTAACGCTAATAAGATTTAGGCGGACCTGTTAACCATAAACACTATCGTCATAATAGTAACAAAAGATATTAAATTTATAATAAGGCTGATTATTAGTCAACTCGCCACCCCCCTAAAGAACGTAATAACAGGAAAGCAACGTACTACGTTTAGTACCTTATTGTTTCGAAACTAGACTACTTGGTTTAAATCGTAAATATTAAAGGCGATAAGTTTATTAATGTCGCCAACGCTCCTAAACAAATTAAGTAATACTAAAACACTACTTTTAGTATGGCGGCCCAATAACTAGCCGATTATGCCTTCCTATACTGTTTAGGTGGAAAAAACCCTTACCTTTACTTTATATATACCCTAAACCCCTTATACATCTTTGATCATTGCGATTGTTACATGGATTATACGTTTTAAGGTATTATGCAAGATACTAAGGCGGTAAGTTATTTAACAGAAATCTATTTTTTGTATGTAATACTATAAAACAAAAGTACTACAGCTACAGAGATTCATCTTTACGATATTGGAAAAGCTAAATTTAGCTTCAGCTTAGGCGAACTATCGTTATTAGTGATAACGGTAGTTTAAACTATTGTAAAATCGATCAAGTTTCACATCTTCAAGTTTTTTACTCCTTTCCTACTTTACCTAAAGGATATAAAAACTTTCGGCATTAACGTTAACATTAACGTAGACAAATTGGTTAAAAACGGCCAAAGGATTTTACTTACCTTGAAATAGAGGCACCTATGGTTTTATCTTTAAGGCCCGGAAACAATAATGTTAAACTTAACGGAGTCGAAGATACGTCAACTATACTAGCGTTTTAACTATCCAGTTATTAATAAGCCATACAAAGTCCTAAATCTGCAGCACATAACGATATAAAATACTTTGCCTTCGAAGCTATTAAAAGATCATGCTATCACTAATGAACGTATAATTAAGCGTCCCGGATATTTAAGTTTACACTAAAAAACGACAAGAATTTCAATTATAAAATCTTGATTAATGTATTTTACTAAAATAACAAACCTCTTTTTTATGTTATTAATTTCGCCATCTTTTTTTGCGGGATTAAGTTTTTATAGTCCTTTTCGGAAAAATATATATGGTAAATGTTAAGGATACTATAGATTAATACGTACCTAGGTCTACCTAATGTTATCGTCTATAATACCGGTAGCAACTTTACGACGGTGAAGTTTTAGAAAGATGTTAAGATAATAGGTATTAAGTGCAAACAGGTAGCTGTAAAAGCCTATTAAAGTATTGGAAAGTTTAAAAGGGAATACGCCTTACTTCACCAAGCCTATATTATTCTTATACTAAAGATTAAAAATTTTACGGATCTAAAAACACGTTTACAAATGGCATTAAAAGGCCTTAATAACACAGTAGACCCTAACGGCTTAATGCTAACGCTTCTATTATTTGGAGCGTACCCACGCCTAACGAGTGAATTTCCGCCCTTGGAAAATACTTAAAAACGTGTTACGGCCTATAACAAAGCTTTAAGGGAACTGCGAAGGGATTGACACGCTGCCAAGTTAATATCACCCTTAATATTAAAAACGGGCCTATAAAAATCGACGTGTTTGCTTTACGACTACAAAGTGAAGTCCTTATGTAATGGGAGCCGATCAAATGAAAAGAGTATACAAGATATTAAATATCATGAACTCTAAAGTAGTCATTAAAACTTCTAACAGTTTTATATCCTTTAGAATTACTTAGGTTAAGCTTTATATTAAAGCTAATAATGGTAAAGATCCTCAAGTCAAACGATGGAGCTAATACGAACTTCCCCCACTCGTTATCAACAAGTCAATAAAACGCCGCTGGCGCGGACAACCTCCGAAGAAAAGGAATATTGAAGAGGAGAAATACACATCGGATTATATTTACAATACAACTTAGGTAAGTAAAAAAGAAAAGAATAACCACAACTTGGTAGTAAAACTTAGGGTACAAAAGATTATGAAGACTTTTAACAAACCTTTCAAAAAAAGCGACAAGGTCTAGATCAACGGCTAATTAACTCGAGATATTATAAAATTTGTACAGAAAACTGACTTTAATCTTCAAGACCTAAACATTATAATATTTAGGTCAAAAATTATTTACGAGGTTGAGGGTAAGATTACGGGGCGGCTTCATCAAAAATTACGACTAATCGCTTAAAGATACGGCGATAAAGGAAAGGATTGAATCCTTACGAAGTTACCAACTATTTAAAAAATTAGCTAACGCTCGGTAGTTACCTTAATATCAAGTTTGCTAACCAGGACTAAAAACAAGTTTACATTTAATAGACGTAATATTACGTAAGTTTACTTATACGTAGCGACAGATTTATAGCGGATTATACTATTAAAGCTATCACAGAAAATCAGCGCTATATACCCTTTAGGCACGGTAATACATTGTATCGAATTACCATATGGATTAGGTAAAGTAGGCGTTTACTGGTATCTAATTGATTAGTCGTACTTTAAATTATATCTCGTGATAAAGTGTTCAACTTAAGACTAGTGTTTATTATTCATATAAAAAAAGACTTCGGAGTAGTAGATATACAAATTGACGATACCCTCTTCGTTGAAACTATTAGCTTTACAGTATTATAATAACAGGCGATTAAAGACTCCAGGTTTTAAAATTATGAGCTGGTAATAACTTTAATGGAGAATACTTAACTCGACTTTGATAAATCATTAATTCGTATATTTTGTATTGATAGCGGCTTAAGCTTTCGCCAAAAGTGTTAAGGCGCTATTTTTACTATAACCGACAAAACTAATAAGGCCAGAGCTAAATATCACTTGGAATAAAGTATACGAGGTAGCTATATTATCACTTTATAACAACCTGTAACCTCATAAGATTCATTTATTACGACGTAAACACAAATACCAACGGATAAAGACTTTAAAAGACTACAAAAAGTTAGAGAAGTCGATTCGGAACCTAGATCGCAGAATCAATATGGTATCAATAAACCTTTTACAGGCTAAGCTGATAATCTTTAGGAACGGGTAATTTGTAAATAATACCGAGTTATGTTTATAAATAGGCTTCCCAATACCTTTTGTCAATTAAAATAGGCAGAAAAACACATTTAATATTACTGGCAACCTGATTTACTAAACCTTTATTAAATGTAAAAGGATTATATGAAGTATGTTAACTCCAGAGGTCTACGGTATAATGGCTGGCTTCAACGTAGGCATAATAGTATGGGAGACCCTTAACCACATTACCAGTTAGCTACGAATTCCTCCTATCTTGGTGGTAATCTATACCGACTTAAGGAGCCTTTTCGAATGCCTTTTAAAGCTCGGAACCACCAGTGAAAAGCGCCTGATAATCGACGTAATAGCACTCCGCGAATCTTACAAAGGGAGGTAGATCGAGTAGTTCCGATTGATCGATAGCAAAGACAACCCTACTGATACCATGACGAAAATATCGCCAAATAAGGCTCTAGAAAGGTTTGTAAATAACAACATGCTAATTACACGAATCGAAGGCTATAGAGATAGGCCGCCCGGAAAACACAAATTACATGACGACGGACAATGGTATGCTAGAAAACTGGAAAACTACCAGTGGATTGATAATAGTAATCTGTTTAAGTAATATAGTTGAAGTAGAGACGTGTAAAAATTTATGGCGAAAAAACTTTTTATAAGGTTTAATGAACTCGAAACTCGGAGAGGTGGAGCAATTTAGGCTAAATAGGCTCAATCTGTATGCAATTGGGTGCAATTAAGTATGGAAGTTAACTGGAATTAACAGGGGTCTGGCCAGTTGATGAGGAGGCAATTTTGTGGTAGCCGGAAAAGATTGGTAAGCTACACTAGCGTGCACGCGTACAAACTAAAAAGCCGCCAATATTGGGATGGTATTGCATGTAGTACAGTAGGTCAACTTTACTTACAGTAACATTAACCATATTGCAAGTGTATTGCTTTATAAAGACTTACCGAATTGTGTGTAAATCGAGTGTAGTACGTTGTACTTCACTTTAGGGCACGGGCCAAGCAATTGGCTATACAAATTACAGTGCAGACCGGCTAGCGGTCTGCTAAACCTAGAACAATACAATCACTATCTGACTATTGCAATACTACTGTTACTTCGAAAACCAATCGGATCGACAACGTTGCAACGTCTAAAGCCTACGAACAATTAGGCTTTATAGTTACCCGTTTATTCATTTGCGTTTAATAACCGGCAGTCAACAGTTACCGGGTTTAACGTAAACAGTTCAATAAATACATACGAAATATCACTTATTTCAAAGGTAAACGAAAACATAAAGTGCGAATTATTGTATTTTTGACTTATTTACGTGAAAAGACGAAGTTAACCTAGGCGGCGATAACTTATATTTAATAGAAGATAAAAACGGCGACGAACGATAGGCGACGTTCCGTAAAGCGATATAAATTAAGGGATTACGTTTAGTTAAGATTTCGTAATATTAAAATTAACCGTTCAAATGAAAAACTCGACTAGATTTATAGTTAATACCAGGTCGTCGATATTTCGAACCCGTTTAATATTATATTAAATATCCTTCGTAAATACCTTGTATTTCATAAGATTTGGTTAAACGGACGGCTTTAAACCCTTTTCTTTTATAGGTTTTATCCGATATTTACCCTAAATTTGTTTTCGATGTTAACCATATAAAAAAAAGGAACATACGTCAAATTATATGTTTAAAAATTCTTCGCGGTAAAAACGGTGTAAAACGGGGTTTCTTTTATATTAATTATATGAAAGGTTTATAATGAACCGAGGTGGAAATTACTGAAGAATTACTAATATACCCTAACTTTAAATAAATTTAGGGAGAAATTAAGAAAATTAGGCTTATAATAAACCGGTATTTTGACATCGGCGGCGAACTTATATTAAGCGACAAGCGCGGGGCGAACAACCTACTCCTTGGAAATAACATTCTCCTAATGAATGAAAAATATAATTTATTATGAAGCAAAACTAGAATATAATAAGTAAGGTCAGGTCAATATTACCCCACTTATTCGAATACGTATCCAACTATAAAATGACTTTTACCACCATTTAATTAAAATTTACTTATTTATTATTATTATCCTTATTAAAGTTTAACGCGTAAAGTCATTACTAACATTAAAGGGTTTATTATAATTACTTCCGGCTATTAGGTAAAGTTTGGGGAGGGAAACGATAAAAGGTATAGCAAAAATTAGTAAACACCGAAAAAGGGGGTTAATAAAGAGTATGAAGAATACGAGGTAACTCCGAAGTTTAGGGATAACGCGAAGAGGAACAGGCGTTAGAAGTGGCCAATAACAGATAATACAAGGAGAGACAGACGTTAGAAAAGGTCGACGATAACGAATAACGTTAGAAAAGACGGACGTTAAAAAAAGCCGACGATAAAGGCCAATAAGAAATAAGGAGAGGGGCGGTACGAGGAAAACAACCCTTTAAACGGGTTACCAAAGACCATAATATATTAATTTAGGCCGAGGTAACGCGGTCAATCTGGATACGGTCATACGTCTGTTCGTGATCGGTTCGATTAGTTCATTAAAAACCAAAGTCAATAAATGAAATATAGGTAAAATCAGAAATCGTATGATTAAGCCTCAAAGGTCGTTCGCCATATTTAATAAAGCGTAACTTATATTAGTTATACAAGATATGACTTAGGCAATTATATTATTTTGGGAATTTAAGTTAAAATTACGAAATGATATACGCTGGTGGTTAAAAGGAGCCGAGGTAAAAACGTTATGTGTTAAAAACCGGTTAGTTAAAGAGGTTTTTTTTATATAAATAGGCGATATTATTAAAAGTAACGAAAAAGCTTTAGATAAAAACAGATCCAGAAGGAAAAGACGACAGGGTCGTATAGTCAAAGGGGTAACGGTTTATACGGCCGGTGCGGTAAAAACTTTTTATATCTAAACCATAACACTAAACCGGGTAAATCGATGAATTGACTTGAAAAAGGTGGGGGTAAAAACGTATCGATGACTCGGGATATCTTGCTATTGTTTACGCGAAAAACATATGATATAACCCCTATTCTCGGTCGTAATAACTTATAAACATAAAAAAAAATACTTAAATCGGGAAACTTCATAAGTAAACTTATCTTTTAAATATATTACAAGGAAAAGGTAATTTACGGTTAAGTTTTTTGTAAGGTTTATTTATAAACTTACTTTATTATAAACCTTTTAATATGTACGATATTCTTATGCTCGATAAATTCGAATTTAAAAAAGAGGAACGGTGAAGTTAAAAAGGCGTTTAATGTATAATGTATAGGCGTTTTTTACGTATAACTGAATAAATTAACTTTTATCCTTACTATTACTAAAGACTAGGATATACCTTATATCGCGAGGCGGTTATAAAAAGTAATTGGCGATAAAGTATTAGTATATAATAGGGTAATATACCTTATAAGGTAGCTTGTTATCCATATTAAAGGCGCCAGAAGTAACGAAGCCTAAGCAAGGTTTATTATAAATATCAGTTATAAAAACAAATTAAGGAAAAGGAGGAGATTTTAAAGGTTACGGGGGCATTTGTATTTGTAAAAATTGGCGAACCGGTTTCAGTAAATGTTATGTGTTATACGGGGCGCGTTATATGATATGAAAGGTAAAAATTCGATAAAATACGGCACGTGATACGATACCGGCCGTAATAAAAATATATTACACGGCGCGTTAAAAGGGATATCATACGGCACTAGCGGTAAAAGAGATATATGATACGCCTATCCCATGAGCGCGTTATAGGTTACCGGCGATAAGGGTAAGGGGAGCGTTATACGACGCTGAATACCTATGGTTAAACCGGCGAATACGTTATACGATACGTTAAACTTCACGTTACCGGTTTTCACCCGACCTGCATATTAAGCGGGTACAGCCTGCGTCTGGTATTGAATTAACGGGGTATCGTAGCTTTTACAGTATCCGGGGAAAAGATGGGCATGTTATAAACTTAAGCTATTAATCATTTGGTTTATAAGTTGCGTAATTGTATACGTAACGGGATAGATTATATCTGGTATGGATACGGTCTGGGTGCGGACTGGGTACGGACCGTGTACGGACCGGATACAGTCTTATACAGTACATGTAAAGACACGTGACGAGTTGGATACTAGCTATGCCCATAGGTCTTACACGTTGGCCCACGGTAGCCTTTTTTAGTCTTCCTCCGTACCTCAATAGTAAACCCCATTTGGTACCTACTTGACTTACCATCGTAGGTCGGACCATAATAATTACGTTGACCGCAAATATGGAAACAGGCGCCCTTAACGCTTAAGGTCTAGCCTAACGACTACAAACTAAAGGTAATAGCTATGATGGCGTTAATAGGACTAAAACTTAAGTAAACTTGTTAACCATAAACATTATCATCGTAATAATAGAAAGTGATATTGAATTTGTGGTCAAGATAACTTTTCGTAACTTTTCGGGCTCCAACCAAAAGAAATAACAAATAGTGAATATATTAAATGTAGTACCTTACCGCTTGTAAATAGGATTACATAAATTCAATTGCAAAATTGACAGCAGCGAGCTCATTAACTGCAACAATAGCTCTAATAAAATCAAGCAATATAAAGATACTGTTTCTAACGCGTTTTATTAACTTGCCAACTATGACTTATTGTACTGCCTAGGCGGTAAAGACCCTAACCTTTGATTTAACCAAGCCCCTGACTTTTCCTATACTTTGCACCTTCTCGATTGATACGCGAACCACAAGTTTCAAGGTATTATATCAAATATAAGGCTAACAAGGTATTTAAAAAGAGGTTATTCGTAATAAGTCATATTAAGAAGGGAAAGTATGAAAATTATTAAGGTTATTTGTTACGAAATTAATAAAGATAAAGTTAGTCCGGACTAGGCCAAAAATTATTGTTATTAAGGATAAAGGCAATTTAAATTATTATTAAATCGATTACGTTTTATAACTTTAAGACCCTACCCCTTTTTTATTTAGGGAATATTACAACCCTTAGAGTTAACGTCAATTTTAAAGCCGACGATTTAGTTAAACACAGCTAAAGGTTTCCCGTCGGTTTTATGTAAAAGTACCTATAGTTTTATATTTAAGGCTTTGAAGTAGTGTTGTTTAACCTGACGAAGTCGGAGATGCGCCAATTATACTGGCGTTTGAATTACCCAGTTGAAAAAAGGTTACATAAGTTCCTAAAGTCTGCAGGGTACAAATATGTGCAATGTGTTGCCTCAAAAAGTACTGAAAATTGTGGATATTATGACCAAGCACATATTAAAACCCCCAGAAGATTTAAATTTATATTCAAAGACAATAAGAATAAGGACTTTAATTGCGAGGTTTTTATTAATATATTTTATTCAAGTAATAAGCTTATTTTTAACGGTATTATGTTCGCATCATTTTCTACGGAACATAATTTCAAAAGTCTATATTTACAAATGATACGTAGAAAACGATAAAGATATTATAAATTAATATTCACCTAGGTTTACTTAAGGTTGTCGTTTATAATACCGATACCGACTTTACGACGGCGATGTTTTAGAAAGATGTTGAAATAATGGGTATATAGTGTAAATAGGTGTTTGTAAAGGCTTACTAGAGTGTGAGAAAGATTGAAAAGGCATATTACCTATTTCTATGAACGTATAATATTTTTACGTTCAAAATTACCAGTTTTACATATCCGAAGACGCGCTTTCAAAAAGCGGTAAAGGGCTTCAATAATATTCCAAGCCTCAACAACTTAATGTTAAAGTAATTGGTTTTTAAAACGTATCTACGTTTTACGAGTAAATCTCCACTATTCACAAGTACTGAAAACTGGGTTATAATTTAAGGTAAAGCTTTAAAGGAATTATGGAAGGAATTATCACGTCACCAAATTAATAATACCCTTAGTACCAAAAAACAGTCAGAAAACAATCAACGTATTTTCTTTACCGTTGTAAAGTAAAAGTTTCGTGGGGTGGGAGCCGGGTAAATAGGAGAGCCTATATAAGACCTTGAATATCCTTAATTTTAAAGTAGTTATAAAAAATGTGAACGGTTTTATAACGTTTCGTAACCCCCAGGTTAATACTTATATTAGAGTTATTAACAATAAAGATTCAGAAGTTGAATTACCGAGTTAATATAAATTTATTTTACGTATCATCGATAATCCGATAAAACTTCGTCAGTGTGAAGAACCTCACAGAAAGAGGAGGGTAAAAGAGGAGTAATATACATGGGGTTGTAATTTTAATATTGTTTAGGTAAATAGGAAAGAGAAGGATAACAAAAACTTGATTTGAAAGCTTCGAACACAAGGTATTATTGAGGTTTTTAGCAAACCTTTTTAAAAAAGCGACAAGGTTTACATTAACAATGTAATGATCACACTAAATACGCGTGAGTATATAGAAGGTATCAGAGGGTTTATGTTATCAAGAAGGTCGTAGTGGCGCTGAATAAACAATATTGCAACCGTGCAAGTAATGATCAAAAGCCGTGAGGCTATGCAGAATATGCTGAGACTGAATACTTAGATTGACAACTGAAGAGCTATAAAGGAAATACTATCTATGTGGTGATGACCGTATCCTTATATATCAGTGCCTTCATATCGTCTTCAGTACTGGATCACTTGGATCAGTGCTGAGCCCACTGATCCTGGATCACTTGGATCAGACTGATTCCACTGATCCTAATCACGTGATTGGCTTCGTCATTTCCCTGCTAACAAAGGAGAAGTGTTCCCCGCCTGATGTGTTGGACTTCAGACTCTAAGTGACTCAACTGCATGCTAGCTTACTTCCTGATCCACCATCATAATTGGGTCGTAACAAACGACTGATTAATTGAAAGTGTCGTATAATGCGTTCCGAAAGCGGATTTTTACTTTTAAAAATTAGATATTATAATATTTAAGTTGGAAATCATTTATAAGTTTGAAGGTAAAACTACACGGCGGCTTTACAGAAAGTTACGGCAATATTATAAGCCAGGGCCTGACTAGTATTAGCACGGATCCTACCCTGGTAGTTCTAAACGTTCTTACAATGCTATTAAGTAGGGAGGAAGATATATGGGAACACGCTCCCACACGTCACGTGACTGGTTTACACTATCTTCTCAGCTTTACAGTAGCTCTTTAGCAGGAACTTTTCTTCTTCTTTTTTATCAAGGTTTATAAACAAAATCCGAAAACTTTAAACAACAGCTTCGGCCTTAATCGCTTTACATATAAACCTTGATTCCTTTCCAATAGTATTTTTGCTATTTGTTAACAGCTATAATCTAAAGCTATATTATTATACTCAGACCCACTGAGCTTCAACCTCTAAGCTTTAAAGTAATTGTTCGATGTACGCGTAAGAAAATAACTTTAAAACGCCTTAACGGTTTAATACAATCATTTCATATTTTAATTCAAACGTTGTACCCACGCCTTACATATGAAACTTATCGAACGGAATTAAGCTACTTAGAAATATGCGTTATATTTCCCAAAACGGAATATCAATTTATTCAACGCGTTAACGAATTTCATTCAATAACTCGAAACTACCGGTACGTTTACGTTTTCGAGATAATACCCTCATTAAAGAGTTTTTCCCCATATACGTTATAAACGATGTACCTGTTACGTCACTCCTTACTGTGTACTACGTTAGTTACTTAAACGACGAAAACCCGGCTGTTATTAATTTCTACTACTATACAAGGCCCTATTTCACGGACGATAACGATTTAAACGTAAGCTTTTTAACTAACTATTGATGGTTTTCAATATTAATTTACAATTTCCAGTAAAAAAAACAACGATAATATATAAGTTACGAAAAAACCGAAAGTATATTGGTATTGAAAAATTACTTTCACGATATTTTTCAATAGTTCCCAAGCCTTGTAAAAGCTGTCATAAAAAGCTATTACCCCCACGACAACGATTGTGACATCAAAGACTGCAACACCTTTATAATTATTTTTCACTTCTACTATTACAACTTGAACGCGACCAAAACTATTAACGCCTGGCTTAAGAATATAAAATAAGAAGCTCGTGAACTATTTTACGTTTTTTAAAAGTTTCAAAGGACGTATTCGCAAAATCAGGCGGTGTAGTCTAAAAACCCACCGTTAAGCTCGCTTTTTTAACGAAAGCTATTAATGATATGTTAATGAATACGTTACTTCCCTTTAAAATATTCGCGGATCATAATGAGTGGGTCGTTAATACCTAATTTTTCGTCGAATGTCTTTATAACCACTGTACTCATTACGGTGGTACGGGAGTTGATATTAGAAATATCGTACGTAATGAAAATAATAGTAACGACATACCCGCCCGACAAAACTAAAGCGACGTTATTTGTCGTTAGGGTTTCTGCTTATTTCTCGTGAAGTAAAAAGAGTATAAGAGTAATCATAAGATTGGTATTGTTATAGTAAAAAATGGATGAGTCCAAGAAGAAGCATCCAGAGAGTATACGCCTCAGGTAAGAGCTTATAAGCTCTCAACCAGAGCGTACCACTCAGGAACGACCCTTATAGATCACGCTACACATGATGCACTCTGAAAGTGCAATCTGCAGCATGACACGTTATCGTGCATGCTGTAGGAGTTCAACTTGCACTATGATGTACTGCCACCTAAATATACTAGCTATAGTGAAATATAATAATATCCATATTATAATAATTAACGTAAACACTTTCCGAGAAGTTTTTAAACGGCACGCTCCTTAGGTTAACTATTAGGAACTTTCCCGTTATAAAAATTTATATTATATTTACGGTATAGCGTGAAAGGCTATTATATTCGTATTTATCCGTTGAATTTGACGTAAAGCCCAAACGACTTTAATGTCAAGGCCGTCATAAAAATCCATTTTACTACGGCCGAATATTCAATCGATTTTTTAAAGAGTAAAACGTAACTTTTATGTATAGTTGCATATAAAAGTTAGCAAAACTTTAATTTGACCTAGTAACTTCGTCCTAACTTCTAAATAATTTTTCGTTTATAATAGATTTACTTTGTCGTTCCATTTCATTTCCTCTACTTAGTAGTAAATATAGGTTATAGATATTGTAACGCTCCGAATAAGTAGCTTACGAATTGTTTGAAGCTACCGCGTATTTTTATTGTATTACAACGATTTAAAAAAGATATGTATTACGTATTCGGTTCTTTCCTACAATTTTTTTCATTTATAATCTTCTTATATGTTGACTTGAACGGATACAGCAACAAAATATAAGCTTATATCATCTCTTTCTTATAATACAACGTTATTTTAGGTATATCTTAAATTAAATAATGATATGTTATCTACGATGATTTGAAATATATATTACTTTTCAAATAAGTTAATAAATATTACGTTTAAAAGTAGTGGTTTATATTTGAACAAAAAATGTTAAAAAGTGTCAACGTCGTTACATTTTGCGTTCTTTTGCAAAACGCTTATAGGGATCGAATCATTACCAAGAGGCTCGCTATCGCCTCCCTTAAAAACATTAATAAAATATTTTTTTTTAAAAGGCTCGTTTCCGTTAACAATGAACTCCCCGACACCCTTAAAAAATTCGCCCCCATATTCGACAGAGCCCTTAACGACTCATTACCACCTTACTGCTTCGAAACAAATTACAAAATCGTTTTATACCAATAATTATGGCTAACATTCAAAAGTCTTGTAAGGCCTGTTATACAACATATCGCGTAAAAACCTCCTTATATTAAGAAAAACGTTTACTGAGTTTTTCTATTAAGGTTACATTCGAACGAATAGTGTTTCAACGGGTATCCCCGTAATTTTAGTTAAAAGCTCCGCAGATAATTTATGTTTTTATATCGATGATCATCGGCTTAATGCTCTTACGAATGCGGACCGTTACCCATTTCTCCTATCAAAGAAACATTTACGAATGTTTTCTAAGCGACATAGTGTATTACACTATATATTAAAGCTTTTTTTTACAAGCTCCATATTAAAGAGGTAATAAAGTAAACAATGTAATTCCGCATACGTTTCGGACGTTTCAAATAATTTATTACTTCTTTCGGCTTTTTTAATATGGTAGCTACTTTTAAACTATATACTAATAATACGTTACGCCTATTTTTCCATGATTTTTTATCTCGCTTAACTCGAAGATATTTTCACTTACTTCAACGATACCTTTGAAAACTAATCCGTTAAAGTAAAATAAATCCTTAAAGACTTAAACAACGTAAAATTTAATATTGATATATCTAAATATAAAGTTGGTATTTAAAGAACCAAGTATTTAGAAATCTTTATTAAGGTTGGTATCTGCATTTGTATAAATTTAAAAATGCTACGCATCATCCGGAAATAGGTAGCTTCTACATTAGTTTTAGGTATATAGTGTTTTTTTTAATTCGCGAACTTTTACCGGCATTTTATCCATAACTACTCGACTTTTATTAAGTCATTATTTTAATTGACACTTAAAGGTAACTCATTTCACTAGGGGCCTGGAAAAAAGTAACTTTCGAATAGTATAAGTTTAACTTCTTTTTAGAACCAGTACTCGGTGAATAAAACTACGACTGTGATACCTTTTTAAAACCTAACTATTACGGTTAGCCTTTGAGCGGTTTCCTTTTTCATTGCAACGATTGCATTAATTTACGCCTAATAACGTTTTACTCTGGTTGTTCATTGTTTGCCGAATATAATTACGAAATTTACAACAAAAACCTGCTCGAGATTATAAGTTACTCAAAAGAATAAAACGCTGATATTCAAGATACGGTACTCCCGTTTACTATTCTGATGAACTATGAAAATATGAAATGTTTTATAATTAAACGCCGGATTTTTGAACAATAAGTCCGCTGGTTTAAACATCTTTCGCAATTCCTTTTTCGGTTGATTTACAATAACGTAGTAAATCATATATAGCTTAACGCTTTATTATAGGGAATTTAAGATATTTCAAAGGGCATTTTTAACTTATGTTTTTTAAGCCGAAACTTTGAACTATTACGCCTGAAATAGGCGTTTTTCAAGCCGCTTTCGTGTTTATATATCTTCTAGTGGACCGCTACCAGCGAATATATTTTAAAGTGTTGGGAAACTTTTACTAATATCGTTATTTGAAATCATTAAAACGATGTTATTATGCGTAAAGCTATTTACACTCGATTAATTTATAAAAAACGTATAATATATCGGTATTTCCCTGCGGATATTTGTACTAACGACACCTAAGTATTTAAAGTCTTATTTTTGAAATATTTAATTAACAACGATAGGGTTTTACGGTTTCGCGACCGCATTTAAGTAACTGTTTACAAACAGTTAACTACCTTACTAATTTAAACTACCCACGATTTACTTTTTGCCAGCTACTCGGGCCGTAACGTTACCATGACTATTTTCCAAAACGTATTTTTAACCCGGTTTACATCGTATAATGCTCCGATTTTACCGAAATTTCAACGTTTATGAACGTATAACCTATTAAAAACACCGTAGAAAAGTTTTTTTAAACTCCTTTCGGTTTTCGAATGGCTTTAAGACGAGCTTTCTGTCGACTTTAAAATCGACTTACCTTAAGAACGTACTGGTAACCCACGTTACCTTATAATTATTACGAACCGCCTAAACAAAGCTGTCATCCTTAACACCATAATTATTATAAATGCCGAAGCTTATAAAAACCGATTTTTAAATTAGTATTAACGATTTTACGGATTTCCCCGTATTCTCGTTAAGGACCGCGTTTTACATTAACTTAGGAGATTTTAAAAGCGACTTTATCACTTAACTGAGATAAAGTAATACCTAAATATTGCCTTTTACTATAAAACTCAAAATATGACCAAACTTATTAATTCAAAAATATTAAAGTACTTACGTTCCTTTGTCATTTATACCTAATTTTACCAAAGTCGTTCATTACCTAATTGTTAATTATTATTAAACAATGGAAATACAGCTATTATAGGTATTGAATATTTTTTACAATCTACGATAATTACGTCAACCCTATACAATCGGTACAACATTCCCTCGTTCTAACCAATATATTATGCGCGCGAGACGAAAACTTTATTTAATGTATTCACGAGGTTATAAAATCGGCATAACCTGTAATAACTGCTACGTAACAATATATGAAGAAAGCCGCTAATAAATGACGCTTACCTTCGGAACGTTTTCGGTTCGATGACAACGTTTAGCTTCTTTTAAAAACCTATATGTTGAATATGTTTCTTAAAAAATAAATGGACTTTATGAAAAATACCATGAAATGCGTATGATCGACTCCTACATTATTAAATTCGATGGAGCAGGTGGAAAATACTTTCAATTTTATATAAATTAACTTATTCGAACCGCTTTCAATCTGCCCCTAAAATGATAAAATCGTACCTTTCACCCGTAAATCGTAAGTATCATTAACGATAACGGTAGAAAGAAACTAGATTACCACGTCGAGAATATATTACGGGCCTGTAACAAACCTTAAACTGGATTTATCCGGCTTTACAACCCATCGAAACAATAGGTTTCAATTAAAAAAGTAAATTACATATACCTAACGTAAAATCTGTTTTTAGACTTTTTCCATACCTTAGCATTTAATGCTTCGAATTAAGTAACTAATTAACTAAATATCATAAAGGGTCTTTACGGCGAGCCCACAAGCGAATTAAACGTTTTACACTTTACTTTATAAAAAGAAACGGCGTATAAGCCGCTATACACAGATTTCGAAAAAACGTAATATACTACAAATTGAACCTTAACAACCATGAAAACTATTCGAATATATCTTCAAAGTTTTCGTCAAAATTTTACCTAATAACTTTTTACCTATTTCGACCAATTGTTATGCTGTGTGTACGTACGAACGTATGATAGTATTCTGGTCTGTATTTTAAAGTAAGGACTAAGCTAAAGGTAGGAATCTACCAGAACATGATAACAATAAGTACTCATGAGAGAAACTTCTCATGAAAAGACGCACTTATGAGTAGACAGTCTCGTGATAAGTCACAAGAAAGATAGCATGCACTATAGATGCAAGTACACACAGGTAAGTACCCTCATATATAACTAACAATCGCCGAGGGTAAAAAAGAATATGTCCTCATTATTTAAGTTAATTTCTTATTTCTATTTTTCCCCATGAAGGCCTTAATCAAGTCGGAACAATTTAATTTCGATACCGGTTTCCATTCGTCATCACGAGCCGTAAAGATTTTTTATCTAAAAATATATTGAACTTGATTTCCCTTGCGGCAGCGTCTATCCACTCGTCTAGCCAATATACGTTCCACTTTCAAGTTTTAACACCCGATTCGTCGTCCTCGTATTTCACTAGTTTAAGCGGTGGTATAATTTTATCAAATACGTTATTTGCCAGGTTTGAGCAGGGTAGTAAATAAACGATGTTAATCATAAAATGAACTCGTGAAATTAATTGAAAATCTAAAGTAAAAACCAAATTATTAACTTTTTTTTCAATTGTGTATAGCGTTATATATAGTAGTAAAATTTTTCACTTTTTTTAAAGGGGTTTATAGGCTTTTCCTAATTTTAATTACATTTTGTCGCCTATAACGAATTCGTGCCAACGATAATTTTGATCGTATCTTTTTAATGCCTTAACAGTAATAATATCTATCGTTAATGTCGCGTCTCGTCGCACATGCTTCCGTATAAAACAAATTTCCGCTTACTAATGAGGTAAAATTATTTTGAAAACATTTACTAGTGTCGTAAGTTACAATCCGAATAAATACTTGTAAGAATTAGCTTTTATGGTACGTAAATGGGCAATGATAATTTTTTATTATAAAGCCAGTAAACTATCAATCTAATATTACTTGAGATGTTCGGCGATGAATTAGCATAAAGCTAATTGATATATCCAATTATTTTTCTCTGTTTATCATTGGTCTGGAAATAATAAGCTATTATTATTATTTAATATATTTTAAAAAAAATTCAAAATTTTGCCAAAAGGTCAATATAAACTTGATATTGTCATTTGAGATCATTCGTTGCAGATAAGTCGAGTTGTATAATCAAAATTATCTAATCAAAACAGTGATTTAATATTTTTCCGTATAAGTTATATAGCTAGGAATAAGTAGTGTTCGTTTGGAGGTTTTACATGTGATAGGTATTACGGCATCGAAAGATTCGCTACTGGGCAACATCCAAAGTGTGCTTTCAAGAGGCACTGTAATTATTACGACTACAAAATTCATGCAAATTATATATATTGTTTAGTTAGATGTTTAAATATGTTCAAGTCCGTCGAGTAGTTTTTGGTCGTTATTACATAATTTTCTGCAAAAAATGCAATTTCTAAGGTATAATTTTAACGAGCTTGTATCTCTAGCAAAAATATACTTTGTACAAGGTTGCCCTTATTTTTTTGGGTCCGAAATGGTATTTTTAATCGTATACCTTGACGACAAGTTCCAATAAAAGTATTCCAAAAACGATAAGTTTTTTACAAAAACTCGTATCCGTTTTGAATGATAAGCGATTAACTAATCCAAATAGGTATTCAAATATAAAAGTATTTCAAGGTGTATTCTCCTCGTTTTTATTATTAACGAAATTATACATAATTCCACGTTAAAAGGCATCCCTACTATAACTAATATAAAAGTAAAGTCGCATGTTATCGTACATTTAGGCCATAACGTGATGTATCATTTGATTAACCATCGGTAAATTCTTGAAATTTGAATTTAATACCGGTATGTCAGGTTAATAGGGTTGTCGGTCGTCTTTAAAACACAAGAGACGAATGGTATTTCGTATCGAATTAAGGCGTTCCGATAAGTGAAATACATCTAAAATCTTTAGATTAAGGTAAATTAATATATTAGCCCATCGTTGATTTTACCTGTGCCGAAATGTTGTATTTAGTCAGGTTTTGTTTACAATACATTGAATAAATTTATAATTTAGAACGATAATATTTGGTAAAAGATTATTACTCAAGGTCATTAATAAGCGTTTAAATATTGATATAAGATAGGCAACCTCATATATAAGAAAAGAATAGTTAAGTTTAACTCGAGTTAGACAACGACTTAAAAACATTATTAGTTCGCGAAAAATTGCTGAAATAGGTTGCCCCTGTTACTAGGAAAAATCATTTTTATAGTAAAAAAGAATAACGCCGAATTTGCGTTCGAAACTTCCGTTAATTTGAAGAAAAAAGTTGGTGTATCGGATCGGGGTAATATAACTTGAGTTGTTCGCATAAATAGGCTTATACAGCCTCAAAAGACTTTAATTATTTAGGCTTCGGGTGGATAAATATAAATTGCTTATAATATAGTCTCTTTTTACTATTACCGACTTTAAGTTATCCTTAATTTCTTCCTTTTAACAGCAAATATTTTTCAAATTCCATTAGTTGACCTTATAGTTAGGCATAATAAGCTATCATTAACCGCAGAAACCATGATACTCTCAGGTATATCTCCAATGCCTTGAAGTAACAAGGGAAAAAATTATTCTGATAATTTTAAATTTTTTCCCTCACAGTTAAAAGTCCAAAAGCGTTTATAAAAAATTCCAAAGGTTTCACTGATTTGAAGCCAATACAAGACTTGTCCGGCAACAAAAAGACCCTTTTATTGGCAAAAAGCTTGAATACCATGTTCAAATACTGAAGATATTCTTCAAAAACATTGGAAAAGATAATAGTATAGTCGATAAACGCACGATAAAAAGGTTAAAATTCCTTTAATGCTTGATTTATAAAACGTTAGGCGTAGAATGATAATCTAAGGAATCCTATAAATACAAATTTAGTTCTTTTGAGGTCGCGGTAGTAAACGAAAGTAAATAGCTTACGGCAATCTAGGTGTACGAAAATTTAAAAGAAAAATTTAATAACGTCTACAACAGTAATCTATTTTTTTCTACGAATGAATTTAATGACGTCTTTTTATAAATGTAATAGATGAAAGTCTAAAACGGAATGTTTGTTCAAAAGTCGCAAATTTATCATTACCCGACTTTTATCTATTACTTATACAATTTTCCACCTAACGAATACTGGTGATGCAAATGGCGAAATATCGTCAGAAAATTCCAGATTTTATTATTTATCCAGAGTATAGAAAACTTAAACGAAAAAAATTTCCTCTAATTTAAATACAGGATTGAAGTAACGATTAAGATTAACATATTGTGAACTATCCATAGATAAACCCTTCATTACTTAATATATTAGCATCTCAATAGAACTGACATTTTCGCAAACGATAAGGTAACGTTAACAAAATCAATATAATTAAATAAACTATATCGGGTTTGTCTTATTAATATAGAAGCCTTATATAGTTATTACTATAAGCATATTTTTAGGTGTTTTTATACATGAAGAGATATCTCGGTAACGTATCTTGTTGCGAATTTCGACGAAACCCTTTTTCTTATCTGCAAGGTTTACTACTTTAAAAGCCTCAAATTCTTAAATCAAATACGATACAACTTTTAGAAAAAGGGTGCTTAAGTAAATCTTAACAAGCGCTTTAGTAAAAGTAAGCGTATTCGTAAACGCGATTATAATACGAAAATTTGGAAGATCCAGCTTCAATTTAGAACCAATTTCCGGAATCAGGGTGTATATATCCAAAGCTTTAGTAAAAGCAAAAACAAAAAATACTTACAGCTATTTCGATAGGTTACACCATTACAAAAGACACATTACCAATACTTCTAACTTATATAAGGGCTCTTATAACTTTCGTTTTATCTTCCTAAAAGTAAGCAACATCTTCGAATTCTATAATAGCGTCTAAATTCGTATGTTTGGTAGAGTACACCGCCCAAACGGTAGGATTGTAAAATTATATTATATAAGTAATAATAGTATTGATTATAACATCAAAAGCATATAAGTATCAAGCTGCAAATATAAATGATTGGTTGGTAAGGGCTAAATCCTTTGATTTCACGTGAAATAAGGTACTTAGAAGAGTAATCGTTAGATTGGTATAGTTGTAGTAAAATATGATAAATGCAAAGAAGGAGAATTCAGAGGTGCACGCCACGGGAAGGCTTATAAGCTCTCGCCCAAAACGTACCACTGTAGACCGCTCCACACATTGAAGTTCGGTCTAGTATAGCTATTCCAGACCTATTCATACATAATGCACTTTGCGCCTTGCAAAAGTGCAGCCAATAGCGTGACACGTTATCGTATACTCGGCAAGAGTGCACCTTGTAATACAGTGCACTGCCACCAAACCTATATTACTATCTATAAGGGTATATAGTAATATCTATACAGGCAATCTTTTCTTTTTTCTTTATATAATTCGTACCTATAGCTTAGTAGTAAAATTTTGAACATGGTTACGAAGGTCTAAATTAGTAGCTTTCGTAGTGACAGTGTTATTGTAATATTAATTGCCAAAGGTCTAAGTCAGCAGTTTCCGTAACAATAATATAGTTGCAAAAGTTCGAATTAGCAAGTTTGGTTAGGATTAGTAAGGACTGGCCGTAATAATAATTATAGTTTGGGCTTAATTAGTATAGTCAAATAGGAGTGGTATAGTTGGAAATAGCGTCTTTTGTGATTTTTGATAGGAGTAATTACGTAGGGGTGATTGCGTAGGAGTGATTGCGTAAGATTGATTATGCAATTACGTATTAGGTTAGTATAAAAAGATATGTCGCTATCGTTACAGACAAAACTTTTTTTTTTTCAAAGGCGCATAAATTCAGCCAATATAAGTCTTTACCACAATTTAACCTTTATTCCTTTTAATTAAAACAAGCTGCTGCAATGGGTAGGTAACTGGCCAAGACCTATATACTAACCTTTCCTTCGAATAAGTGCCTCGTAAAAACAGGATAGTAAGACGCCATTTAATGCGAAAGTGTCGGCGCGCCGCCGCCACCGCCGCCGCCGCCGCCAACAATTCGCCCTTATCGGGTACAATCTCGTCAATTACAACTACTTTATAAAGGGACTATTGCTGGAGCTGTCGCTTAATGTGGTCGGATTCTGTATATAAACCTCGATAAAGAAGAAGGAGAAGAGAAGTCTCTGCTAGGGAGTGGTTATGGAGCTAAGCTAGTGCAACCGCCCTCCCCTCCCTTCCCCCAGTCATGTGGCGTGTGGTAATTTATCCACAAGCGGCTTCCTCCCTGATTTAGAGCATCGAAGGAGCGTGTAGGACTACTAGGGTTAGATCCCTGGTAATACTAGTCAGGCACTAGCTTATAATATTACCCTTAAAGACACCACTATCGTCCCTTCTTTCATTTTTTCTTTGTGTAGTGTTGTTATGAATAACGCCGTAAGTATAAGAAAGGTAAGCGCGCTTTTCAGAACATCATGGTTCTATGTAGAAAGTACTAGGCCAACTTCACATAAAAGGTGTTTTAACGCCTTCCCCCCCCTATAAATAATCCCTAAACTTCCAGTTATAAAAAAAAAACTTTTTTCGTTTTTTAACCTTTAACCTTGCTGTGTAATATTAGTACCTTTAACTATTAGTACAAAACTTAATTTATAATATTAGTACTCCCTACAACACCTTTATATTGTCAAGATACATTTTCAACTCGCTGTTAAGGTAAATAAAGCTATTATAGATATGTGTTATATACTCTGGATCTATTTGGTCCTTGCTAACTAGTATGAAGTTTTTTGCGTTAAGTGCTATCTATATATACCCCGATAGGACTCGCGAATAGACATGTTTCTAATACTTATATAAGATGGCGTATAATCCCAGAAACTTTTGCTAAGAAACTAAAGGTAAGTAATTCCAATAGTTACAAAGGAGCTGCTAATAAGTGGATAAATACTAGAGTCCGATACCGTCTTTGATTCGTTAGGGTTATAAATCGTAATTCTGGTTATACTTGTATACCACTAAACCTAAATCCCGACGTAAATAAAACTATTAAGGAGTTGTTTAAAGCATATCTAACGTTCGACTTTTAGGACCAGGGTAAGTTTACGTTTTATAAGCCGTTCTCTAGGTGTTAACGAGCGGTTAAAAAGCGTATAATTCTAGGTAATGGACGTAAAAAAGGCTATGAAAGTGCGTCGCACCACGTAATGTAAGGTTAATAGCTAAGGAGAAAGGGGTTTTGTTCCCGCGATTACTATGTGATTTGGATGCTTATCGTCCATATAGTTAATAAATAAAGAAGTAGTATTTAAATAAGTTTTTCGTAGCTAAGTAAAAACGTAAAAGACGCGGTTAATGAACAGCTAGGGAACGTTATTAAAAGAGATACAAAAGCTTCTTAAAGTTTCGGAACGTATTAAAGGTAAGCTGGGTGGTATGAATATTAAATTAATCTAGCTTACTAAAATAAGCAAAAAAAATGTAGGGTAAAGACTTAAACGAGGATTTCAAGGATATAATTTAATAGGCCCAGTCCTAGTCGTTCGTTCTTCGTCTTTGTCAATATTAATACATTTATTTTTCACACATTTTTTAATAACTGATACGTTACTGCATATCGTAAAATAGGGTGTAAAATTATACCCGCCTACGGGCTGAGTGTAAGTTCTTATTGTTATTTTTAGCAATTTTATAACTCAATTCGAAAATATCGAGTACCACAATATTGAAAAAGTTTAAAAACAGCATTTACGTTGCGTATATATAAGCTACCTACCTAATTAAAACCTGCCCTTTCGATTAATTATAAAATTGGGTACGTTAGATTTATAGTTTATTACAGGCCTTTAGTATACTTTTAACTTGGCATTTCGGTTTAACTTTGCCGTCGTTGTTTTTAATAATTACAACTTACGGTAAAAAGTTTTGAATTTATTGGTTTAGAAACGGATTTGAAACGGTTCGAACAAGTTAATTTATATAAAATCGGGGCTGATTTCCGCCCGGTATATTAAGTTTAACAACGTAAAAGTTGATTATACGCGTTACTTAGTACTTATCGTAAAACCAGCTTAATATTTTTGAAACTTTGTCCGGTTTATGGTTTTTAAGAAAAGGTTAAACGTTGTCGCTAACTCGAAAACGTTCCGAGAGAGAATGCCGTTTATTAGCGGCTCCCTCTACACGTTGTTACGTAACCGCCATTAAGGATTGTACGCATTCCGTAAATTCTCGAATCTATTAAACAAAGTCTTTAGCCTTTACACATAGTTTCGTAACCGAAAAGACAAAACGTTACACTAGTTATATAAAATAGACGTAATAATTATAGGTTATAAAAACGGATTAACGTCGATAGTCATTATATACTTATTATTTAGTATTCATTAATTACTGGGTCATAAACGGCGTTAATCGAGTCATATGTAAACGACGAATAAACGTAAATACGTAAAGACCTTTGAATTTACGCGTTTGATTACACCTTCGGTTTTAGGGTAAAAAGCAGTGTTTAAGAGCTTCTTTACCTTAATTAGGTCTTTAAGTCGTTTTAGGAACCTATTGGTTCAATTCGAACCACGGTTGCTAACAAGTGTATATGGAAAACCATAAAATGGCCAATAATAATCTAAAAACGACTATGTATAAGTTTCGACGTCTATAGTAGTTATAGCCTTAAGGGTAACAGATATACTCAAATGGTCCGTAATTATTATTAGATAACATGGGTTATTGACGTTTTCCAAGGGTAAATTAACTATAAAGTCAACGGAAAATTCGCTTTAAAGCTGTTCGGAACTTTAAAGGGGTTTAAGGAACCCTTTTCGATGGTGTTTCCAATGGATTATACAACTACCAACGTCATAGTTACGACAAAAGCAGCGGACCGTACGATATAAACTTAATTTAAAATATATTTTCAACGCAATAATGATAGTAACGTCGCGGTTTAGGTAACCCGTAAAAAGTTAATCGTAGGTAACTTAAATTAACGCGGGAATAAACGATTTGTAAAAGAGTACATAAATACGGTTTCGAAACCTTAAAATTCCATTGTCGTTTACCAAATATTTCGGAATCAAAACTTTTAACGTACTGTTATCGTCGGTACGGATATCAGTCCGAAAATGTCGATCACCTATTCATACTATAAGTATTAGTCGAAAGTAAATAATATCGCATATAATAACGGTATTTTAATACCTTTAAATCGATATTAGTGAAAGATTTACGGTCTATTAAAATTAATTCGCCGACGACGGTTAGTTAGGAGAAATACGTATGTGGGAGTGGTTTGAAAGCAATTTCTTTCGTGGCGTAATAATCAGAGTTTTCGGTCTAGATAACTAAAATTCGAAAGGCTTTTAGGAACATCTGAATTTTGTAGTCATAATGTATCAGATCGCGTTTAATTTTTTACTTTATTACATATTAACCGAAAGCAAAATTATGAAAGGCGTTTAAACTAACGAATGTATCGTTTGGAAAGACGTCGTATAGTTACAAGTATTCCAAGTTTTTATAATTCGTTAGGATTGTAAATGGGCGCGCCGTGCCGTGTAATTTCGCGTTCTATATTTTTAAGTAACTTATAATTTCGAACAACAACTTATTGTGTATATTGAAGTTATATTTAGCGGGAGACAGGCGATGGGGGTCATACGATATTAGGCGTAGGAAACCGTGATGGTTGCGTTAAAAAAGATAGCCTCCTAAGGCCTGGTTAAAATAATCGGCTTCGAAAAAAGTATCGCGGTTAAAATTCTATTAGATAAGTACAGGTTCGAAGAAAAAGTTAAGTTTAAACCGCTTGAAAACAACTTTTTCCTTAAGCCCCTAACGAAATAGAGTGTCTTTACGGGTTAGCCGGAATATTAATTCGATAATTGTCGAATAGTGGTAAACAAAATAACGATAAAATTTTGCGCAATTAAAAATACTTCGTACTTTTAAAACCGTCGTAAAAGCCGCTTGTACCCGAATAATAAGTAACTTTAATGGGTTTATACTTATATCGACGTTAACGTCAATAACGAATTTTAGGTATTTAATCTTTGAAATACTGAATTCGTATTTATAAATATTTAAGTTAAGTTCCGCGACGCTTAAAACGTTAAGGACTTTCTTGACTATATTTATATAATCGTCGAAGGTATCAATGAAATAAATAATAATAACATCGAGGTGAAGGAAATAAAAAAAATATTGAAAAAAGAGCGAAACGAATTATAATATACCATTGAAAAGTATTGGGGGCGTTAAAAAGATCGAAGAGAGTAATAAGCTATTTAAAAAGTCCGAAACGCATATAAAATGCAAATTTTAATTCGTTTTCTTCTTTAATACAAAACTTATAGAAAGTGATTTTAATGTTTCACTTGGTAAATTATTCAATTATCAAAATATTTACAAATGTTTATTTTTATAAATAAAATCGGGTAACGAATCATTTTTGTAATATCATGTAGCCGGTAATAGTTGATATAGATCGTAACTCTCCTTTAGGGTTTTTAACGAAAAGTATGAAAACGCCCGCACAAAATTTATTTATTGAAATATAACTTTGCTTAAATAAGTCGGCCAACGTTATACGTAATATAAAGAGCTCTCTATTCGATACGTAGTATAAGAAACCCTTTGGTGCTTCCAAAGGTTATCCCTAGTTATCGATATAAATGACGATTTTGTAATTATTTTTAAAGCAGTAAAGGGGTTACTTATTCTTCAAAGATTTATCGAATAAAACAGCAAATTCCTTAAGATTATCGGGAAGTTTGTCGTAAACGAAAACTAGTGGTATCGGGGCGAATGCTTTATTAATATCTTCGAGGGACACGGCGACAACTTTTGTAATAACGACTAGGTCTTCATGAGCCTATCGTTGGATAACATAAAATATAACGACACCGACACCTTTTAACACTTTTTAAACGGGCGTAAACCTCCGCTCCCAAACGCGGTAGTATTTAGCTCGTTTCAAAAGAAATATATACTTCGTAACGTCATAAGTAATTTATTAATATTTTATCTAGGGCTTATTTGAAATATCGTCATATTATAAAAAAAGAATGATATAGGTTTATATCCGGTAACGGTATTTATCGAAATCGACGTTTAAAAAGGTTATAAAGTAAATGAGTCGTAAGGAAAAACCGGGCGTATGATACGTAACTGCGCTAAGTTATTTTATAGAATGAAAAACACGTAGTAACTTAAACGGTGGGTAAATTATTTATTTGTAACGTCATAATATTTATAACACATTTCTGTCAAAACGTGGATGAAACGAATAAAATTATAAAGTCAATTTATTACAAATAAGCAGTTATTTAAAAGTTGAGACGGAGTTACCAAATCGAATTAAAAACCTGTCAATTCCTATACACGATCATATACAAAAGTTACAATTTTCCCTTCTCGCGGTCGTTAAAGTTTTCGGCCGAAATAAGATATATTTTAATAACGACTTTAACGTTAAAGACGCTCAGGCGTTACACTGGATCCCATGGGTAAGTACGGACCCAGTAACCGTCCGCATTGTACCGTAAATATAACCCGAGGTACTTATGGCGGAAGAGTTCCGCGTGGTTAACACAGACGGAGCGTCGTTATTTCGCGGCTCGAAAGGCGTTTACGTTAGTTATAATAACATCGCCCTAGCTATTTGGAACGGACACGTTACCACCGTTATTTTTACCACGAAAAACGCCTCCGGTAATAATAGTATTAGTACTGTCGTAACGGGTACAATGATTATAAAGGCGTTCGTCGATAAGTTAAACGCAGGTCACCTATTTATTATAATTGGTTAAAATGTTAAGGGGTAGTAATATATTGGTAAGTGTATTATTAATAGCTCCTTTTATGATAATGAGTTTAGCGGCGGATTTCCAGGCTATACCGTTCGTTTTCACGAACAAAGATTTTTAAACGTTTAAAAAGACGTAAAATCGTTTATAAACTCTTTATTTTATATTCGTTAACCAAGTAACAACTGCTTTAACCGCGTTAGGATTGTAGTAGTAAACGAAAATCATAACTATTAAGGCGTCGGAGTCGTTAATACCGCCGTCGCCTCCGTAAATGTAGTAACCTTTTATAACAGTTTTCGCGAAGATTTCCAATTATTGAAAAAATAGCGTAAAAGTAATCCTTTTTTATACCGATACATTTTGGGTTTCTATGTAATTTACGTATTATTATAACCTTTTATACCGGAAATCGTTACTTAATATCGGAAAACTTAACCGGTTAATTAAAAGGTTTATGTTGAGGTTATTAACGTTTATTGAAAGGGGCTTTAGTATCGTAATCGAAGTTAAAGGAGTTTGAATTGGCTTTATCTAGGGAACTAACACGGTTTCTGGTAAAAAGCGGTATAATAACGATGTCGTTTGTGACGTATGTAGGGGGAACTTTTTAATGGGGAAGTTAACCCGAGGACGTAAACGTACCGGAAACTTCGAGTTATCGGATTATATTTGTTAAAGCGTTTAACGCGTTAGTATTCCGTTATTCCAAGTATAATGTGTGTTTTCTAACGGTTTGATTTCGCTTAATAAGTTTTGTACATAAAACATCGGTAAAAAGTTCGTATTAAGTCGTAAGGTAATCGTATTAAGCCGTTAAGGCGCTTTAAAACTACTTTTTAACGCGTAAGTTAAGGAATTACTTTCGGGACTAAGGGTCAAAATTAGGTGGGTCGGAGGATAAAGATATAGCCTTGGACTATAGCCGCTAAAAACCAGCTAAGATACTATCAAGAACAGATCGAAATTTATATGTAAAGGGATTAAGGTTGGAGCTATCGCTTAAGGTGGTTGGATTCTGTATATGAACCTCGATAAATAAGAAGAAGAAGAGAAGTCCCTGATAGGGAGTGGTTATGGAGCTAAAATAGTGCAAACACTTCCCCTTGCTGCCCCAATTATGTGGCGTGTAGTAGCGTGTTCACAAGCGGCTTCTTCCCTGGTCTAAAGCATCGTAGGAGTGTGTAGAACTACCAGGGTTAGATCCATGGTAATACTAGCTAGGCATTAGCATATAACATACTCTGCTCGCCGCCGTTATGTCGCCGAACTCCGCCACCGCCGCCTTGTCCCCCTTTACTGCCGCCTCACCCCTTTTCGCCGTCGCCGCCACTATCTCCCCACATTTCCTTCTTCTCTATTTTCTTTTCTTAACTTCCAAAGGGAGAAACGGGGGGCTTTTAAGGCTATAAACTTTACCCTTTCCCTATAGGTAAATACTTCAGTACCCGTAAAGCCCCCTTTATGCCGTAAACATAGCTTAATATATCTACGATAAAATTTGTATATCCTAAATCCGTTCGTTATTATACTTTTGATTTTTTGAAATAAAAGTATAAGGCGAATCTACCTCACCGCCTCGAGCTTTATATCGTCTGAGTATGCCGTAAAACCTCTTTAACGCGTAAGGCATTAAAACGACGTATCCAGGTTCGTAGTTTTAAGCTGTTAATAAATACTCCCTACCTATCTTATATCGCGTCCGCAGCCGCGGGTAAATCCGTTAACGATTATTACGAAAACGGGGGTCATTCGGCTCGTTATTATTGTTACAAACAAATTAGTAACTCGTACGCTTCTGTTCCTGGAGTTTTAGAGCCGTAAACGAAAGCCGTGCTACGCGCCCGCCGGCTTTTTGTTAAATTTTAACCGAATTTTCAAAATTGACATTAAAAAGGATTTACCATGTGGGGCGCTTCGGAAAACAATCGCGGTCGTGAATAACCCAAACAAGCTGATACTGATTATTAATAAACGATAACTGGCGGTTTATAAAAACTATAACCGCCGTCGTTGCCAAAAAACGGGGTCTACATATATATTACGTAGGAAAGTTGAACGACATTATCGTACGTTGTAGCAAGGATGGTAACAACTCCTTTATGCCTTTGCTTAAGGATATAACTAGTAAGGTATAAAGCTATATCTTCATTTTCTCTCATAACGTCGTCAACGGTAAGTAAATATAATGTTAATACCGAGAGGGAAAGCTATAGGAAAGACGGTAAGGATACGACGGAGTCGCCTTTTCCTTCAAATAGTAAATAAATACCTTTTGAGCCAGGCCGACATACCCAGCCATAAGGGAATACGCTACATAATAATATTATGGATTTTTATAAAATGATAGTTTACAACAAGATTGAAATATAAAGAAAAAGGTAATATGCAAGAACCGGTGCGATATCGTAAATTAAAACAAATGTAAAATCGAGGGTCAATACGAATAGTAGGATTAAACAGAAAAAAACCAAATGGGAAATTCCATCAGGTCGAGGCGTATAAAACAAAGCGTGTCAAAATATCAGGATCGGTACGAAATGGTAAAGTTCAACAAAGCCAAAATCGGGGATCAACGCGAATAATGTAATTTAAGTCGATTTGAATTGGTAAAAATGGGTACAATAGTTGATTATAGTCGTAAAACCTTTTCACCAACCATAACCAACAATTTACTTGTCGATAGAAGTGTTTCCAAAGCCCCGTTTAGTAAAGCCTTAGTTATCGTATCCATTGAGTTGGATTTTCCGTTGATTTACCTTATTTCTTCGATTTCACAGCGTTTATATAACTTTCGAAAGACTATAATATCGATTATCAAACGTTTTTCATTCTTGGTGCCCAATTTAACCGGGCATTTATAAATATAAAAAGATTTAATATATACGATAAAATGGATAAAGTGTAAATTAAGGATGGAAACAAGTATCCCAACCATTATCGTTATAGTAATATCCGAATCGAAGCCTTTAACTATACTATAGATTTCTAAATTTAAAATGCTTCTCGCAACCCTTTTCTATTTAGTAACTCTTTAATGGATAATATGTCCATAAAACGTAAAAACGTTTTGAATCGGTATTTCGTTTTTAAAGACTAGGATGAATACTATTTGTAAAATATAATCGCTGTTATTAGTAAAAAAGCTGTTGATAAAAAGAACAGTTTTATAGTACGTATATTTAGCGGTACAAATTGTCAATCATGTTTTGAATTATGTATTTTCCATAAAAGTAGCTTATTAAGCGCTTTGTAAATATCGTTTATTGGGGCGGTTTCATATTACGCGGCGACCACAAGGTTAAATACTACTTTTAGTTATGTTATAAAGGTAACCCAAACGCTATATACGCGTTGGCATCTATATTTGTCGGCTCGCTTCACGTTATTTCAAACGATAAAGGCAATTTTATCTAACTATCCCTTTTATATAAAGCCCAAAGTGCCGTTCCGAAAAGTGATGGTAGCGTTATTGAAATCGATTACGTAGTTTTTCGTTAGGCACGTTTTGGGTTTCGCTTTTAAGCCAACCTCTAAAAGCTTCCTCTTTTCGAATGCGGAAAACAAGGTGTTATACACCGTTAACGTATCGTTTGTTTATATGCCTATTAGTACAAAACCTTTCGAACAGGTTATCAATATTAACAAATACGAATCGAGGGTAAGGTCAATTATCTCGATGAGTTTTATATAGTGCCTTAATAGGTGTTATACCAGTAAACACCGGCTTTAGCCAAGCCATAAAGTGATTTTATCATACGTAAGATTATCATAGACGGATGGTAATATTTAAAATCCTTTGATATATCGGCGTAAATTCGTCGTTTAAACCGTTTTTAAAATTCGGTGTATACCTATTCTATATTTCGAAGTTCAACATATCAGTTATATAACTTATTAAGGGAAGATACTAATATAAGAGTCAGGCGATGGCTTACTCGTTATAATATAGGCGATTAGGTTATAATGTCTTCTTTACTTTCGTCTTTTTATCCTTTATCAATGAAGCGGATTTTTTCGTAAGGTTTTCCGGTTTCATCCTTAATTTCGTAGACGAGGTGAGTTAAAAGAATCATGTGGATTCTGTAAATAAGCTGATCTAAACGTTGAAAACTAAATACGCTTTAGTCGATTAAGGCAAAGATCTTTATTTGGATTCATTATTCGAATAATGCATTTAGTGTGCTAATAATACTATCTTAGTGAAGCTTTAGGTTAAGCTCGCTGTTTACCATTTCTTTTTAGGTAATAATGAAATTTGTAATAAAGTTTCTAAGGCGTTTTTTTTTTTTTTTTTCATTTTCGAGCCGAAGGAGCGCCCTTGGCAACGAGGTTTTAATAAGGTTAATATAAACAGGCTGTTTTTGTCTAAAAGAGTCGAGTCGGAATCGTATTTTACGGGTAAAGTTAAAACTAAAATCGGTTGAGATTCGATATTTTAAGGTGTATTTCGATAATGTTTTTTCTTATCTTACGGTGTGTGCCGTTCCTTTTCATCTTTTTTTATATATTCTTATACTTCCATCCAACGAAACGAACTTATGTTATTCGGTAAATTGACGAATACATTATAGCCTTTGAACCCGTTAATCCTATAGGAGCTAGTTCATCCGTTCTTTATCCTTTCAACCAAAACTTTAAATTACAACAATGAATCCAAAACTCAAGCTTTACGTAAACCATTCCTTTTAGTTAACGCTTTGGATACGTCATTTTTAACCCGTAAACAACGTAAAATCGCCGTGGAATTTACTATAGTATTAGCCATTTGTATCATAAATCATTATAGTATAAAATCTGTTTAAATCTTTGAGTAGGTATTCAAAACAAAGAGCGTGGGAATAAGCCCACTTAAGCCAAAAATGTTGTTAACAACGTTAACTGTTTTTAAAAGGATATATTCCTTAAAATTAGCAATTTCTCATTTCTTCGATAATACCGTATACGTTTTTCAAGCGGCCCGTATTTCAGCTTACACTTTCCAATACATTATAGGGCTTTTACTGTAATGTATATATACTCGTTGTCGGTTATTCAAGCCTTGATACGCCACTCGATAAGGTCGAAAGCCGTATTGACGTCGTATATAATCTAATCCGGGGTCCCTAAGTAAACGTTAGATTATTAATTCACCAAAACATCTCAACCGTTCTTAATAAAACCGTTTCGTGTAAATTTGACATCGTACAACGATTTCCCGCGTCAATGGCATAAAGAACGAGTAAACTATTTAAATATATAATATTAACAATTACTTTGTAATCAAAGTTTATATCGTTTTAAAAGCGGAATTTAAACCGTCGTAAGGACTATAAGTATTGCTAGCATTTATAGAAAAACCTTTCTATAGCTTTAAATACGGTTTTACCTATATTTTTATAGTATATAGCGTGGAGCAAGCGTAAAAAGCGTTTTGTAACTAGGTATCCGGATCGTCGGTATAAAGTCCATAATTGCAGTTAAGTAAAACGTAACCGGTTCGAAACGTATATTTACAACATCTATTCCGAATGATGACGTATTACCTTTATTAACTAGGTTCTTTTGGTGTTTTCCTATTCAGTTTAGCCGAAATTTCGGAAACTACGTCGTAAACGCGTCGAATTGCCGCTTTCTGGCTGTTAAGATTTCGGTTACATTTGTATTAGACATAATTCCCTGAAACCTATTTTTGTATTTGCTAGAAAACGTAAGTTGCAACACTATATAGGCGTTGAATGTTTCGTTTCTTTAGTTCAAACCTATAATATGTATAAACGAAGCGTTTTGCAAGCCGGTAAAGATGATTTAGGCGGTTTTATGGTTTTCAATCAATAGGTAGATATCATTACCTTTAAGATCGTCCTTTCCGTATATATTTTCTTAAGGGTAAGTATCTCATACGTTATTTATACCTTCCTACTCGGCTTCGTATACTTTAAAATTGGCTTTTATCTAATCATGAAATGTATAGTTGGTTTAAAATTATCTTCTAGTACGAAATTTCTTGTAAACGGAGTGGTTCATAAATTTATCGCCGACTTTTCCGTATATGATACACCGCTTTTACAAACCCGCGGGACTTTATATGCCTTTTTGCCGATATCATTGTGATCGCGGTATATTTTTTCTATTTCCCAGAGATTATCCCCATCCTTTATTACCATGGTTCCCTCTCAAATACCTGTACTTTAGGCGTTTATTTTACCTTAGATAGACCTTAAAATTTCGATTTAAAACGTAGTAAATAGTTTAGATGAGATTTACTTTAGTAATTTGACCTTTACCTTTAGTTTTATTAGCTATAAATAATGATTCGAAACTCGCCTATCGGCGTATAAAGATTTTAAACTATTTTAAGGCTTGTACAAAAGGTTTTTAGGTTCTTTTCTAGATAAAGAAATATAAGGTCGAAATCCGATGTTTTGTCGCAAAATTTCACTACTATTTAAATAAACAATTTATTACCTTTATATTCTGATTTAAAGGCTACCTGGAACTTTCGGAATTTAGTTTAAAGGGCGGTACAGTTTTGCTATAAGTTTTTTGCGAAGTTTTCCTTTTGAGTTTTTATGGATTTCCAAGTTATGTTAGTCTAGTCCCTATCGTAAAGTTCGTGGTTAATCTCTATATTGATGTGAGATTTAAGCCGGTTATAATAGTTCTTGAATGTATTTACCTGTGTAAAATAGTATACATACCACTTTTTAACATGCCGATAGGTATCCCGCGTAAAATAATTGAAAATCAAGATAATTTAATATCCATTCTTTATATGTGTTAAGTGTAGCTAGTATTTTGTTATTAAACGCCTCATATAGCTTACCGTTGTAATTATAATCCCTATTATAAAGCCTAGTAAAGTTAGTTAGCTATGTAAGGTTGTTTTTATTAGTAGGGAAGTAATATGGTAAGAGGTCGCAATAGGGGTCGTGGTTAGCGAGTATTAGTTCGTAAAGCACGTATTGGTGTTTTACGCTGTTCGTTAATTTCTGAAGCGGGCTGTTGTTTATCTTTTAGCCGATTTCTTTGAAGTTGATCGGGTTGTTTTCGGTATTTCGGTCGCTTTCGTTATCGTCAATTGGGCTATTTTTATTGCTTAGGGAGTAGTTTGGTTTTCGGTTTTAATTTATAGTATATACCGGCGTAAGGGTGTATTATAATTATATATTAGATAAAGATTATGGTAGTTTTCCTTTTTCAGGGCCCTTGCTCACAATTTAGGGTGTAAGTATATAACTAAGTCGCTTTACCCCTCTTCCTCATCGTTTTAATAATCGTCTCTTTTACTCCGTATGGTAACAACCCTTTATAAATTCCGTCAAGTATAAATCTTTATTTTTCAGTCCGGTACGTTAATAAGTTGCGTTATTTAGAATAGGGCTTCTACAAGGCAGCCATTCCTACTCTTTAGGGTATTAATACCTCTAATTTGTATTTGGATTTGTAAAGCTTTAGTAATGGTAGGATTTATTATTTTATATATATTTAAGGTTCAGCTTGAAATATTTTCATGGAAATTATCTAGTAAGTTAGGTCTTTGGATTTTTTCCTTCTACTTGCGGAATATAATGGCTAAGATATATGTATTTACGATATAGTGTTTTAATTCCTTAATTTGCGAATCGATGATGTTATCTTAAAGACTCAGGTTGATTTCGTGTATTATAGACTTTTTGACTCCCATATATTCGACTAAGTGGTCGAAATGAACGCTGGCTTACTTTAGTGTTGTTAGTTTTGGTACTATAGATGTAGATATTTCGGGGAGGTTGGGGAGAGTGGTTTCTTTACGTACTTCGTATGTTGAAACGATTCAAGATGATTATTTTGGGCTGTAATTGGATTTGAGTACCTATAATAAACAAATGCAAAGTAAATAAAATAATAAAAATAGATAGAATAAAGCTTAATACAGTTTGTTAATGCGAATTAATTTTAAATAATACGTAAATAAAAATTAATTATAAATCAGTTAGGAATTTTAAATTAGTTTTGTTAACGTTTGGTAACGTTACGTTATCTCAATAGCTAAGAATTTTGAAACGTTACAAGTACTAAGCTTAAAATATACAGGACGAATGTAAGTAAACTTAGAACACATAAGGTAAACATAAGTAAAGGTGGGTACGGTAAAGAGAGTGTGATTATATAATCTGGTATTTGCTATTCTGTTCGAATTAGTATTTCGTAGCCGCTTTTAATGGACCGAGCGGTTTGGTTGATTTATATGTAACCGATTTTGCCAAAGCCATCAGTTTAGATCCTTAATTCGTAACCGCTTTTTCATTTTACGATCGGTGTGGATTATCGATGTTAAATCGGACGGATCCCAACTAAGGGTTCCGAAACTTGGTTATTTTGGCTTACGTAGCCTAGTACATGATAAAAAGCTTTCCAAAAAGTGTCTGGGAACGTCAAAGCGCTAAACAAAAGTTAATAGTGATGTAATGAAGCTTTTAATAAATAAAGTGCCAAATAAGAGTTAATGGTATCTTATTAAAGTTTTATTTTTTAAAGTCACTTAGTCTTTATAGTCTTTATACACATCGGCGTATAAATCTTGCAAAAACGAATTTTTAAGGCATAAATTGTTCGGACCGTTACAATATCTAGTTATAGGTATTAAACTTATATCTGTCTTTTCTTTCCCAAGCTATCTATAGTTGACCTAGTCATTTACTAATCAATGTAGGTAAGTTCTAAAACCTTTGGTTTTACGTAAAAAAATTATTTAAAAGAGAAATAGTTAAATTGTGATAGTTATGATAAAAGATAATGAATTCAATGAAAAATCATTTAGAGGTGCATGCCACAGATAAGGGCTTATGAGTCCTCGCCCAAAGCGTACCACTCTAAACCGCTCCACGCATTGCTGTTCGATTTAGTATAGCCATTCCAGACCTACCCATGCATGATACACTTTGCGCCTTACAATAGTGCAGCCTGCAGCGTGACACGTTATCTTGCACTCTGTAGGAGTGCACCCTATAATACAGTGCACTGCCACTAGGCCTATGTATACTATCTATGAGGGTATATAGTAATATCTACAAGATTTGTCCTTAGGAAGAGCAATGTATTTAATAGAGACGTATATCGTTTATCCAGGTTAAATAACGACTTTAAGGTTGAAAGTAACTTTACAAACAATGGGTTACGTAATTACTTCATATATTAAAGAAGAAATCTCAAAGTATTTGTTTTGAAAACAAACTATAACCCTAAATATTAGCATATTCATGCCATAAGGCAATATTTAGTAATTTATTAATGAAGCCCCGACATCCAGGCAATCAGTATTTCGAATTTTAAATATTTCCTACAATAATATAACAATAGCGTTAAATTTATACCCAAAAGCATAAAATATATGACGCGCCTTATTGGTAAAACGTAAATAGAGACCTATTATTTCGCCAATTATTTAGTATGTGGCTATAAAAATATATGTTGTAATATAATTAGGGAAATTTATATTTAGTTAAAATTCAAATACGAGGTATTTTCTAACGCCTATGTCGAAGTAAAACGTGTGATTTCTACCCATAAAGCTGGTTTGTGCGGTAATTCATAGGTAGCGATAATTATATATTACAAGTGCTACCTCTTCTTTAACATGTTTAGCTACAATAATATCAAAGTTCTCCGTATTATTTACGACACTATTCATGCCAGTTATGGGTGATATACGGTTTAACTGTCGTATACTTTTCCTCGTATCGTTGAAATAGAAACTATTTATCCTGGCATAGGCTTTTAAATATCTTAATAAATCGTTACAAGAGCTATAGTTCTCGTTATAATACATATACATACGTCGAATAAAAGGCATAAACGTAGTCTTTATCAAATAACTCACCTTACTAGCCGAGTAGTACAGACTTACTTATAAAGGCATTCGTAAGTAATTAAAATAATCTTAATCTAGATAGTTAATATCGCTTACTTTAAACTATATATTATTAATCTTATACTTACAATGGAGATTTCCATTGTTGAGAAAAGGGATTTAATCGCGTTTTGGTTTATTCAAATCATATTTTCGCTTATCCAGACCATAGTTTCGGTCGACATGTTCGCGAAAGTAGTAGTTATAGTGTTCATGGTTATATTCCTGCGTAAGGCGTTTTTCGTACATCTTAGTATTATTTTCGGACTTACTGGACTGGTATTTGTTATTATAACGTTGGTATTCGTTTTTACGAAAAACCGCGAGTCGTATCTTTTGCGTATGTCTTTTAAAGGGGGCAAGTAATTTGGATAGCGCCGTATCATTATTACCATCAATACATTTTTAAACTTTTCGACTTTAATCAAATCTTTTAAAGTTTTATTACGTTGTGGAAACAAAAGAATCATTAAATATCTAAGTTTATTCCCGACCAGATATCGATTAAAACATTATACCAATTGTTATTATAATGATTGAATATACCTATAACTCTTATATAACGTATTTTCATTTATATACACTTTGGTAGCTTATAATTATTATTTAGCAAATCGCGTTATGAAAACTTACCCTCCTTAAACTTTATAGTAACTCGTCTAAGGTCTATGGTAAAACGGTCGACGTCAATGTGCAAATATATACGAAACTATGACGAAATATTTTACGATATTCGTCAAAAGTCACCACGGTATTCAACTAATACATAGCCGATTCTTATGAAAAGGTAAAACATATTTTCATAATTTGAATCTTCAATGTCAAAAAAGTATACATAAATGTATTCAAATGTTATTATAAGCTGTATATGTCGGTAAAGATTATATCCTTACCTATCGTATCAATACCTATATCTTAAGGATTAAGATACTCGGAGTTAAATACCCTAATCTCTTTACGTTTTAGGTGGCGAATATCGCCGGCCGAATATTGGGTAGCTATTGTATTCAGGGTTCGGAAAGGATTGCGACGGGTTTAAGAACGAGAGCGACAGTGAGAGGATTCGCAAAGGTCGCGGGAAGGCTTGCGTTCCTTCCCTTTAAAACGAGGGCAATAGCGGCTACCCTTAAAAGTATCCGACAAAGTTATAAAAATAGGCGAAGCTCGGCGATAATAGCGACGAGAAAAGGATTCATGGTTACGAAAATGGCGTCTTTCAACAACTAAGCTGTCGAGGAACCTTAAAATGGCGTTATGCTCCGCACGTCTCGCAACGTTGCGTTTCTCAAACTCGCGAAGTAAGTTTGCCACAAGTTCCGCAGCATCAACGTCGCTAACGGAACCAGCTGCTAAGGATACTTCTCCTGATTCCATGGTAACAAAAGGTATAAAATAGGCTAAAAGGGTGTAATAACGTAAATTCGTAGGCAATGATAAGATTGGTAAAGGTATACATAGAAGCGAAAGTAGGGCTTTTAGTAAAAGTAAAGGGAAAATAATAAATGACTTTTTCGTAGCAGTTTTTTTCTTCTAAAACTCCTAAATACGAGTTCATTAGCGCGTGCTACGAGGGGTTTAGGGCTTACTTGGTGTAATACCTAGCGTTTACAACTTTAGCTAACTTATATATTAAAATTGAATATTCGTGAAGTAAAATCTGACTATGTAAAGTAGAGGAAGAGTGAGATAGGGAAGGTTAGTGTTTCTTGGTAACAAACCTGTATAGTTACAGTTACGCGCTAGTGATTGACTTTAATTTCCTTACAGCAATTAATCAGTCTAATGGCAAACAAAATTTCAACTTAGATCTACCATTAATTATGCTACGTATATGTGCAAACGTAGGGTGGTATTGCGATCTATATTTTAAGGTAAGGACTAAGCTAAAGGTAGTAATCTACCAGAGAACGATAACAATAAGTACACATAAGAAATACTTCTTATGAGAAGGCGCACTTATGAGTAGGTAGTCTTGTAAGAAGGTACGAGACGGATGGCATTCACCATGCATGCAAGTACATGAAAGTAAGTACCTCCCTCCATGACCAACACCAATTTACTAAGTTTTTCGTTTATACGGCCCAGATTTACGTTAATACGTTCGGCAACTACGACAAGTTTTTAAGTTCCTTCTAACTCTACTTCCTCACCGCTCGTGAACTACATTCTCCACGTTTTCACCTTATTATAAAAAACTTACTTAAACACTACGCTTTTTATTTATAACTTAGATAACCCGTAAGCCGCTAAAGTATATAGGGGTACCGGGTATAAAGCCCGCCCCGCCTTGGGTATTGACCTTTCGCTATATAACGCGTCGTACTTTTATAGCTAGCTTAGCAACGACCTCTTAAGTTTATACGCTTTCAACTTATTCGTTGATGCTTCAAAAATGGCTCGCAAATACCTTAACTTACCTCGATCTTAACTATCAAATACTAAATAAACCTTTAATAGTTTTTGAATAACTTTATTTATATTAGGATTTAAATGTAAAGGCGTATATAAGTAACCCGAATTACGACCCGTAACATTGACGAAAAAAAGGTGATACCATACACCAGTATTGAACAGTTCGTCAACGATGTTTTCGCTACTATATAAATAACCTTCTGTCGGTAAGGTCTCAAGCCTATAATATTCACGTGAACATAAGGTCTTTGAAGAGTAATCAATATGATTGGTAATTGTAGTATAAAATAAGATGATCAGTTAAAAAGAAGCATCCAGAGGTATACGCTACAAGTGAGGGCTTATAAGCCCTCCACCCAGAGCGTATCACTCTGGAATATTTCTTCTAGACCAATCCACGCATTGCCGTTGGTCTGGAATAGCTATTCTAAACCAATACATGAAGAATGTACTTTGCGTCTTACAAGAGTGTAGCCTGCAACATGACACGTTATCGTGCACCCTTCGGGAGTATACCTAGCAATACAGTATATTAAGTCTCAGCCTATAAATACTATTTATGAGGATTTATAATAATATACATACAGGCAATCATTTCTTTCTTCCTTATGTACTCCGTACCCATAGCCTAGTATTAACAGTATTATTTGTAGTATCAATTGCAATAGGTCTAAATTAACAGTTTTTGTGTGATAGTATTGTTGCCGTATTAATCGAAAAATATCAAAATCGTTAGTTTCTATAGTGACAGTGTTATTTCCGTATTAATCGCAAAAGGTTCAAATTAATAAGTTCGACTAGGATTAGCAAATTTTGGTCGATGTGGTGTTTTAAATTCGGCTAAGTTTAGCAAAGTCTGGTTGAGATAGTATTTCAAAGTTCGGTTAAGATCAGTAAAGTCTAGCTGAGGTGGTGTTTGTAATTCGAGCTTGGTTAGTATAGTTAAATAGAGGTGATATAGTTAGTAATAGTATCTTTTGTTGTTTCTGACAAAGGTAATTACGCGGTAGTGATTACTTAGGGGTAATTACGTAAAGATAATTGCGTAGTTACGTAGTAGGTTAGTATAAGAAGATGTATTACCATCGTTTGAAGCAAAACTTCCTTTTTTACTTTTCTCTAAAAGTGCGTAGTTTTGGCTAATATAAGTCTTTATTCCTACCTAACTTTTGGTTTATTTAATCAAACAAGCCTCTTTAATGTGTATATCACTTAGCCTGAAAATATACTAACCTATTTTACCGAACAAATGCTGCGTAAAAACAGGACTACAAGACGCCATTTAACATGAAAGCGTCGGCGTGTCGCCGCCACCACTAACACTACCACCACCACCAGAAATAACAGCCTGCTCTCGTCGAGCTTAATCTCCTCCATTACCGCCACTCCGCTTGCCTCTGCAACCCCTCTCGCCACTACGTCATTAAGTCCCGCCGCCGCTATTACGCCGCCTAGCCCCCCCCCCCCTCTTCCTCCCCCTTCACCAGCTTCCAAAGGGAGGAGTGGAGGACCCTTAACTTTATAAACCTTACCCTTTTTTTACGAATAAAGACCTTATTACTCGTAGGAGCCCTTTTACGTTGTAAATGTAGCTTGGTGTAATTACGTTAGAGTACGTATATTACAGTCATTTAGTTCGTAAGTTTTTAACCCTCTTTTTGTAAATAAGGAGTACGAGGCAAATCTCCTCCGCCATTTGGAGCTCCGTATCGTCAAGGTACACCGTAAAGCCTTTTTGACGAGTTAAGCATTAGAGTGGTATGCCTAGGTCCGTAGCCTTAGGCTGTTAATAGACATGCCTTACATATTGTGTATTGCGTTCGCAGCCGCGGATAAGTTTATTAGCGATTATTATGAAAGCGGGAGCCGCTCGGCTAGCTACCATCGTTACGAATGGACTAGCTATTTGTACGCCCCCGTTCCGGTAATGTTAAGGTCGTAATCCAAAGCCATATTACGCGCCCGCCGGCTCTTTGGTAAGTTTTAATCGAATTTTAAAAACTTCATTTAGCAGAAATGCCTCGTTCAAGTCGATCCGGAAAAAAAATCGTCGTAAATAACCAAAACAAGCCGATACTAATTATGAAATAAGAGCTAACCAGCGGAACAGGGAGACGGTAGCCGCCGTTTCCGCTTGAAAATGGGGCTTATATATATACTGCGTAAACTAGTTCGAGGACGTTATTGTACATCGTCGCGAAAAGGGTAATCTCTCCCTTATACCTTCATTGAAGGATATAACCAATAGGGTATAGGTCTATATCCTCGCTAACATTAATGACGTCGTTAACGGTAATAGCGATAACATTAATATAAAAGGTAAGAACGATGGGAAGGATGGTAAGTATACGACGACATCTTCTTATCCCATTAGTATTGGATAAATACCTTCGGGTTAGACCAGAGTACACGGTTATAGTATAATACATTATATAGTAACGTTATAGCTTTTTATAGAATATTCGTTTAAAATAAATAACGTAATATAAAACGTAAAATAAAAGAGATAATATGTCAGAATTAACGCGATATCGTAAAATTAAATAAAAAGTAAAATAAAATCGGAAATATGTATTAATAGTCGTGTTTAATGAAGTTTAAATCCTCCATGGGTGCAAATAGACTGTTTAAATAAAGTCAAAACGTCAATCGGTATAAATAATGTAAAACAGACCGATTCAAATTGGTGAAAAAGTGGTTGGGTAATTTATTAGGGTTATAAAACCTTTTTAATAACCTTAATGAATAGTGTGTTTATCTATATAAGTGTTTTAGAGCTTCATTCGGCGTAGTTTTGGTTATTGTATCTGCCGGGTTAAAGTTTACGTTAATCTATATTATTTCTTCGATTTCACAGCGCTTATATAATTCGCGTAAAGATATAATATCAATTATCAAACGCTTTTTATTCGTAAAACCTAATTTTACTAGGCTTTCGTAAAACGAAAAGGAATGAGTATATACAACAAACGGGATAAGTCGTAAACTAATGTTAAAAATAATTATCTGGACCGTTATCATTATAATAATATCTAAATCGAAGCCTCCGATTATACTATAGATTTCGGAAGCCGTGACTTTTCATTTAACATTTTTTCATTTGGTTAAGCTTTAATTAATAATGTTTTTTCGGAACATAAAGCCGTTTTGTGACGGTTTTTCGTTGCCGAGAATTAAAACGAAGTTTATTTATGAATTATAGTCGTTGTTATTAGCGAAAAAAGCCGTTAGTAAAAACAAATAACTTTACTATACCTATATTCAACAGTACGAATTGTAAGTCACGTTTCGGATTATGTATTTGCCACAAAAGGCGTCTCTTAAACGCCTTATACGTATCTTCCGTCGGATCGGTTTGGCATTACATAACGATCGAAAAGTTCAATACTGTTTTTAATTCTATTATAAAAGCAACCTAAACATTGCGTATACGTCAATATTTGTAGTCGTTAGCTTGTTTTACTGTATTTAAAGTAATAAATATAACTTTTTTAACTTCCACTTTTACCTAAGAATTTCAGGAACGTTTTGAAGGGAAATCGTGATATTTTTAAAATAAATTACGTTGTTTTCTGTTAGAAACGTCTTGAATTTGGTTTTTACACCTGTTTCTACAAGTTTTCTTTGTTTAAATGAGGAAAACGAGGAGTTATATATCGTTATGGCGTAGTTCGTTTATATATCCGTTAGTATAAAGCCTTTTGAATAGGTCGTTAATATTAATAGATATAGGTTGAAAGTAAAGTTGGTTATTCCCAATCATTTTTATAGTGTCTTTTATAGGTGTTATACCAGTAAACAACCGCTTCAATTAAGCCGTAAAGTGGTTTTAGAATATGTAAAATCGTGCGAGGTGGGTAATGCTATTTAAGGTCCTTAGGCATATCGGCGTAAGTCCGTTGTTTTAGCCGTTCCTCGGATTTGGTATAAGTTTACGTTATATCTCGAAGTTTGAAATACAAGTAATATGGCTTATTAAAAAAGATATCGAACGTAAAAATTAAGCGATATCTAGCTCGTCATAATGTAGGTAACTAGGTTATAATATCCTTTTTGCCTTTATCGTTGTATCCATTTATAACCAGATGCGTCTTTTCGTAAGGCTTTTCGGTTTTATCCTTAACTTCATGGATGAAGTGGGTTAGAAAGATTTTTTTAACTCCGTAAAAAGCTAAGTTAAAGCGTTTAAATCGAAATACACCATATTCGATAAGGGTTGAGATTTCTGTTTAGGTATTTTATACGAATAAGATACCTAAGGTGGGAATAATACCTTCGCAGTAAAACTTTACTCCAAGCTCGTAGTTTACCATTTCCTTTTATGTAATAAAGGAATCCGTAATAAAGTTTTTAAGGCATTTTTTTTTTGGTTTTCGAGCCATGAGGGCGTCCTTAGCGTCGAGGTTTCAGCGGGTTTGGTATAAATGGGCCGATTTTGTTTAATGTGATCGGGTTAGATTCGCGTTTTAGGAGTAAGGTTAAAGATGAATTCCGTTTAAATTCGTCGTTTAGGGTAACGTTTTATAAGCGATTTTACTCGTCTTACGGCTTCGGGCCGTCTTCTTTTACCATTTTTATGTATTTTCGACTATTATCCAACGAAACGAACTTGTTTAGTTTGATAAGTTAACGAATAGAATAAAGACTTGAAATATGTTAATGCTTTAAAATCTAGTCTATTCACCATTCGTTTTCCAATATAAAATCTTAAATTATAATAATATGTTTAACACGCTAGTTTTACATGTGCTGTTTCCTATAACTAACCTTCTAAACACATTATTGTTTACTTGTAGTAAACGTAAATCTGCTATAGTCTTAGCTATTACATTGGCACTTTATACTGTAAATAGTAATGTGGCAAAATTTATATGAATTTTCGGGTATGTATCAAAGATAAGGAGTGTAGAGATAAGCCCACTTAGGCTAAAAGTATTATTAACAGTATTAACCGCTATTTAAAAGATAGATTCCTTAAAACTAAAACCATTTAATTTTTTGAACAATATGATAAACATTTTTTTTAGTGATTTATAGTATCGTTTATACTTTTTAATACCTTATAAGGCTTTTAATAGGATTTACTTACAATCATTACCGGTTATCCGAGATTTCGTACATGAATTAGAGGAATTGAAAGTCATGTCGACGTCATACATAATCTAGTTTGAAAGCCGAAGGTAAACGTTTAACGAGCAATTAACTCAAACGTCCTAATAATTTATAATAAAAGCGTTATATATAAACTTGACGACTTAAAATAATATAGCCGTATCGACAACGTGAAGGACCGGTTAGCTATTTAGATATATAATATTGATAATTACTTTGAAGTTGAAATTTATATAGTTTTAAAGGCGGAATTTAAATTGTCGTAAGGCTTGTAAGCAAAGCTGGTACTTATAAAAGAACTTCTAGATAGCCTTAAGTATGTCATTCCTTATATATGTATAGCTTACTACGTAGAGAAGACGTAAAAAGCGTTTAATAATTGGGTATTTTAATTATTAGTGTAAAGTTTATAATTTTCTTTAAGTTTAGTAAATATCCTTAATTATACATAATTTCGAAAAGAATAATAAGTAGCCGAATTTAATTTGAAGTAGTACGGATATGTTATTTAAAGATCGTATAAGTTTATTGATCGTATTCCGAACCTTAATTTTCAAGTTATTCATATTATTTAATAAAAGCCGAAATGACTTTTTAAAATCCATTACGTAAAACTTAATCGGTTAGAAACGCATATTTAAAACGACCGTTCCGCAAGAAGTTGCATTACCTTTACTAAATAGGGCCTTTCGGTATTCCCTTCTTCGGTTAAACCAAAAATTTGGAAATTTAGTCGTAAGTACGTCGAATTATCGTTTTCAAGCTGTCGAGATTTCGACTACGTTAATATTAGGTGTAATACCCAGAAACCTAGTTTCGTATTTATCTGAAAAGGTAAATTACGACGTAATATGAATGCTAAGTATTTCGTTTACATAGATTAGGTTTATAATATATAAAAATGAGGTATCCTAGAAGCCGGCAAAGATACTCTAGGCGTTTTTATCGTCGTAAGCTAATAAATAGGTATCATGTTGGAACAGTATTGCAATGGTATTTTATGCAGTGCAGTAGGTCAAATTTACTATAAGTAAAGTTGACCGTACTGCAAGTGTATTGCTTTGTGAAAACTTACCACATTGGGTGTAAGTCGAGTACAGTACGCTGCACTTGACTCTAGGGAACGGGCCAAGCACTTGGCCATACAATTTACAGTACAGATCGGCTAGCGGTTTGCCAAACCTAAAACAATACATCTACCATCTGACTATTGCAATACTACTGTTATTTCGAAGAAGACCATTTGAATCGACAACGTTACAACATATAAGGCCTAATAACATTAATTATTACTTATTAGATTAAGCATAGATTAACTAAGTAGAAGAAGGAGCTACTTTCCGGTTACGCTTTGCAATTGCGTAAGGTAGAGGGAAGATTTTTGCGAAAGGCCCTGAGGCTACATCTACTGTTTATAGGTAGCTAAAAGGAAGACTTTCAAGTACGTCTGCTGTTTACAGATATATGAAAGTGGCAACGGTATTGGCATTATCGAAAACAGGCTTTATCTCTTGTTTTATTAGCTACGAATACTAATCCGAGGCTGGTTTGTCGACGTATAAAGGTTTTGAGCAATATTTGAAGGCTTATATAAAAAGCTTTTAAGTCCTTTTCCAGTTGAAAACATTGAAGATCGAAACCTGGTTTTCTACAGCAAGTTTTTTTTACTATTTAAATTAATAATTTATCGCCTTCATATTTCGATCTGAAGGCTATTTGGGATTTCTGAAGCTTCGTTAATAGGGTGTTAAGAATTTCCTATGGGTTTTTATCGCCGTTTTCCCATTGGTTTTTTACGGATTTCCAGGTTATATAGGTCTAGTCTTTATTGTAAAGTTTATGGTTAATTTCTGTATTCAATTGGTATTTTAAACGTTTATAACACTTTATCAATATATTTACTTACGTAGGGTGGTATATATACTATTTGTCAACTTATTTGAAAAGTATATAGGGTAAAATAATATGGAATTAGGAAACTTTAATGTTTAAATTTTTTATACGTATTAAACATTATTTGTATTTCATTATTAAATACGTTGTATATCCTATGGCTATTGTTGGTAGGCCCTAGACGTTGCAACTTTGTCGATTCGATTGGTCTTCGAAGTAATAGTAGTAGTGGGTGATCAGATAGTTGATGTATTGTTCTAGGTTTAGCAGACCGCTAGCTTGTCTGCACTGTAATTTGTATGGTCAAGTGCTTGGCCTGTGTCCTCGAGTGAAGTGCAGCGTACTGCACTCAACTTACACCCAATGCGGTAAGTTTCCACAAAGCAATACACTTGCAGTACAGTCAACTTTACTGTAAGTAAAGTTGACCTACTGTACTGTATGCAATACTATTCCAACGCTGGCAGCTTTTTAGTTTTTACGCGTACGCCAGTGTGGCTAACCAATTCTTTTCGGTTGCTATTAAATTTCCTCCTCGTTAACTAGCCAGACCCCTACTAATTTCAGTTGACCCCCATACTGAATTATATCCAATTGAATGCAAATTAACCCCATTTGATCTCATTTTCTCCGTTTCTCTGAGGTCCAAGTTTATCAACTCCTATAAAAAGTTTTTTCGTCACAGCTTTGTGAAACTTTAACTGTGCTACTTAATAGGTTTCACAGCCTTTCATAACTTTAACTATACTACTTAAACAGGTCTTCACTATTAATCCCCTAGCAGTCTTTCAATCTATCAGCACATCTTTGTTCGCCGTAACATAATTTGAGCTTTCTGAGCGGTTTATCAACATAGCTCTTAATGTGTCTAATCAGCTTGTTGTTATCCATAAACCTTTCCATGGCTTTGCTTGGCGTTGCCTTTGTTATCATATCTGTAAAATTATCTTTACCATCGATCCATCGGAACTCCTTAATCTTCTTCCCTTCGTAGGCTTCGCGAAGTGCCATTACATAGATTATCAAACGTTTTTCACTAGTGGTTTCCAGCTTTGAAAGGCATTCGAAAAGGCTCTTTAAGTTAGTACAAATTACCACCGGGATAAACGGAACCCATAGTTGCCTGGTAATTTGGTTAAGGGTCTCCTATAATGCTATACCCATATTAAAGCCCGTTATTATACCGTAAACCTCTAAAGCCAGTAGGTTTCGCGTAATTCTTTTATATTTGACGAAGGTTTATTAAATCAGGTTACCGATAACGATAAATTAATCTTTTCGCTAATCTTCGTTAACCAGGGTTATCAAGAAGCTGATCTATAAAAATATGTCGTTGTTATTTATAAAATACCTGTTCGTAAAGATTATTAGCTTATCTTTTAAAAGGTCGATTAACACTATATTAATCTCGTAGTCTAGGTTCCGTATTTACCATTTCAACATTTCATTCAGTCGATTAAAATCTTTATTCGTTAGTATTTGTATTTATACTGCAATAGATAAATCGAATGAAGCTTCGAATTGATACAGGGTAGTAATATAGCTATCCCTTATATGCTATTGTAAGTACTGTTAAGCCTTAACTTTATTAATTTAATCTATTATGGTAAAAATTAAGGCTTAGCCCTTTCTACGAAATTTTAAGCCAGTCTTAGTACAAAATATACGGATTAAAGATTTATTAACGTTTTATTAATTTTATTTCATGAAAATTGTTACCGGCTTACAATTTTAAAACTTAAAGTCCTCGATCGCTTGTTATTCCAGTGTTATAAAACTAACCGTTCCGATGAAAAGGGTATCTTTAGTTTACATATTTATTATACCGAAGTCCTTTTTTTACGCTACCAATAAACACGAATCGTATATTAAAGACTTCATCGTTAGGCGAGACTTAAAGTACAACTGATAGGTTGAGCACCAATAAACGTCTGTTTTAATTAATCCATATAGTAATTTAATATACCGTATTACCGTTTCTAGTAGGTAAATAACACGGAGTTTCTATAGTAACACTAATAGTACAATCCGTTGTAAATCCGTTATTAACTTTATATAGGTTTACGTAATATTACAGCTATTAGGTGTAAATTTGTTTTTGGTTTTAATTAACAAACTTATTTCCAAGTTAATCATTAGGCGTTAGCTAATCTTTCAAATCGTTAACGACTAGGTGAATATTCAATCTTTACCTTAATCGCCGTATCCTTAAACTATTAGTCGTAAATTTTCGTACGGTTGCCTTGTGGTTTTTCCTTTAACCTCGTGGATAATCCTCAACTTAAAAATCGTAAAGTTTGGGTTTTAGAGTTTGAAATCGGGTTTCGGTACATATTATATAACTCTTCGAGTTAACAAACTGTTAATCTCGACCTTATCGCTTTTTCTAAAAGGTTTACCGAAAGGTTTGATAATCCCTTATACCCTAAGCTTTACTACTAAGTTTTCGTTATCCTTTTTTTTTTCTAATTACCTAAACGGTATTTTGAATACGGCCCGGTGTGTATTTCTCCATTTTATTGTTTTTTTTTGGAAGTTATTTATGTCGGCAACGTTTCATTAATTTATTGATAATGGGTAGAGGAGGTTCGTATTAACGCTTTCGCTAAACTTAAGGGTTTATATCGTTAACCCTAATATAAAGCTTAACCTGAGTAATTTAAAAGGATATAAAATCGTGAATAGTTTTACCAACCACTTTAAAATTTATAATACTTAATATTTTATTCGACCTCTTTTATTTACCGGACTTCTTTTATACAAAGACTTTACTTTATAATAGCAAAGTAAGCACTTCAATTATTGAGGGACCTTTTTTGGTGTTAAAGGCGTTATTAATTTAGCGGCGTGCCGATTTCCTTTGCAATTCCTTTAAAGCTTTGTTGTAAGATTTAACATGTTTTTAAGTACTTACCGAAGGCGGAGATCTATTCGTTAGGCGTAGGTGCGCTTTAATGACCAGTAATATTAGTACTAGGCCGTTAAGGTTCATAATATCGTTGAAGCCCTTTACCGCTATTTGTAAACGTGCCTCCGGATCCGTAAACTTTTAATTTTAACGTAATAATTTTATACGTTCGGTGAAGTAAATCGTATACCCTTTTAACCTTCCTAATACTTTAGTAGGCTTTTACAGGTACCTTTTTACATTAAATACCCATTATCTTAATATCCTCCTCAAACTTCGCCGCCGTTAAGTTGGTACCGCTATTATAAATGACGATGTCAAGCAAACTTATATACGTGTTAATCCATAATATCCTTAATTTTTTTAACGTATCCTTTACCTAAATCGACTTTAAAGACTTAGCCCCGTAAAAAAAAGTTGTTAAGTTAACGACGTAAAAAACAGGATTATTATTCAATTCAAATACATTAATAAAAATCTTGTAGTTAAAGTATTTATAGTTTTTAATGTAAATTTTAATCTCCGGGAGGGTTAGGTATATGTTTAATAATGGTGGCAAAGTCTTTCAATTGCTTCTAAGATAAAGTATTCCATATAATTATGCCATACGGACTTTAGAACTTTGTACAACCTATTAATAACTAGGTAATTAAAAAGGTGGTGTAATTAAAGTATCTACGGCTATATTGAGTTAAATATCATTACTTTCGGGCCTTTAAGATAAAATTATAAATACCCTTACTTAAAGGCTAGTAAAAACATTTAACCGTTTTTAACTAACTCGTTTATGTTAACGTCTATATTAACACCGAAAGTTTTTATATCCTCTAAATAAAGCGGGAAAAGAGTAAAAAACTTAAAGATGTAAAACGTAATCGCTGTTACAATAATTTAAATTACCGTTATTCCCAGTAACGATAGTAATTTTCCTGGGCCAAAGCCAACTTTGGTCTTACTAACATCGTAACTATTAATCTCAGTAGCTATATTACTTTCCTTCCGCAATACTATATATTATAAATAACTTTTTATTAAGTTCCTTACCGCGCTAGTGTTTGTCATAATATCTTAAAACGTGTAATCCGCGTAACGATCGTAAAGGTTAAACGTATATAAAGGGTTAGAGGTATGGTTAGGGTTAAGGTAGGGGTTTTTACCACCTAAATAGTATAAAAAAGAATGGTCAACTAGTTATTGCGTTACCGTATTAAAAGTATTATTTTCGTAATACTTAATTTATTTTGGGGCGTTAACGGTATTAGTTGGCTAATAGCCTTTATTATTTGTGACCTGGTTTAAATAATTTTATCTCAAAGTAATAGGCTATTAAACGTGGTACATTGTTTTCCTATTATTACACCCGGCAGAGCAGTGTCGAGTAGATTAACAAATAGCTTTACCACAAATCCAATATCTTTTGCTATTATTACGACGATAGTATTTGCGGTTAACAGGTCTGCCTAAATCTTATTAACGCTAACGTAGGTAATACTTCCAGTATAAGGCTGAGGTTAATAGGTCTAACCTTAGGTGTTATAGGCGCCCGTACCCACGGTAGACGTAATTAACTACTATAAGTTTTTCCTTATTTATATTAAAAAAGTTGCCGGCTTAAAAATACATACCGAGTGAATTTGGTATACATGTTATCACGGTAGCAAGCGAGAAACGTAACTAGCTAGAGAAGCTTTTACTAGTGGCGTCTAGACATTATAGAGCGTATTCGAACTCACTAACGCCTGTAACAGCTGCCCATACCTGTTTTCAAAGTATAACTTTACTAACGTGGGCTATTCCCATTACCTTTTAATATATCATTAGCTTGTTAAACATTTAATTAACAACATCCATTAGTAATTCCTCTTCTTTTTTCTCTACCATTATTGTAGTTTACCGTGTGGTAACCTAGTTTATATGGTATTATATAAGGTGGACGTTGTATTTAAAGTAGCCTTTTATACTATTGGAAATCTCGCGAAAAGTAGTGACGCTCGTTAGAAAAGTTAAGTAGTAGTCTTTGGCGTAACCTCTAAAGATTTTGAGGAATAATAAATAAAAATTAAAAGGTAAAACCTTTATCTACTTACAGATATTGAAGAAAGGTATTATCTTGGTGTCTAAAAGGTTATAAGGTTTTACGTTATACTTTTTATATTATCTTTGATTTTGGCGAAGTTCGTTATTTAGTTGTTGTTAATATTAATAATTTTAATAGGTTTTAGAGGAAGATCGTAATAGTAATCTTAGGCTTGGTTAGTATTTCCTAACGATTTAAATCTTAAAGGTTTTGAAGCCCGATATTAAAGGTAATTATTAGTCGCCTAAATCAAGGGGTAAAGTCCTATAGTAGAGCCTATAATAGGTTTATGCGCGTAGGTATATCTCAAGAGAAAAGGTTTTTAGGGGTCTTAGCGATGGAGTTGCTAAGGAAAGATGGGTACTTGACAGTTTAAGGAAGCCTAACAATCTTATTCAATTAACTGATATAAAGCGCTAATGTCAATACTTTTAACCGCATTGGCGGCCGCTTCATCGCGTGCCTTACCGCTTTTGAGGGCGTACTCTGCGCTATTACATGGTGGTACTAAACTTCTAAGCATATTAACGGACTCGTCATCCGTACGTGAAAAGGCTTGGCTTGGTTCAAGAGAAGGTCCTTTAAAGCGTATATATAGGCCTTTAAATCCCCCAACCCCTTTTACTTTTTCCTAAAAGTCTTAAGGATTATAATTTTAAAGATGATCTTTGTATTATGCCAGTTTAAATAAGGTTTTTGCTAGCCCTACTGGTGTTTTGTCCGGAATGTAAATACTATGGCGTGTGACATCCTTTTTTAGCCTAACTTTGACCAAGCGCTATATTATCTTTCATATGTTCAAAGTCCAGTAATTAAAGAACTCGCGAAAGTCTTGAAAAGTGCGAGCGCCGTGACTACTCTTATCGAAGTTTATTTCGAGGATGTGCTGACCGACGTAATTGGTTAGGTAATCTTTTTCAGAGATCTCGTAAACGTCTGTAATCTAAAGTTATTCGTCGTAAAACTTGGTAAAAACAATTTAGAAGTATTTAACTGTTTTTTCCCAGGCGAGAGTGAGGATAGCCTGAAAGTAAGGACTTGTGGTAGACATCGTAATAGGCGTGCAAGGAGAAAAACTTGGTGATCTTGGGCGTAGGGACTTTTGTGTTTTGGTGTAAAGTTGCGTGGGAACTTGACGATTCAGCGTGGAGTCGCGTAACGTGGCTTTCTCGACATAATTTGGTGTTTTCGATAAAAGCAGAGAACTTAACGATTAAATTCATGTAGGAAGTAAAAAAAGTAAAGTAGAGGCCAAAGTCTGGTATAAAGGGTAAGGTCGGAGGTCGTTTATTATTGGTAAAGGTAAAGGGCGGAGGTTGTAAGTTGTTTAGCGTAAGGACTTCGTCGTTTTTCTTACAGTAATAACACTCGTAATAGTACTAACTTAGCCGTTTGCCAACTCGCCGAACTTTAAGACTTATGACAGTCAATCTTAACGTTTTTAAGAAAGATTAATAAAGATTTCTTGGTGTTTTCGATAATGATCCCGTCGTTAATTTTAAGCTGCCGTAAAAACCGACGCAGCCTAGAAGTCTTCTTTACTTACTACCATGAAAACCAACGTAACAGTAAAAGCCCTTCGCAAAAATCTTTCCTCTAACCTAACGGTTGTTTAACTTAAAGCGTAACTGGAAAGTAGCTTCTTATTTTACCTAGATTATCTGTGTTTAACCTAGCAGGTAAGTATTAATCGTTGTTGGTAGGCCTTAAACATTACAAAGTTGTCGATTCGATTGGTCTTCGAAGTAGCAATAGTATTTCGTAGTCAGATGATAGATGTATTGTTCTAGGTTTGGGAAACCGCTAGCCGGTCTACACTGTAATTTGTATGGTCAAGTGCTTGGCTCGTGCCCTAGAGTGAAGTGCAGCGTACTACACTCGACTTATACTCAATGCGGTAAGTCTCCATAAAACAATATACTTGAAGTACAGTCAACTTTACTAAAAGTAAAATTGACCTACTGCACTGCATGCAATACTATTCCAACAGTTATAGTTACTATCCCTATTTTATAACTTGATAAAGTAAGTTAACTTTATAGGGTCGTTTTTATTTGTAGGGAAGTGATATAGTGGAAGATTTCGATAAATGTTGTGGTTAATGGGTATCGGTTCATATGGCACGTATTAGCGTTTTACGCTACTTATCATTTCCTGTATCGGGTTGTTTTCCGTGTCTCGGCTGATTATCAGTTTTTAAAGCGGATTGTTTTTTTGCGTTTCGGCCGATTCTGCCATAGCCGATCGGGTTTTTTTTTAGCGTTCGGGGTGTATTCTTGTTTTTGCGTTGGGAAATTAAAAAAAAATTGGTAAATTAACGGGGAAAATAATGCTACCAATGATATAACGAAAAAATCGCTAAATAAAGCCCTTAAAAGATTTATGAATTGTAATAAGCTAACTATACGTATTGAGGGCTACGTTAATAGGTCGCCTGGTAAGCCCAGATTATATAACAGAGGTCAGGAATATGCTAGCGAATTAGAAAACTGCTAAAGAATTAATAATGGCGACTAATTTAATTAACAAGGCTAAATTACAGACATACCTGGGTTTGTGACGAAAAAAACTTTTTATAGGGGTTGATAAAGTCGAACCTCGAAGCCGTAAGGCAATTTTTCTTATTGAGATTTACTATCACCGGGCAGTACCCACTATATAGCTAGTATAGTGTGACCCCCACTAATGTGAAAATACATTCATATACTAGCGGGAAGGCTTGTAACCTGATGTCCTTACTTTATACACATAACCACTATCTTACTTAGTTCTTTGTTTATGAGTTATACCCTTTAACCTTATTAAACAGACCACTCTATTCCTTATACCACACGTATATAAACTTAAAGACGTATCCTCTACACCTGTGGCTAATTTCTGAACCAAACGCTATATATACTGTTAAATACCTATTGAAAGTGCCTTATATTAACTATATAGGTCTCCGCTTCCTGATGAAACCTTTTCTCCTAACGAATGTGAATTGCATTCGTAAAAGGTTTCTCCAAGTAGTTATGACAAATAAGTACATTTACCACTAGGTATATTAAATATTAGATTTGAACCTTATTAATGTACTATAGGAAAAATAGCTTCCATACATAACACAAAGTATCACGTAAAACATCTAACAAGAAACCAGACCTTAAGCTAGTCTTCTAATTAAGGCCTCAAGGTAACCTATAGTTTGAAGACCTATAAGGGTGTTAAAACTATAGTTTTAGCCGGGTCATACTATATAGCTTCTTAGTCCTCGCTCGACGCCTATTCGTATTAAGGATTAGACAGCCTTAAAAGAGTAAAAGGCGTATAAAACAAATATACTTTACAACTCGAAAGAAAGATATATTTTATAGCTAGAGTCACCATTTTACCACGGACCACGAATCTAAGAACTGTAAAAAAATCGTAAAAAGGAGTACTTTTTGGCGGGTGGTATACCGTGAAAAGTCAGACAAATAAATAAATACATAAATAGAGCCGTCAAATGCGAGCGCTTATAATAAAGGTCTTTCTTCAAGACCTTAAAGCGTAAAGAGAATCAAACTTGTATTGCGGTGCATGTCCAAGTTTAAAAAGCTAAGTTTGTATAAGTAGCGAGGGACGAAATCGTTGGTTTTAAGGGCTATTCTCTGGATATACCGCTGCGCGAGCGGAACGCCGAACCGACGACGATCTCCATTGCCAAAAAGGGTTCGCCGAAAAAGATTTAAGTGGTGGTACAGCCGATTAAAGATATTGTACTAAAATGAGATGCATGTAAAGTGATGGTGTTAAAAGTGGCTGGACCGGAAAAATTTTCTCGGAAGTGGGCACTATTAAGCTTTACAGTGTAGGCCCACTACCTTCCTTAACAAGATGGTACGTGCACCTATGCCAAGAAAGTTGATGTAAAGTTGAAGATGCCGTAAGGAAATTAATGGTAATTAGAGTTAATTTAAATGTAAATAAGTGTAATTCGATACGGAGGCCAATTAAAATTAACAGGGATTTTGCCAATTAACGAGGTCGCAGTTCAACGTTTACCGGAAAAGATTAGTTAACTATACTGGCATGCGCGCACAAACTAAAAAGCCGCCAGTGTTAAAATAGTAGTATTTGCAGTACAGTAAGTCCACTTGACTTACAGTAAAGTTGACTATACTAACTACAAGTATAGTGTATTGTTTTGTACCGGCCTACTGTATTAGCTGCAAAGCAAGTACAGTATACGCCTACTTTACACTAGAGCACGGGCCAAGCAATTGGCTATACAAATTACTGTGTAGACCAGCTAGCGGTCTGCCAAACCTAGAACAATACATCCACCACTTGACCACGCAATACTACTGTTACTTCGACCAATCGAATTGATAACGTTGCAACGTCTAAGGGCCTATTGATAGGCAAGGCCTACCAACAGTTAGTTTTTATTGTTAACTGATTTTTCTGCGCTTTTGAAAAGATGAAATTTTGCAGGATGGTGTATGTATTTGGTGATTATGTTTGTTAAATCAGGTTAATAAATGTTCGTAAAGTTGTCTTTAGCGTATCGTTTTATCCGTACTCGGTCTAATGTGAAGTTTAGTTTATTTCGGCTAAGAATTTCAGCCGATACGCGCATATTTGTGTGTTTTGTTTTCATTGTTTTCGTTATTGTTTTCGTTATTTTTCTCGTCATTTTTTCGTTGTTTACGTTGTTTCTTCGTCGTCACATATTTTTAATGTGGTATAAATTTAATTGCGAGTTAGGGGAATAGTAAGGAATTTCGACGACTGTGTAGGTTACCAGATGAAAGAGGGTGATATTAGGGATATGCGGATCGTTGTTTAGTCTACTTTTAAGCTAACGTTTGTTTATCCCTTCGATCTAATAGTCATGCATCCCATGGTTGGGGGTAGCCATTTCCCTCACATCAGACATCCCGGGGATGTACCTCCGATCATCCCGTTTGTGCCAGATGGTCGGGTTATCAGACCACATAGGCAAAACACTGCGCAGGCTTGTGGGACATGGAGTTAGGATGTAGTCAATGTAGAGAACACGTTATGTACAGCCTCCATCTCCTCCGGGCGAGTTCATGGTGCCCCAAATGGATGAAATATTGACATGTTAATCATCTAGTTCTTCCAATGTCTAGGCTTTCTGTGATCCAAAACAACCATTACGATTCTCATCGAGTTTTGGGTATACATTCCTGTCTGGCATCTCAGACAGATGTTCGCCCAACACGCAGCATTGGGCTACACACGCAATAGCTGCGGCTCACAGGCAAAATGTAGCATAAATGCCTATACCATCTCACTGCAACGCCGGCCATGTTATACAGCAATGGATAAAGGGGCTCCGGGTTGCTGATGAAAAGTCAGAATTTCCAATCGTGATTCGTACAGCCACACAAACATTATATTTTGAAGACAGAACATCACGACATGGACACAATCACGGAATGCATGGGCCTGGTGTACCATTGAATGTTACCGTGAATTACATGATAGAGATTGAATAGAACTATCTACCAGTGAAACCACACTCGTTCGCTATACAAACATAGGCAATCACCATCAGATTTGCTTCCATTCTAGACTCTCCACCTCAACCAATTCTTCCGCCTCGACCAACAAACGACCTCACATCATAAACCACGGGGAGAATGTTGTGTTCCGGTCCCTTGTAACATCACAAATACGTACGCTCCTCTTCACCTGTCTGGTACCGCCAACATGAGGTCCATCTTGATCTCCCTCGTCCTGGCAGTCTTTGCCTGTCTATTCCAGGCGGCCAGCGGCCTTTGACATTCCCTCTCACCCTGTGGTCGAGAGGTGCCTCTCCGCCCCCCAAGTATAATGGCACCGATATCCAGAACGTCTACCCCTTGGCTAAGGGCGGACACTGCGCAGTCTATCTCGCACCGGGCTTCGAAGAAGAAACACTCTTGGCCTGCAGCTTCTATTGCCCGAGCAAATTTGGCAATGAGGCGGTCGGTTGGGAGGCGAGTCAACCTAGGGTCTTATATTCATGTTTCCCGCCCACGCTATGTTATTCCACGGTTCGATGCACATTGCTAATACTTCCTCGCCAAAGTGTGCCCTCGGCCCTCTTCTCACCACCCCCCTAGATGTCTATCAGGACAACGCTGGAAATAAATGGCTAGAAGGGAACTGCAACTGTACCCTCTCCACGACTTCTGCGTCCATCAACTCGACCTTTTCCACGAATGCAGACAAGACGGTGCAGGATCTCACCGCTTTCGGCTACCGGATCACCAACGACAACTACGAAGACCCCCTTGAACTCGATCCGGCATGGCGCTTCTGGCAGTTCGATCTCCCCGTGGACGACAAGAAGACCATGCTGAATATCGGCATCTTCGGATGCAAGACGGACGGGCCCGACTACGGGCTCTTGCGCATCGAAGAAACGGTACGTACGCCGTGGGGACGGACCACCCCCGTCGGCACGATCGCGCTCTCAGCGGCACCGGCACCCGCAAGCGATTCCACCCCCGACTTCCCTTCTCGAGAGGCGTGCTAACCACCAAACCAACCCACAGCGGGCTGCCCACGACAGGCGAACCAACCGCGCTCATCTCAGCGACCAGTTCTTGAGCTTCTGGAAGCTCCGGCCGCTCCACCAACCGCTTGCGATTCTCCATACCCTTGGCTTCACGGGCGTGATAGAGGAAACAATCACGCAGCTGGCCTCCGCGGTATACCAGAAGATGGGCGCCACATGGGGCAATGATCTGGTCTTCCGCAAAGACAGCAAGCACAAGGACGAGAAGGACGCCTTCCGCTTGATTCATTGCGGAAGCAAGTTCGGCAGGGCGGCGCAGCGTGCCATCACGGACTACCCGGAGTTCAGGAACCGAAGAGTGGTTGTTTCCAAATTTTCCGAGTTCAATGAGTATATGAACGGATTCTCAACCTTCGAGGTCTTGTTCGACGCGGGCCCGGGGATGGCCTCGTAGGTGGAAGGTGAGTGGGCGGCGCCGCGGCGTCCATGGGGAGGATCGTTGCCGTGGGGTGCCACAGGCAAAGGCACAAATATATCTACTTTGGTGCATTTCCAGTATTCTGAATAAGACGATTCGATGCGGTATGCTCTTTAACTGGCTTGTGATGTCTTTAGTGCAGACTCCAATAAGATTGTTGGTAGGCCTTTAGTCGTTGCAACGATAGTCGATTCGAATCACTGTGGTCGAAGTAACTGGTGCTGCATTGATATTGGTTGAAAGTCTGAGTTGTAAGTTCTAAGATTGGCAGACCGCTAGCCGGTCTGCACACTAATTTGTATAGCCAAATGCTTTAGCCTGTACCCCACTCTAAAGTGGGTACGTACTGCACTGCACTTACAGTGTGGTGTATTCAAATCTCACAAACTGCAGTTAATTTGCAGTACATATGATTAACTTTACTGTAAGTAAAGTTAACTTGGCTATACTGTATCTAACTGCTATTCCAATACTGGCGGCTTTTTGTTTTATGCCTGCACGCTAGCGTAGCTTACCACCAATTGGTGGCAATCTCTAAAATTCCTCTTTAATCTACAAGCCAACAATAAGCTAGACCCCTGTTAATTCCGATTCATGTGGATTGAAATTGATATTAATTACGGCCCCTTGTAACCCTTTTAATCCACTCCTCCGAAACCTCCATTCCTCAAGTCTTGTGTATAGTTTTTTTGCCACAGACTTATGCGTATCTGGTACGCCACCAATTACGTACCTTTTACCAGTAGTTTAAATTACTACTGTTGCCACCTTTACCTCCTTTATTATTAACATTACTTCCCTGTTAGTTTTCCAATTCGCCAGGGTAACCCTGATCCTCCACATTATGTGCCGGACAGTCTATGTAACCTTCGATTTATATAGTTAGTGTATTATTATTTACAAACCTTTTTAGAGCGTTATTAGATGTAGCCTTAGTTATAATGTTGGCGGAGTTATCTTTACCATCAATTTGTCGGAACTTATTAATTGTATGGGCTTAGTATACCTCTTTTAAAGCTGTTACATTTATTATTAGTCGTTTTTCTTTAGTCGAATCCAGCTTTAATATGTATTCGTAAAAGTTTCGGAAATTAGAATATACTACTATGAAGATCGAAGGTAATACTAACTATTTGGTAATAATTTTCAATGTGCCGTTAGTTTATTTGTCATTATTGAAGCCTATTATTATACCATAGATTTTAAAAGTTAATACGTTTCGTATTACACGTTTGTATTTAACGGATGTTTAGTATATAAGGTTTCGGGTAATTACAAACTACCTTTTAAACCTTTCCTCATTAACGAATGTTATTGGAAAGCCGATTTGCGATATAAGGTTAGTATTATTAGCAAATAACCCCTTGGTAAAAATTATTAGCTTCGTCTGTAGATATTACTATATACCCCTACAGCTAGTATACATAGGCTAAGTGGCAGTGCACTATATTGCGAGGTGTACTCCTGCAGAGTGCATGATAACGTGTCACGCTGCAGGTTGCACTCTTGCAAGGTGCAGAGTGCATCATGCGTGGCGCGGTCTGGAAGGGTTGTTTCAGAGTGCATGGCAAAAGGGTCACTGCCTGGATGAGAGGTTTATAACCTCCCACCTGCAGGGTGCACTCTCTGAAATGCTTCTTCCTGACAAATCATTTATCTTTACTACAATATAAATCTTATGATTACTCTTCTACTCTTTCATGTTCACGTGAATTAGGCAGAAACCTTACCGACATCACCTTTATTAAATTTACAAAAATCATATTAATTTTTGTCTTTACATAATCTAATTATTACTAAATCCTTTTATTTAGCCTGTTCAAGTCTTCCTCCTATGAGTCTTATGCTTGTGCCCTAATAAAAAGGCTATACAATGCCTTCGGTTAGCATAATGTAACGATATAGGTTGTACAGTCCCTTTACTCTGGGTATTTTGTAATTTTACCCTGTCTACCTTATCGATAATCGTTCGGTTTGTAGTTGACCCCTTTTAACGTAAGCTAATATTAATACTGGTTTTAGCCTTAATACTATAGATGCGAATTAAAGATTTACTAAAGTCAATTTACATACGTTAAGCTAACGTTTCGATTAATTTACATTCAAAAAAACCTAATTTCTCGATAGCATGCTATTTGGCTATTATAAACCCAGTATTTACAACAAAAAAAAAGTATTATTAATTCATATACCTACGATATCGAAGTCTTTACTTTTTCGAATTAATAATCAGGGGTTAAACTTTTAAGTTTTCATGCTAATTTTTTTAAAGTACGTCTAGTACGTTCATAACCAATGAAAGTATGCCTCGGCTAATCTGTATAAAGACTTAATGGAATATATTACCGTATCGGCCTAGAACTTGTTCCTTATTTTGTTCGGCAGTTTTCATAGTAGAAATCGCTAAAAATCGGTAGCAGATTACGTATACGCTTATATGATGTCTTGGCTATTAAATATAAATTGACCTTTTATATTAGTCATTAAATTAGCAGTAATTACGACGATTAAACGTTGGCTAATCTTTTAATTCATAGGTGATTTAGTAAAGACCGAGTCCTTATTTTTATTACCGTATTTTAAAATAATTAACCGTAGTTTTGTGTACGGTCGTTCTATAGCCTCACCTTTAACCTTGTAAATTATCATCGACTCAAAATTAGTAACGTCTTTAATTTAAAATTATGTTAACGGAATAAATTATGTTACCCTTCGTGAAAACAAAGCCGTTAATTTTTATTCAGTCGCTTTCATTAAAGAACTTGCCTGGTATATTAATAATACCTTCGGTATGTACGTTTAACGTAAGTTCTCTGTTAGTCTTCTCCCTTTAAAATACTTACGCCGTTATGTATACTTTATTAGGCCTATAATCCTTGCTACTATCTTCTTTTTCAGTATATATCCTCCTTTTAGGTTGTTTTCTACGCCTTCAACGTTTTATTAACTTGTTAACGATCGGTTTGGAAATGTTATATTAGCTTATCCATTCGGCTTAAAGGTCATCAACATCAAGATTTTTATCGTACATAAGGGATCTTTCGTACGGCTTAACCTATGTACCTTGAAAAGTTATTAAACCGTTAGAAATTTTAACTACCACGTTTAAGTTAGTAATACTTTAAACTATATACGGCCCATAATATTTGTATAGCTCACGTTACGTAAGGACTTTACTCTGAAGGGGGAGGGACAATTCGTTTATTATTAATAGTCCTTTCCTATTATTAAGGATATCATTAACCTGATGGCGTGCCGATTTCTTCCTTCGTTTCTTTAGGGCTTCATTATATACTATAGAGTGCTTTTAGGTATTTAACAATAGTAACGACATATTTATCATACTTATGCAAGCCCCAAATACCAATAAAGTTGGTATAAATACGTTAGGGTTAATATTATCGTCAAGGTCTTTAACCGCTATTTAAAGCCATTCTTCCAGGCTTATAAAGCTTTCAATTTTAAATATAAGGATATTATAAGCCTTTCGCAGGAAGGCGTATGCCCTTTCGAACTTGCTAATACTCTGGTAAAACTTAACGGGAACCTATTTATATTAAATCCTTATCGATTTAACATTCATTAAAACTCTATCATAGTAAAGTTAGTGTCAATATCGTAAATTAATACGTTAAGTACACTAAGGTACAAATTAATTTATAGATGACATAATACCTTTTACGTTTTTTTCGGAATAATGATCATAAACACCTTAACGCCATAAAAATCCTTGGAGGAATTTACAACATAAAGTATCAGCTTACCGTCTGGAAAAAACACGTCTACAAAAACTTTGAAGTTAAAGTCTTAATTTTCCTTCAACGTAAACTCAAACTTTAGGCGGGTTTAAAAATGTAGTTCACAATAGTAGTAAATCCGTTTAATTTTTTTAATATCAGCGAGTTTATATCTTTGTAACTATTTACCTTTATAATATTATACAGCCTATTAGTCACTGTGTAATTAAATATGAGATATAGTAAATGAAGTTCCGCATTTATTAGTTTTAATACCACTACTTTCAATTCGTAAAGATAAAACCAGTATTATGCTTATTTAAGGCTAAATGATAACCTTTTACCATCTTTAATTTATATTAGTTCGTTAGTTTAAACTTCGACGTTAATACCGAAGTTTTTTATGTTTTTAAAGTAAAGGACCAAGGGGTTAATGGATTATTTAATGTGGAAAACAATAGGGCCAATAATAGTCTTAACCGTTGTCGATCCAAATGAAAATAGGTGGTTTTCAAGGCTATAGTCAACCTTAGTTTTACTAATATCTGTATAATTAAGTTCTATAGCAATATTAATATCCCTTTGTTACGCAACGTATAACTAATAACCTTCTTTTAAGTACCGTGCTACTCCCGTATCCCGTATGATACCTTAAAATAACTATAGATGTAACTGTTTTAAATGTTAAAGAGATACATGGGGTCAATATCTTTATCGTTATATCGACGATAGTGTTCTTCACTTGTTAGGTGATATAGAAAGACGCGATCGGCGAATTATTACGTTACTTTTAGGCTAGTGCTTTTATTTTTATGACCGCTAATATCCTTAGGGTTCTTTTCCTCTAACTTCACTTTAATACCCTTAACCTTTGTAATTTGAAATATATACTTCTAATTAAATGTCAATGAGAAGTGTATATTATATATTACCTGTCTTAATTCGCGTTCAATAATAGTATAATGTGTTAATTAACAGCCTTATTTTCCGTAAGGACAATTTGTCCTAGTTTTCAAAGTGAATTTGCTTGGCCGACTTAAAAAATTTCAGGAAAAGAACTTAGCTCCTCCGTAAGTAGCTTGTTTACATCTCCAGGTCCGGGCCTTTCGTTAACCGTACTAAATGGGCTTTCCATACATACGATAGATGTAATACGTGTAAAAGGGTTTTTCTTTGTCGTCACTAAATTTAAGAGCTTAAGGGTATATATTAGTCGAACCGGAAACTCGAGTTGTAATAGTCGCTAACGAGGAACGTTATTGGCTAAAAAAAACCCTATGTAAGTGGTATTATAGTATTAAAAGACATATTTGAACTCTTTATAACCAGTAACGGCTTGTTAAACCTACTGTCATAAATTATCTTCACCGGCTCCCACGTTTCCTACTACTTGTTAGCAACGTATTAGGCTATCAAGTATCTGGTTAGAGAGTTCTATATTATTTTCCTACTTTTTTTAATTTAGTATATAAGACCACTTGATATTGTTCCAATCCTGTTTGTATTGAGTAAAATTAATATCTTGTTCTAAATAACATTTTAAACAATGGTAAATTTCGCGGTAAGAGAAACAATTCGTTCGATATTAGGGTCAATAGTTTTTAGCTAGGCCGGCAAGGATACTAGGAAATAATAAGTGAAAACCTGGTAATTCAATCCTTATTTGGAGGTAAATATTAAAGAACGATAACAACTTAACGTCGAGGAGGTTGTATAGCTAACTGTTATACTTTTTTTTCCTTTTCTTAATCTTAACAAACGTGATAATTATCGCGAAATTCGTGTCTACTACGGGAACAAGTCGAGGAGAAAGGGTGATATATTGGTCGTAGAGACCTTTTGAATCCTTCAACTAGTGTTGGGAGAGGTACTAAGGTTAATAGAGTTCATAGGTAGGATAGCAACCTTGAGCAGAGTTTATGGGGAAAAAGCTAGTGGTCGTGCCTATAATAGGCTCATGTGTAAAGCAGTCTTTCCTTAATTCAGTTAGAAAAATTAAAAGTATTATGGAACTTAGGAGAAAGGAACATCATGTTTTCCATTATGGGGGACTTAATAATCATCCTTTTAGTGTTATTGGGTACTTTAAGGTTCCTACTTAATAAAATAGTATACATAGGGCTCACAGTCCATAAATTAATTGATTTCTTGATACCAGTAGTATTGAACCGTTAATCATGAGTAAAATAGTTTAAAGAACTTATTTTAGTTTGTGCAGGTTTTCATGAACGCGTGTAAGGGAGTTAAAGGATGTTATTTCTATCAATAACTTTATTCTTTGATTTAAAGATCCATTGAAGATTTTCATTGGTTGCGTATTTATAAAGTACGTTAGCCAAGTTGTCCTTTTTCTCTTTTCTAATAGGAAGGTTGAGCTTTCAGTTAATAAACTTAGTTGTTAGCCTAATCTTAACGTACCTATTAACCATATTTTCAATATTTATAGTATATTCCCTAAAGTATTTTTTACAGTCGTTATATACATATAGGTCTCAAAAAGTTGAAGTGGAGTTCAAATCGAAAATGTAAAAGCTGATTACGTTAGTAAGGTATTTGACTAAAGAGTTTTCGTTGAGTTTTGAAAACTAAAGATCTTTATTGTAGTACTTTTCGAAGGTAATACCGAGAGCGATAATCGCTTTTTTTCCTAACAGGGTTGGTGACTACATTAATTATAGTACGTTTTAAAGCTATCGTGACGAAAATTGATAGGTGTAAAGGAACAAATAATATTATAGAATAATGGGTCATAGGTTTGCCGTTTGAGTTGGTATATGTTAAAATTTGTAAAACCTAGTCATTTTTACGATTTACAGTATTAGTATACGTAATAGAAGTAGTTATAAACGTATTGACTTCGCCGTTTTCCAACGTTCTGGCTTGGTGATCTTTAATACTTTTAGGCGGTTAATTTCAGCGCCTTTAGGAAGGATTAATAAAGATATCTTGATATTTTTAGTAACAATACCATCGCTTACGTATAGACTGCTGCAATCAAATGACATAGTCTATAAGTCTTCCCTACTTACTGTCGCGAATACCTAATACAACTTATAAGGAACCTTCGCAAAAATCATTCCTTTATCCTTAGCTGTCATTTCACATAAAACGTAACCATAAAACTGTTTTTTCTACTTAAACAATCTATGCTCAACCTAATAAACACTGATTAGTGTTGTTAGGCCTTTATCGTTACAATGTAGTCGATTAGAACCACTGTGGTCGAAGTAACTGGTGCTGTATTAATATTGGTTGAAAGTTTGAGTTGTAAGTTCTAAGATTAGCAGACCGCTAGCCAGTCTGTACACTAATTTGTATGGCCAAATGCTTTTATTGTACTCAAATCCCACAAACTGCAGTCAATTTGCAGTACATATAATCAACTTTACTACAAGTAAAGTTGACTTAGTTGTACTGCATTTAACTGCTATTCCAACACCACCTATCATTGATGGGTATTCTTATATCTATTCGTACATATTTTACACCGAAATTAATCTTTAATTTCAGGTATCCTACCCGTAACTCCGAATATTCACTATATCTAATTCTGCATACAAATACTTTAATCTAGGTCTATACATAACCAACCTTTTAACGTTGCTAGTAATTTTAATAGTTCATGTTGGAACAATATGGACTGCTATTTTTAGCAGGTCAATTGCAGTACAGTCAGTCAACTTTACTTACAGTAAAGTTGACTGTACTGACTGCAAGTCAGTTGATTGTGGAGTGCCCGATTCAGTCTAGGGAACGGGCCCAGCAATTAGCCAACCAAATTACAGTGCACACCGGCTAGCGGTCTGCTAAATCTAGAACAATAAATCCACCACTTTACCAATGCAATACTACTGTTACTTCGACCACGATTCGAATCGACAACGTTGCAACAATCTAAGTCCCTACCAATAGTTTAATTATATATCAATCAATATTGTTTGAACAATCTTTCAATTTTCTAACGTATTGGTACAACATTTGATTGCAGTGGGCTGCAACTCAATTTTGTTATGCTTAATTCAACATAAAGTACGGGCTGAGTTTTATATAGATTAGTGTGTAAGTTGGTTAGCGGCCTGCCTAACTTAAAACTCTATATCTACTTCATAACTAATACAATACGACTCATTACTTGGACTACAATTCGAATCAATACACATTGTATCATTTATAATCCTTAGAATATTAATTAGTATTTAATGATATGTTAAGTACACATAAATCAAATAAAACAAACAAATACTTTCTAATGACGTTTTGTAATTGCGTAAGGTAAAGAGAACATTTTTGCGAAAGGTTTTAATTATTAGTTTGTTAAGGCAGTAGGTAGGGAAGATTTATGTATTGCGTTTACTCTTACAGCAGTCTGAAAATAGCGACGATATTATTTCATTATCGAGAGATCTCTGTTCAATGTATTTCGAAATAAACTTTAAAAATAAAGAGTCGAAAAGTTGGCCACCTCCAAGATAAGTAAATTTGACTCGGTAGATGATGAAATAGGAAAAAAAAAATCCATAACCAAATGATACTTGTTGAACGTCCTATGCAAGAAGATATTGTATAGGTTTGTAGATTCTGTAATACCTACAGATATTCCTGGAAAATTTCTTGATATATAATTAAGGAAATTCCCATAGATTTCAATCATCATAATCGAAACCTTTCACTAATAAATACCAGTCATTCTATCAGCTTCAATTAGGTATTGTCCTTATCTGAATGCCCCTATATCTTAAGAATGCTATTTTCTAGTTCTTTGGTAGAAGTACTTATTCCGGGGTATTTCTTGTATCCTAGATATTGAGTTCTGTATATGGACTATATTGGAATTTTCTCATACCCTGCAAAAAGAATCATCTGTGAAGTTTTGATAAAGAAAAAAAAATGTAAAGTGTAAAGTCAGAAATGTGTAGCGAAGAGTTGTTAGGAGGAATAAAAAAAAGCAAGAATACGTGTAAGGTCATATTTAAAACGATGATTTACAACATCAGCCTCTTATCAATGGTTCAAATGTTTTTTTAAAAAAAATCACCTAACTATATCTATCGGTAAGGTCTCAAGCCTATATGATTCACGTGAACTAATGTCTTTGAAGAGTAATCAGAATAATTGGTATTGTAGTATAAAAAATGATGATCCAAGAAAAAGCATCCAGAGGTGTACACCACAGGTGAGAAATTATAAGCCCTCCACCCAGAGCGCATTACTCTGGAATACTTCTTCTAAACCGATCCATGAATTGCCGTCGGTCTGGAATAACCATTTTACAGCGATCCATATATAATGTACTTCACATATCATAAGAGTGCAGCCTACAACGTAACATATTACTGTACACCCTATAGAAGTGCACGCTATAATACAGTACACTACTACTTAACCTATATATACTATTTATAAGGGTATATAGTAATATCCATATAGGCAATCTTTTCTTTTTTCCTTATATACTGCGTATCTATAACCCAATAGTAATAAAATTGTTTATAGTATTAATTGTAATAGATCCAAATTAGCTGTTTCCGTAATAACAGTATCATTACCATAGTAATCGTAAAAGGTCCAAATCAACAGGTTCGGCTAAAATTAGCAAAGTTTAACCGAGGTAGTAATTATAGTTCTGGTTTATTTCATATAACTAAATAGGAGTGATATAGTTGGTAATGGCGTTTTTTATAGTAACTAGTAGGAGTAATTACGTAAAGATAATTGCATAAAAGTGATTTCGAAAGGGTAATTACGTAATTATGTGTTAAGTCATTATAAAAAGATATATAGCCATCGGTTTAGGCAAAACTTCTTTCCTTTTTTTAAAAAGGCGTGTAATCTAAGCTGATATAAGTCCCTATTCTAATTCAACTTTTATTCCCCATAATCAAAAAACCGCTCTAATAGGTAGGTTTGTAGCTAATACTTATATACTAACCTATTTTTTAAAGAAATGCCGCGTAAAAATAGGACGGTAAAGCGTCGTTTGACGCGAGAGCGTCGGCGCATCGCCGCCGCCACAGCTGCCGTAGCCGCTGCCCCTAACACCACCACTACCAATAGCAACAGCCCGCCCTTATCGGATATAATCTGTTTTGTTGCCGTCACGCCGCCCGCCCCTGTTACTCCACGGGTAGAAATCCTATCACCCGTAAAGGCCTCTTTATGCTAAAAGCGTAGCTTAGTATAGTTGCATCAAGGTACGTATATTTTAGTCTATTTGTATTTAAACCTTTAATTATCCCTTATAAATGAGGAATAGGAGACGGATCTCCTTCGACGCCTCGAGTTCCGTATCGCCAGGATACTCCATAAGGTCTTTTTAACGCGTTAAACGTTAAAGTGACATATATGGGTCCATAGCCTTAAGCTGTTAATAGACACGTTTTACGTATCGTATATCAAGTTCGCAGCCGCAGGTAAGTTTATTAGCGATTGCCACAAAAGCGGGGGCTATTCGGCTCGCTGTGTCCGTTACGAGCGGATTAGCAATTCCTACGCCCCCATTCGGGTAATTATATGGCCATAAGCCGAAGCTGTATTACGTGTCCGCCGACTTTTGAGTAAATTTTAACCGAATTCAAGAAATCCATTCATAAAAATATATCATTCGGATAGATCCGAAAAATAAATCGTCATAAGTAACTAAAAAAAGCTGATATTAATTAGTAATCGGTGTTAACTGGCGAACTAGGGAAACAGCAACCTTTATCATTGCTTGGAAACGGGGCCTACGTATGTATTACGTAGATGAGGAGGGTAATCCCTCCCTTATACCTTTACCTAAGGGTATAACGAATAAAGTGTAGTGCTACATATTCGTTAATGTTAATAATACTGTTAGCGATAATGGCGATGTCATTAATATGAAGAGGGAAAGCGACGGTAAGGATGGTAAGGACGTGACGGCGTCGCCTTTTCCCTTTAATAGTAGATAAATACCTCTTGGCCGAGCTGGTGTACCCAGCTATAATATATTAAGTTACATAGTGATTTTATAGATTTTTTTTTTGAAAAAAAAATTCGTTTAAAATGATAAACGCATTTTGTAATATAAAATAAAAGAGGTAATATGTAAAAGTCTATATAATATCGTAAAATTAAAATAAAAAGTAAGAAACAAAATCGTAAATCGGTATGAATAGTCGTATCTAATAAAGGTAAAATCGGCGATCGGTACGAATAGTCCGTTTAAAAAAAGGCAAAATCGGCGATCGGAGCGAATAGTCCGTTTAAATAAAGGAAAAACGTAGATCAATGCGAAAGGTAACGATGGGCCGATTCGAATTAGCGAAAATTAATGTGGCGTAATAGCTTATTAAAATCGTAAAACATTTCCAGCAACCACAACAAATAGTATACTTATAAATATCAGAATTTTCAATACGCCGTTTGATGTAGCCTTTTTCATTACATTCGTCGGGTTTAACTTATTATGAATTTATTTGGTCTCCTCGATTTCCAGTCGTTCGTAAGATTTGCATAATGTTATAATATCGATTATCAACCGTTTTTTTATTTATAATACCCAACTTAACTAGGTACTTATAAAACGAAAAAACGTTAGTATAAACGATAAGGTAAATAGGTCGTCAACTAAGGTTGAGAATAATCATTTGGACCGTTATTACCATAATAATACTTAAATCGAAACCTTTAACCATACTATAAATTTCGGAAGCCAAAATGTTCCTCGTAACCCTTTTACATTTGATAAAGCTTGAATGAATAATATTTATAAACGTAAAGCCGTGTCGGGTCGGTATTTCGTTATATAGGATTAGGACGAAGTTTTTTTGTAAATTACAATCGCTGTTATTCGCGAAAAAGCCGTTAGTAAAAACAAATAACTTTATAGTATCTATATTTAACGATACGAATTGTAAACTTCGTTTTAAATTATATATTTATGATGACAGCGTTTGTTAAACGCCTTATACATAATATCCGTCGGATCGGTTTGGCATTATGCGGCAATCGAAAGGTTAAATGCCGCTTTTAGTTATACCACAAAAATAACCTAAGCGCCGCGTACACGTTGATATCTGTATTCGTCGAACTGTTTTACTTTATTCAAAACTATAAATGCAACTTTGTCTAGGTACCCCTTTTACGTAAGGCTTCAAGTGCTGTTCCGCAGGGTAATAGTAACAGTATTAAAATTGATTACGAGGTCTTTTATTAAGTACGTCTTTAGTTTAGCTTTCAAGCCTACTTTAAAGAGTTTCCTCTCTTTAGATACGGAAAACTAGGATTTATATAACGTTAAGGTGTCATCTGTCTATATACCTATTAGTGTAAAGCCCTCCTAACGGAACGTTAATACCAATAAATATAAATCGAAGGTAAAGTTGGTTATTTCGAGTCCTTTTTTATAATGTTTTTAGCAAGTATTATACTAGTCAACACCAGCTTCGGCTAAACCGTAAAGTAATTTTATAATAGGTAAAATCGTATCAGGTTAGTGGTATTACTTGAGGACTTTAGATATATCGGCGTAAATCCGTCGTTTTAACTGTTTTTAATATTGTGTGTAAGTCTACATTATATTTCGAAATTTAACATATATGTTATAAATTGCTAAGAACGGCAACTAATATAAGAATTAGAAGATGGTCAACTCGTTGCAACGTGATTAATTAGGTTATAATATCCTTTTAAAATTCGTCGTTATATTCTTTTATAATTAAACGAGTTTTTTCGTAAGGTTATCTGGCTTTATCCTTAACCTTATAGACGAGGCGAGTTGGAATTTTTTTTAAGTGCCGTAAATAGCTGGATTCAATCGTTCAAAAAGAAATACACCCTGGTCGATTAGGGTTAATATTTCCGTTTGGGTAAATTATACGAATAAGGTACCTAAAGTAATCATAATATTATCGTACTGGAACTTTAAGCTAAGTTCGCGGTTTTTTATTTCTTTTTACGTAATAAAGAAGTCCGTGTCAAAGTTTATAAGGCGTTTTTTTAGTTTTAGAACTGAAGGAGAACCCTTAACGTCGAGGTTTTAACGGGGTTAATACAAATAGGCCGTTTTTATATAGTGTGGTCGGCTCAAATTCGCGTTTTGGGGATAAAGATAAAGTTAGGTTCGGTTTAAACTTTTCTTTTTAGGTAATCTCTTCACGGTGGTTTTACTCTTCCTACGGTTTCGGGCCATCCATTTCTACCTCTCTTTTATATTCGCGTACCATTATCCAGCGAAAAAAACTCTTCCTATTTGGTAAGTTAACGAGTATATTATAGCCTTTAAATCCGTTCATTTTCCAAGATTAAGACTATCCATCTTTCGTTTTCCAAACCAAAACTTTAAATTGTAATGGTAAATTCAAAACTTAAGTTTTACACGCTTTTTTTAGTAATTCATAGTATCGTTTACAATTTCCAATACCTTTTAAGGCTTTTACAAAGATTTTCTTATACTCGTTGCTAGTTATGGGGGCCTTTGTACATTATTTAGTGAAATTAAAAGCCGTGCCGACGTCATACATAATCCATTTTAAAGGATCAAGGTAAACGTTTAACTATCAATTGACTAAAACGTCTCAATAGTTCGTAACGAAAGCGTTTCGTATAAATTGAACGGTTTGAAATAATGTTACCGTATCGATGATGTAAAAGACCAGTAATCTATTTAAATATATAATATTAATGATTATTTTGTAGTTGAAATACATATCGTTTCAAAGGCGGAATTTAAATCGTTGTAAGACCTGTAAGTATATCTGGCACTTATGGCAAAACTTTTCAATAGCTTTAAATACATTTTCCCCTATATCTATAGGGCCTACGGCGTGGAGCAGACATAAAAGGCGTTTTACTATTGGGAATCCGAATAGTCGGTGTAAAACCCGTAATTTTGGCTAAGTTAAATAAGTATCTTTAATCGTACGTATTTTCGGGAAGAATTATAAGTGGCTGAACTTGAACCGGAGCGATACAGATACGCTATTTAAAGAGCAGATAAGTTGGTTGGTCTTATTCCGGAACTTAATTCCGAGTTCATTTATATTAGATAATAAAAGAATAAATAACGTTTTAAAATACATTACGTAAAACTTAACTAGTCCGAAACGCGTATTTATAACGATCGTTCCGAGCAATGTCGTTTTATCTTTACTAAATATGACTTTTTGGGATTTTTCTATTCGGTTTAGCCGAAACTTCGAAATTTCGACGTATATACGTAAATACATCGAATTATAGTTTTCCGGCAGTCGACATTTCGGTAAAGTCAATATTAGATATAATACCCTGAAACCTGGTTTCGTATTTATTAGAAAAGATAAATTACGACGTTATGTAAGTGTTAAACACTGCGTTTACGTAATTTAAGTCTATAATATACAAAAAATAGGTATTATCGAAGCTAGCGAAAATATTTTAGGCTTTTTTATCGTCGTTGGCTGATAGCTAGGCATTATTTTATTTGAGGCCGTTTTCTCCAGATGTATCCTCGTAAGGGTATATATCGAATCCGTTATTTGTACCTTCGAAATAGACTACGTATATTGTATAATTAACTTCTATCCGATCCTCAAAATTACACTTGGCCTAAAATTGTCATTTAATCCGAATTTACTCGTAAACGAAGTGGTTTATAAATTAGTAGCTGACTTTGCCGTATACTATACACCGTTTTTATAAACCTGTAAGGCTTCGTATGTCTTTTCGTAAGTATTACTATTGGAATAGTATTGCAATGTTATTGCATGCAGTGCAGTAGGTCAACTTTACTTGAAGTAAAGTTGACCGTACTGCAAGTGTATTGCTTTGTGCGGACTTACCGCATTAAATGTAAGTCGAGTGCAATACACTACACTTCACTCTAGGGCACGGACCAAGCACTTGGCCATACAGATTACAGTGCAGACCGGCTAGCAGCTTGCTAAACCTAGAACAATATATCTGCCATCTGACTACTGTAATACTACTGTTATTTCGAAGACCAATCGAATCGACAACGTTGTAATGTCTAAGGCCTACCAATACTGATTAGTGCTTATTAGGTTAAGTACAGATTAGCTAAGTAGAAGATGAAGCTACTTTCCGGTTACGCTTTTTCCTTTTTAGGCAAGGTAGAGGAAAGGTTCTTGCAAAGGGCCCCTATACACTATGCAGTTGTTCGCGGTAGCAAGTAGGGAAGACTTATAGACTGTGTAGTTGTTCACGGCAGTTTATAGTAAGCGACGGTATCGCTATTCGAAAACAAAAAATATTTATTAATCCTTTTTGAAGGCATTGAGATTGACCGCTAAAAGTCTTAAAGATCACTAAACCAGCAAGTTGGCAAACGGCTAAGTCAGTACTACTATGGGTGCTACTACTGTAAGAAAAACGACTAATTCCCTATACCAAACAACCTTCACCACCAATAAAGACCTCCGACCGCACCACCTACACCAAATCTCTATCTATACTTCACTTTTTTCACTCCCTCTACACTACGTTAATCGTCAAGTTCGCTGTTCGGAGCGAAAATACGAGGAAATACCAAGTCGCGCTAAGAAAGCTACGTCACGCGACTTCATGCTAAAACACTAAGTCTACACGCCCCGAATCGCCAAGTCCTATACAAAAAGAAACGCCAAGATGTTTACCATAAGTGCTTACCTTAAAGCCATTACCGACCTCAACCGAAAGAAGGAAATTAGGGCACTCGGTATTATCTTTACGAAGTATTACGACGAAGAACTTTGGTATATTAACGCTATTAAAGATTTTATCCCAAAATACTTAATTAACATAATAGGCCGCTTTATTTTCTACGTAAACTTTGATAGAGTCGGCTATAGATTTATAACCCTCGTTATGTTTTAGGGTTGATTTCGCAACTAAAGCTTAAATATGTGGAAAAAGGCGGATAGGCAAGTAAAAATTTAGCTAAGGGCCTATTTATTTACTCAAGACGTTGAACTTAATACGAAGAGAGAAAAGTACGGCAACCTCGTTATCCTACTTTATAAATGTGTTAAGGATAAAAACCCCTAGAAGACCTTAGCTAAAGGTAAAGAAGTTACTGGTAATAATAACTTATAAAGACTATATACATGTTAGTAAGCATCTACTTAAGAGGAATTAGTGAATTTATACTCCTTAAGTCCTTATATTCACCAGTTTATCAAATAGGAGCCTCGTCGAACCCCTTAATACTAAGAGGATTATCGCCAACATTTTTACGGAGGATAATATTAGGTTAATTTCCCCTAATCTTTTTAATACGTTTAATTTTAATAGCTTAGTTAAGGAAGGATCAGATTTACACGTAAGCCGATTATGGGCACAACCAGTGGCTTTTTTTCTCTAAATTCGGCTAAAGGTAAATATTTTACCCATTAATACTAATATAAACCTTCATCCTTTTCCCGGCCAAGTAAAAAAAGGTCCCTACGACTAGTATATTACACTTCCCCTTTGGCGCATGCCTATAAAGAATACGGACTATACGGTAATTACCATATTCATCACGATCTGTGAAGGTAAAAAAAAGTATAACGGTAAACCGTATAACCTTCTCAACGCTAAGTTACGCCTATTTTTTAACATCTGCCGTTAAATAAAAGTTGAGTTGTTAAGTTTTTACTCTTTATTTCCTAGTATTTTGACCGGCCAAGCTAAGGATTACTACCTTCGATACCTAACAAACTGTACTTCTTTTCTCGAAATCTACAATAGTATAATGTGCTATTTCTAATACGATGTTAACCTTTCCTAGTATTATGCTGATTGTAATATTATTAAGTAATTTTATATATTAAATTATAAAAAAGAGTCTGAAAGCATAATGAACGTTTTAAATTCAATATTTAATAGGTTAATATTTCATTAATAAGTTATAGGGAATATAAAAGCTGGAGAAGGTACCTTACGCTAATAAGTTCGACAAGCATTTACGGGTTATAAAAAGTTCGAATACGCCTCATAAACCCTAATACCATCTGTAAAAGGTTTTTTGGCTAATTTCATTCCTCGTTGTCGACCGTAACTTCTCGAGTTTCTGACTCAACTAGTATATACTTATGAACTCCTGAATTTAGTAACGAAAAAAATCATTTCATTTTGTATTACATTAATCAATAGTACGGACGACCTAGAAAATACGGTTAATAAAGGATCCGGACTTTTACCTACGGAAAAGGGTATTTATTCTCTTTAAACTCTTTCAATCAGTTAATTAAGTTCAACTCAAACATTAAAAAAATCGGATTTATGGTAAATATAGTTATTAGTTATCACGTTGTATTTCTACCGAACGTAACATAAAACAGGTGATATATTATACGTAATACCCCTTTACTTTAAAATGGGATTATATGGAGCGTGTTACTTAGTTTAAAGGAAGTAAAGTTAAGAAGGATGAAAATAAGCTCAAAGTTATCGGTTCATACGAAGATACTAATATTAATACCGGTATTATCCCGAAAGCCACGTAATAACTAGCCGACCACGTATTTTTGTATCACCTTATAGGTAAAGACCCTTACCGTCGATATAACGATAAAGACCTTAGCCTTATATACATTTTGACTATTTGAAATCGATACACAAAGTAAGTCTTTTAGGAGATTATACCGGATACGGGGGTATCACAGTATTTAATAAGAGGTTATGAATAGTATATCGCGTTACGAAAGGATATAAATACTATTACGAAACTTAACCACGCGAATGCTGGCAAGGTTAGAGTTGGCATTAACCTTAGGAAATAGATATTTTTCCTGGGATCGACGACAGTAAAGACTATCATTGGCCTTATTATTTTTTACATTTTGGAATCCCCCACCCCCTTCGTCCTTTAATTTAAAAAAAATAAAAACATCGACTTTAATATTAATATTTAAATTAATAAGTTTATATATGTTAAAGCCGGTAAGAGGTTTTCATTTAGCTTTAAGTAAGGGCATATTTAATTTTTTGAAGGATTCAACGTAATAGTATTAAACTTGACGGAGGCAAAACTTTGTTAATTACATTGTAGATTTTACTACCAGGCGACTAACAGGCTTCAAAAGATCTTAAAGTCAGCAAATTACGAAGATATGGATTTTCAAGTACTAAGGATAATTAAACACCTTGACTACTATTGTTAAATATACTCTCAAACCCCTTGAAAACTTAAATTTACGTTAAAGGAAAATTAAATTTTCAATTGAAAAATCTTCATGAATGTATTTTATTTCAATAGTAAGGGAGTACTATATGTTGTCGACCTCACCACGGCTTTTCAAGACGTTAAGTTCCTTAAAACTATTACGGTAAAAGAAGCATGAGAAGTATTACGTACTTCGTAGATTAATACAGACCTTGGTTTATTAAACCTACTAGTTTATGATACCGGCACCAACTTTAATACGTTAAAGTTTCAGACTAATATAAAGTAAATAAGGATTTAATGTAAACAGGTCCCTATAAAAGTTTATTAGGGTATTAGCAAGGTTAAAAGAGTATACAAACTTTTACGAAGGGTTTATAATATCCTTATATTAGAAATTAGAGGCTTTATAAGCTAAAATGCATAAATTTAGATAGCGGTAAAAGGTTTTAAGCATATTATTATCTCTAACGGACTTATATTAACTCTATTAGTAGTTGGAGCTTACCTACGTATGACAGCTTAGTCGACACCCTCGTTAATCATTTAAAAGAGTATTATAATACACAGTAAAGCATTAGAGAAACTAAAGAAGAAATTAGCACGTCGTTAGGTTAATAATACCCTTAATACTAAAAACGGACCTTTATAAATAAACGTACTTTTACTTCCCCTTAAAAATAAAGTCCTTATATAACGTAATCTAGGCAAATGGAATAAACTATATAAAATCTAAAGTATTAACAATTTAAACGTAGTGGTTAAAACTACTAACAGCTCCATAACCTTTCGAATTATATAAGTTAAGCCGTATAAAAAAAAACCTTAAATCTGATGAAAATCCTAACAATGACGTCCTTCGAGCCGAGCGAATTAGCTAATACAACCTTTCCGAGCCGACTGTTAATAAGCTGATAAAACGCCGACGGCATGGAAAACTACCTAAAAGGAGAATACATATTAAAAGAGAGGAAAATGGAGATTATAAGCCTGGCAGGGTATATATAACAGCGAAGGTGTCTTAAAGGAAAAAGTCTAACGAAGAATTTGCCCTTAATCTACGTGTTGAAGGTATTATTAATATACCGGGCAAGTCTTTTAAGGAAAGTGACTAAGTAGAAATTAACGGCCTCCTATTATGGGAGGTTGTACAGTTTATATCTTACCGTAATTTAAAGGATAAGATATTACTATTTTGAAGTTGAGGATAGTTTATGAGATTAAAGATAAAACCATGGACCGGCCGTATAAAAAGTTACGGTTAATAGCCTAGGAATATGGTAATAAATGTAAGTACTAAATCCTTACTTAATAGCCTACAATTTAGAAGATTAATAGCGTTTGATTGTTGCCATTGTTGTCAGGTTAACTACTAACATAAAGGGTTAGTCTAAACTTAATAGCCGGGATATTACGTAAGCGTGTATATAATCTGCCACCGATTTTTAAACGGATTATATTACTGGAGTTACTATAAAAATTAAAGGATAAGTTTCCGGTTGGCACAATAATACATTGTATTAAACCTTTATATAGACTAGCTAAAGCTAGCGTTCACTAGTTTTCAACGTATTAAACACATTTTAAACATGATCTGTATATAAAAACTTTAATATTTAACTCGTACCTATTGATTACAAAGGATAAGACTTTAATATCGTAGGTATAAAAACTAACGATACCCTTTTCCTCAGTAATATTGGATTTGTGGCGGTGAAACAACGTGTTATCGAAAATTTAGGCTTTTGAAAGTATAAACCAGTTAAAACATTGGCTAAAAACATATAACTTGACTTTAACAGATTGTCACTCCGAATTTATAGTATTAAGGCTAAGAACGGCACTTATATTAGCTTACGCTAAAAAGGGTAAGCTATGAGCTTAAAAACTATCAATAAGGTTAATGAGGTAAGGGCACAAAGATATCTAAAGAAGAGGGCCTCTGCGGCTTATATCGTTACGCTATGTCAACCGGAGGCATCGTACAACCTTTCTATTGCGATATAGGCATATGACCCGTAAGATAAAGACTTTAAGAGGTTAAACAAACGGATCCAGTGGAAAATGAATTACGTGGAAAAAAGAATCAATATAGTCTTTGTAAATATGACGAAGGCGAAGCTAATAATATTTACGGACGGGTTATTTGCAAATAATATTAACCTTATATCGTATATTGGTTTCCTGATAATACTCGTTAACAAGGATAGGTTTAAAACGCAGTTTACGATTACCGTAAACCTTATACACTGGATATCTGTCAATTTTAAGCGTATAATTCGGAACGTGCTAGCCTCTAAAGTCCATAGTATATTAGCAGGCTTTAATATCGGTATAGTCACTAAAGGCATATTATGACCCAAGCACGTTGGCGGGTCAGAAAACAGGCCAGCATGCAGCTGAGCTACTGGTGAGCCTCAGTGAGCACCGGTGAGCCTCAGTGAGCACCGGTGAGCCTCAGTGAGTACCGGTGAGCCTCAGTGAGCACCGGTGAGCCTCAGCACTGAAGATGGTATGAAGGCCATAGGATATAAGGACACGGCCATCACCACATAGATAGTATTTCCTTCATAGCTCTTTAGTTGTCAATCTAAGTATTCAGTCTCAGTATATTCTGAATAGCCTCACGGCTTTTAATTATTACTTGCACGGTTGCGATATTGTTCACTCAGCACCTCTGCTACTTTCTTGATAACATAAACCCTCTGACACCTTCTATATACTCACGGGTATTTAGGGTAATCATTACATTGCACATTAAGAATTATTACTAAATAGCTAAGTTTACTACAAATACCTATAGTAATGTATAACGATTCCCGAAGCCGTTACGAATGCCTATTAAAACTAGGCATGACCAATAAAAATGCCTGATAATAAATGTAATGCTGTTAAAGAAGGCATACAAAGACCGGGAAATCGATAAATTCCAGTGAATTAACGGTAAAAATAACCCTACCGATGCCATAACTAATGCTACACCTAATGACGCCTTGGAAAGATTTTTGGACAGTAATACGCTGACCATACGAATCGAGGGATACATAAACTGCCTAGCACGTAATATAGAGGAATGCCCCGGAAAATTGGAAAACCGCCTAGTAAATAGTGGCGATGCTAATAGTTTGAACTACTGTAGCGATGACAGCAGTTTGAACTATTGGCAAAAGGTACGTAAGTGGTGGCGTACTTAATTTGTATAGGTCTATAGCGAAGGATCTGTGTACGGGATTTGAAAAATGAAGGCCTCGGAGGAGTGGAGAAAAAGGGCTACAAGGGGCCGTAATTAAAGTTGTTTCCAGTACAGATTAATCAGAATTGACAAGGTTCTGGCCTGTTGTTGGCTTGTGGATTAAAGAAGGATTTCAAAGGTTACCACTAATTAATGGCAAGCTACGTTGGCGTACAACAAAACAAAAAGCCGCCAGTATTGAAATAGTATTGCAATGGTATTATATGCAATGTAGTAGGTTAACTTTACTTTTAATAAATTTAACCGTGATGCAAGTGTATTGCTTTTTACGGATTTGCCGCATTGGGTATAAGTCGCGTGTAGTACGCTGCACTTCACTTTAGGGCACGGGCTAAACACTTGGAATACAAATTACAGTGCAGACCGGCTAGCGGTCTGCCAAACCTAGAACAATACATCCACCATCTGACTTCTGCAATACTGCTGTTACTTCGAAGACCAATCGAATCGACAACTTTGCAATGTCTAAGGCCTACCAACAATTACTGTGGTTTCGGTTCATTTTTTTTTTTTTTTAAAAAAAAAAAACGATCGTCCCTACTTTTTGCTACTACAAATTTTTCCTTAGTACCTGTAGTTTACACATTCGTGTTTTTTCAGATGAACTTTAAATTTCCGACTTAAAACATGATAAATTATCTCTGCAAGGTTCAATTTAATAATTTTAACTCTACCTTTAATTTTATCAACTACAAATACTAATCCGTAACCTGCTTATTGGCGTATAAAGGTCTCGAACGATATTTTAAGGCTTACATAAAAGGCTTCCAAATCCATTTTTAATTTAAAAAGTATAAGGTTGAAGTTTGGGTTCCCACGACAAGCTTTTATTACTTAAATGAATAGTTTATCGCTTTTGTATTCCGGTTCGAGAGCTGCTTAACATTTTCGAAACTTTACTAATAGGGCGGTGGGGATTTGCTGTAGATTCTTATTAATATATTTCTATCAGTTTATCACAGATTCCCACGTCGTACTAGGTTAGTTTTTATCATGCAAATCGTCGTTAATTACCGTGTTAAAGTGGGATTTATGGCGGTTATGACACTTTTAAAATATATCCACTTATTTAAAGTGGTATGTATACTACTGTTTAATTTATCCAGGAAGTTTACCGGGTAAAATATTGTAAATTTGTAATAAATCAATAACTAATCTCTTGTACGTATCAATTATAACGTTTATCTTATTGTTAAATTCGTCATATTGTTCGCCGTTATAATTATTATTCCCATTTTATATCCTGACAAAGGTATTTAATTTTGTAAGGTCGTTTTTATCCGTAAGGAATCTATATGGTAGAAGATGGCGGTAAGGGTCGTAGTTAATAGGTACCGGTTCATACGGAATGTATTAGAGTTTTACGACGCTTATTATTTCCTGCATCGGGTTGTTTTTTATGTTCCAACCGACTGTCGATTTCTATAGCGGGTTTTTTTTTGTGTTTCGGCCGACTCCATTATAGCTGATCGGGTAATTTCCAGTATTCGGAAAATATTTTGATATTCGATTTTATTCCGTAATATTTCTTAGTATAGAGATGTATTATACTTGTGTAATAAATAAGATTTATAGTCGTTTATTCCCTCGTGGTTTCTGTTTCTAATTAGGGGTATAAGTATAAGATTAAATCGTTTTACACCTTGTTCCCATCGTTTTAATAACAGTTTCTTTTATTTCGTAAAGTAACACCCTTTTACAAATTCCGTTAGGTATAAATCTTTATCCTCCCACTACAGTACATTGGTAAGCTATGTTATCTTGAATAAGGCTTTTATAAGGCGGCCATTCCTATCTCCTGTAGTATTAATACCTCTGGTTTTTAGTTAGATCCTTAAGGCTTTGATAATAGAAAGGTTTATTATTTGACATATATCTAACGTCGAATTCTAAATATCATCATGGAAATCGTTTAGTAAGTTAGGTTTTTGGATTTACTTTTTCCAATAAAGGTGTATGATAGCTAAAATGTATGTGTTTACGACGTATGATTCTAATTCCTTAACTGGTAAATCGATGGTGTTGTCACAAAGAACTAGATTCATCTTGTATATCATAGCCTTTTTTATTCCCACATATTTGACCAGGAGGTTGAAGGAAGCGCTAGCCTCTTTCTATGTTGCTGGTTTTGGGGACATAATTGCAATTGTTTTTTTTTTGGGGGGGGCGTTTGAGTGATATATTAAAGAGGTGCAGTATGGTAATTTCGCGTTGTATTCGGGTATGGCCAAAGTTTAGGGTAGTTTAACGAATAAAAAGTTAATGAAGCAATTTAAACGGTCGGAATAGGGCTTACCAGCGCCTGTTTGTACGATTGAATTTTAAACGATACGCAAATAAGATTCAACTACAAATTAGTTAAGCTTCTCAAATTAGTTTTGCTAACGTTAGTGATACTACATTAGGCAAACGGCTAGAAAAACTTAGAACGTTATAGGTATTAAATTTAGGATACATAAGGCGAACGTGAGTAAATTTGGAATAAGCAGAGCGGATTTGGAAAATTGTGTAAGATAATGGAAAATGTCGAGTTGTTGTGTATTTCAGTTTGCGGTAGTTTGTCTGTATTAGTGTGCCGTAGCAGAACTTGATGAAGAGATCGGTTGGTTGCTTAGTGTGTAATCAATTTTACCAAAGCAATCGTGTTATTTATTTATGTGTAACCGATATTGGCTTTGTCAAAGCGAATGGTTCGTAAAAAAATTCAGATAGATTACAGCGAAGGGTTTCGAAACTTGGTGGTTTTGGCTTACGTAGCCTGGAGCGTAATAGAACGCTTTTCAAAAAGTGTTCGGGTACGTTAAAACCCCAAATAAGGGTTAATAGTGGTGTAACGGGGCTATTAACAAATTGAACTTCATATAAGGGTTAATGATATCATACTAAAGTTTTCCTTTTTTAAGTTTCTTAGTTTTTACAATCTTTATCCATGTTGGCGTATAATTCTTGTAAAAACGAAGTGTTGGAGAACAAATAGTTGGGACTATTATAACATCCCGTTATAGGTATTTAACGTATGTCAGTCTTTTTTTCCCTAGGCTATTTGTATTCGACCGAGTCGACTATTAAACAGTATTGGTCAAGTCTTAAGCCCAAAGGGTTTACTTAAACTATGGTCGTTAAAAAGTAATTAGAATGATTGGTATTATAGTATAAAAATAAGAATCCAAGAAAAAGTATCTAAAGGTATACACCACAGGTAAAGGCTTATAAGCTCTCCACCCAGTGCGTAATACTCTAGAATACTTCTTTTAGACCGATCCACGCATTGCCGTCGGTCTGGAATAGTCATTCCAAACCGATCCATGCATGATACACTTTGCGTCTTGCAAGAGTGCAGCCTGCAGCGTGACACGTTACCGTGTACCATGCAGGAGTGCACCCTGCAATACATTACACTGCTACTTGACCTATGCATACTATCTATGATGGTATATAGTAATATCCACAATATCACACAAATAATACGCAAAAAAAATGTAGAGTGTTATGGAATATAAACTATCAGTTTAAAATTGGTTTAACTGAATGAATCCAAACTTTTACATTATTTGTTCGTGTTTTACTCTCTGCAGGAGTTCATTGAAAATGTTAACCAATAATTTGTATGTAAAACCCCACTTGATTTTTAAAAAAAAATTACATTTAACTTTATCCTTGTCAAAGTGCTTTTTAAGAAGCATATATCTTGTATATTAGTGATATTCAAGGTTTATGAATTGATTAATAACCTCTTTATTATCGAAATAGATTAAGATAGCCATAAGCATATGGAGTTCCGTAAAATGATTTCTCATTCAAAGTGTATTTTAGGTTACCTTTCCAACAGCCACTAATTCAGCGTCAATAAAAGACAGTTATACTCTTTATCTTCGTTAAAATCACAGTTAGCTCTACTATTAAAAATCTGAACTATGTATCCATCAATCGACTTTACTATAACCTTATCTATTTTTCAGTCGGAATTGAACTAGCCGATAATTTAAAGCTTATGGGAATTCTTATAATTATCTTATTTTAATTGTGTATTCTTCAATATGATACTGTTGATAGATTCTTTTTCGAATTTATAGCTACTAAACCTTATATTGTTGCAAGTATTTCAAACCGTATTTAGTTACGATGATATCATGATTCGTAAGATTATATTTAAAATTTAAGAGTATTAATAAAAGTACAGTGATATCTGGCCTGTTCTGGCATATTTCATCTCTTAAAACTCTAACATCAGACGAATAATTTTTCGTCCATCAAATATTTGACGGTTATTATGAGTACATGATGTAAACAAGTGATTAAATTGAAATTTGTATGTAAACTACTATTTAATACAATTCCTTAACTTTCAAGTCTAGGAATTTTCTCATTTTAGCGTTGCGGATATTATTATATATCACTGTAGTTAGTATATTCAGGTGGCGTTACATCACTCTGCAAGGTGCACACTTGTAGCGTGTACGATAAAGTGGCACGCTGCAGGCTGCACTCTTGAAGAGTGCATAATAACGCGACACGCTGTAGATTTCACTTTCAGAGTGCATCATTCGTGGTGCGGTCTAGAAGGGGCGTTCCTGAGTGGTACGCTCTGGGTGAGAGCTTATAAGCTTTTACTTGAGGCGTGCACTCTCTGTATGCTTCTTTTTGGATCATTTATCTTTACTACAATATCAATCTTACGATTAATCTTCATTTACATTCACGTGAATGAAGACCTCACCGACAAGCGTCCTGAGCCAAAATAATGATGTGTTAGTTCTTATTCCTTCAAAGATTCATCCTTAGGAAGTGTATTACTTGTTTTATATCTTAATACTTGAAGTGGTTGCCAATATTCTTTTCGAAGACTTTTATAGCCTTAGGATAGAGACTAAGAATAAGGAAATCGTCAACGTAAATACATATGATAAACCGGTAACAATAGTAATTAAATACTATATTATCTGAATATTAACTTTCAAACTTGAAAGTTTCGAAGACTGTTCTCAACCTTTTGAATTATGGTCGTAATGTTTTATTAAAATTATATATTGAAATCCAAGGTTGGATAAAACCCACATTGTTTTTCTTTGCGAATTTTATGAAGAAATTTGCCTTGACCTTAGTAACTTTCTTAACGGTCAAAGAATAGTAGATCTGTTCCTTTTAAATTCTTTAAAGATGTTAGAAAATTGCAGATTTGATACTTTACTATGAAAATACCTTTATAAATTTTGAGCTTGAAGAGCCTTCAAAGTTTGTTTTCATATTTCATTTTTTAATTCATTATAAATTGTACAAATTAGACCGTATAGGTTTTAACGATATAATTTTGAATTTAAATGGATGGTTAGCGGTTTGCTATACTTCAGACGCTTTAAGTACAAATTCTTTTTAGCTTAGAATTTAGAATAGACGTTAAACTTTTATAAATAATACCTAGTTCGATAGATTCAAATATAGTTACTTCCTCCCACATAAACATGAATTCACGGCGACTTATGATTATTTTTTTCAAAACCGTGAAATTGACAGTACGAACTAGTTTTCTAATTATAGTTCATGGATGGTTGAGAAAGTGAAACATGAAGATATGCTAGGTTTTTGCATTATTAGAAACTGTTATAGGAGAATGATTGCCTTTTCTCGTATAGGATTAGTCTTCTAACCTTTTACTAGTTTTTCTTAAGGTATATGGATAATAACGTCAAATCTGAGAGTGAAGGTGAACTAAATCTTTGGTCGATGATTTTCACGTCCTTTCACATCAGTGTAAAAGCCTTAGTAGGAAGTAATATACTGGATTTTGTTTTTCTTTATTGATCTGTAAGTTTGTTATAATGTTAGTTGTTTAGAACAGGTAGTGCTTTAGATCATATACAACTTCTTCAATAATAGTTTGAGTTCTAATCTTTTGAAACATCACTCTATTAAAAAGTTCAGACAATCCCATTCTATTTTAGGATATCTAGTAAGGAAACTTCAAAATGAAAGCGTGCTTCAAAGATATTTTACTGAATGAATGGTTAATATATTCATGTCTTCAGTGCATGATCAAAACTTCGATAGTTTTGTCTTTTCATTTAATCATTCTATTTAGTATACAAAGAACAGCTTTTAGTCTCTTACTTGGGGATACAATAGCTATTTTGCAAAATTTCAACCAGTATTTGACTTTTTTAGCCATCAAATTACGATATTTATCTTTAGGACGGTTTATTAAAACAGCAGTCAATTGCAGTACAGTTAAATTAACAGTATTAATTTTAAGTTGGTTACACCTACTGCTAGTTGAATGTACTGTTTACAAGTTAACTGTATTGACTGCAAGTAAAGTATAAGGAGTACCCTATTCAGATTACGCATTGGGTCCAGCAATTCCAAAAAAAAATTATGGACAGACCGGCTAACATTGTTACAAACTGAGAAGTAATATATTACCACTTTTATTGAACGCTACTAGTTACTTGAACTGGAATATTATCAGGTGATTTTATGTTTAAGTATAAAAAGGAGTCCGAAACAATGATGTAACTTTTGTATTATAAATTTGAGGGGCTTATTCATTGCTAATATGAGATGAGTAATATGTGATTTGGCGAAGGTATATTGTATTATTAAGTTTGTCAGGGTTTTACTGGTTAAAACAGTTTGAATAACATCTTCAAGTGACTTAGAACTACCTTTCAAGGCTTTTTTGACTCATTAAGTTTTTTTACGACCGTAATAAGACGAGTATTAAGTACGGCTAATATATACCTTTAAGTTTATAACTTTAGGGATAACTATCAAACCTATGTATATACCTATTATATCGACTGTAAGTATGGTGGGCTTAAATGATTTGATTATTAAAAGACTTAAGATTGGAAGCTCAAACAGAAACGTTCATAAGAGGATATATGATTTCGCCTGAGCTTTTTACGTAAGCTCCGTAAGGGTTTTCAAAACAACTTTAATCAGTATTGAGTTAATGTCAAATAAAGTTATTGGTGAATACGTTACATCGCTATCGAATATTGATATAAGCAAGTGACGTATAACATTTTCTACCACATCAATTTTGGGTGAGAATACATTAAATGCTCTGCAAATTATGAAGCCGCGTAGTAAAAGGATTACGAAAATATATCTAAGGTTATTGGTTGGATTGAATATATTAGCTCTCGTTTTGAAGTTATGTATTGATTGGTCAACTCTACTTTTTTATATTGCCTAATAGTCAAAGACCCTAATCATTGTTACTAAGATAACGATTTTATATTTACGAATTCATTCATCATTTTTGATCGTTACGCGAAGCAATCTTTTTAAAAAACGATGCCAGATATTAGTGTAACGCGATATTTCAAAGAAGGTTATTAGTAGTACGTCGTATTACGAGGTGATATTAATATTTTTATATTATTCGACTATACGGATGTCTGTTATATTAGAGTTGGATTTCGTTTTGAAGTAAGAAATCCCTTATTAATGTGAATTAACAACTATTACTATAGACATTGAACCGATTGTTTTCTATATATTGAAACTCATTACCTTTTTTCTCCTTTACTTTGAAGATATAAAGAACTTCAGCGTTAACGTCTATGTTTAGATTGACGAACTAGTTGAGGGTAGCGGTTAGAATTTTCTCCTTGGATTTAAACTGTGATACTTGTGTTCCTATTTAAGACTTAAAGGTAATGGTATCATACCTAAAGAAGTTATAACTTGATGAATGATACTGATGGTTAAGTTATTCCATTAATAATATATTCTATGAAGTTTTTAATGGAGTGAACTATTAATATTTAGACTTGTTTGCGTTTAACGCGCTTAGAAAGCTTTATCACTAGTGTCAAACACTTCAAATTTTCCTATCAGTTAAAGTTTACTTTTAAAAAATAAGATCTTACTTTGGAATTTTGCGTTAAGGTCTTCTGCTTTCGTGGCAGGTTTCTACTTCATATATTCAACTTCGTAATGATGTTATACGGTGTTAAAATCGTCAAAATATTCACTACAAATATATATGTGAGGTGTTAAGTACTTTGTAGATTGATATATACATATAACCCCTTGACTTGCTAGTTTACGATACTGGTACTGACTTTTTGACGATATAGTTTGAAGTTAATATTGAGTTGATTAGTATTTAATGTAACTAGATTTTTGTCAAAGTTTATCTGGGTATTGATAAAGTCGAGAGTATACGCGCTATTGCTTCATGTTTTTAATATCTTTGAGTTGGAGAATATCAGTTTCACATGTTCAAAGGCGAGATTTCAAATAATTCAGAAAGTTTTTAATGATCCTATCGGTCTTAATAATTAAGTATTAAATTTATTAGTATTTGGAGAGTATACAGGTATAACACTAAATCGTACCTATCGTTCAGAACTTGAAAGCGAGTTTTACAATAAAGTAAAGTTTTGAAAAAATGATAAAGGAATTAACACGTTGCTATATTAATGACGCCTTTAATACTAGGAACGGATTATTGATAACAGAAGTATTGGTTTTGCTTTTGGGAAGTAAGGTCTTTATATAGAGAGAGCTATGTAGATATGATAAATATTAAAAGATATCAAGTATTTTTTTTTATTTCAAACGTGGTGATTAAAACCATTCACGGTTTTTTCTTTCTATCACGTAAAGTAACATGTATAGAGAACCCTTTAAATTCGATGAAGTTTTTGAGATGAATGGATATGTCAATGTAAACTTTTCTAACGAATTGTTGATAAGCTTATAGAACAATTAAACCATGAGAGACCAATTAAAATATGAATATATATTGAATAGAAGGATCGTGACGGGAATTATGTACTTGGGAAGAAATATATAACGGAATGACTATTGTAAATGAATATTTGTTATAGCGATTTCTCAAGCTGCGCGTTGAGGTTATTATTAATATAAAGTGTAAGTTTTTCAATGAAAGCAGTCCAATTAACTTTGATAGTTTCCGTATTCACAGATTCATCTAAAACATATTACTGGTAGAATTCGGAATGAATTATGTGTTGATTTGTAAGTTAAAAAAGTTTACCAATTTAAGCTAAAACCATAAACCGGTCGCAACAAAAGTTAAGGTCGATTAATGGATGATATCGTAATAAAGGAAAAGGCTGTATTTCCACTTAATTATTAATAATTCAAGAGATTAGACCGCGTTGAATGGTGGTAATTTCTGTTCATTCCTATTTTAGTGTAAGCGGTAAGTTCACCTTTAATGAACCGGGATATTACCTAAGGATACATGTTGTTAGTAAACTATTTTAAGCGTATTGTATTGTTGGTATTTTTAAAATAATTAAGTGATAAGTTTGTTTTTAGAACAGTAATACGATATACCTTATTCTTTTACAAATTTATTCAAGTCAGTATTTATGAGTGTTGATTGTATTAAATGTGCTTCTGGACCAAACTAGGCATAACAACGTTAAATTGAAATTTATTTTAAAAATTTACGTAAGGTGAAAATTTGTTTGTCGTTGGTATATAAATCAACGATGTTTCTCTTCTAGAGATTCCTAGGTTTGAAGCGTTTGAATAATGCATCGTTGAGGATTCAGGTTTTCGGGAATTTAATTTAATTAGGAAGTTCTTTGGAATAGAAGTCAATTGCTGTACAATCACTTCAACTATAGTGTCATTTTGTTTATTGTACTGAGTGCAAGTAAACTATATAGTTTATGGGTTAATGGTAAGTTAGGTAAAGTATGTGTTCATGACAGACTAAGGTACTAGCCAAGTAATTGGATATACAAATTAATATGCAGAACGGCTAGCGGTCTGCCAAACTTAAAACAATACATATATCACTTGACCATGAAATACTACTGTTACTTCAACTATATCTTGAATCGACAACGTTGCAACGGCTCAAGTCCTACTAACAGAATTTTGACATTAAGATACACTAAACGACTTGTTACATATTATCTTGTTATGAAGGGTTATTATAGGCATTTATTTATTTCCAGTCAAAAATAAATACTCGGTACCAATCTGGGCTTGAAACATTGATTCAAATGGCGTTTTATGTTAGCTTAGTCGTTCATAATCACCCAGTTAAAAGCTATTACCGACGAAAATCTTATAATAAACCTACGATTCGTTTATTTCAAGGCATTTAGGTAAATACTTTTTTTTACGGTTTTTTGAACAGGATTATTATTAGGAATAGATAGTTGTTAATATTCGGCGTTTATGTCGAATAAATGCGTAATGAAACGACAAGAAAACTCGTTATACCTTACGACATAAGCTCTATTACCTCCCTCCCCTCCAATCCGTATTAAACTTATATTTCAATTGAATTTCATATTGGTTCATTTGTTATTGATGAAAATCGTCAATATTTTCTCATTCTTATCAATTCAAATTGTGAAATAGTTTAATAGACAGGCATGTAAATTATCACCGTTAAAATGTATGTGTAGGTTCATTGGTATATGTAATAGTGATTTTATATATTTCCTACATTCAATTTTTGTAATTACGACTCTGAATGAGTAGTTTCCTTTTATACAAACTTATATTACTTAAAGAAAATGTTAAATAACTTGTATAAACTGTAGATTGTCTTTACACAAACGATGATATTGAACGGGTTACTTTTAAGATTTCAATAATATTTATGAATCATTATCATCTTCTTGTATTTTAATTAAATACTACGTTTCTCGATATAATAATATGCATTGATTTGCTCAAGATAAAAAGTATTGGAATTTAATACTAATAAACTTGTTAACGGGTACAAAATATATTTCGTTTTAAAAGTCAATGAAATACAAAATCCCAAATTAATATGGCTAGGCGAACCGTTTTGTTTTTGCCCCACTTTTATAAAGTTATTGAACTAATTCAAACTATTATATTTTACGTTTGATAACAAATGAAAAGAACTGTAAGATGGCAGTAACGTCTGATAAAGTGACAAGAAAAGGTTAATTAAATTTGGTTGAAGTTACGTAATATTAAACCAAATCGTCTCAGTAGAAGAATCTATTTATTTCATAATTATTATTATATAATATATCAGTGGATCTTTCATATCAATATATGAGGATATCTAATAATATCAACATACGATGATATCTAATAATGTCAACATAATAGTTATTTCGAATCCGTGAAATATCATTTTGAATATATACAGAAAATACTGTGAAGTTTTTGTACGCTTGGTTAAAGGCGTCATTACTTACACTTTTGCCTCATAAAAATTATCTGAAATGCATTTGACCAGATCTTTATTACTAATTACACTAAAGACAGATTAGAAAACTAAATTGTAATTTAGTATACTTAAAAGATGAAAACAATGTATGTTAACGTACCTTATATATTAAGTAAGTGAACGAGGTATGGAGTTTTAAATAGAAGTTATAGAAGAATATCAAATATGTTACATATTTCGATAGTTGTGATATGGAGTAAAAGAATATACGGTTTCATCATGATTTAACGTTTTGACGTCGGCGTCGGGCATAGTTTACAAGACAAATACCGGGGGTATGATTTTCCTATCGAATTTATCGTAAAAATGAAAGAGAAGAATTTTTTTTTTTTTTTCATATTGCTTAACATTTGGGAATATAGGATCGGTTATATTGTACTCAGTTTTCATAAAAAGTAATCCAACCGTAACATGAAATTTACTAGGTTTTACCTCATAAAAAGTTATTATCCTTTTCCGGCTTAAAAAAGTGGGAGAAATGGTGACTTTGAATGATTCATTGGTTTTCATTCTGGGTGTAAGGTGACGAAGGGAGTCGGGGGCGACGCGATGAAGCTTTCAAGGAGCGTTCCTTTAGGCGAGATACAAGTAACCATACCACTTTTGTTTTCGTTCGCGTTACGCGTTCGGCGTTAACACGATCGTTTCCATGTTCGCGGTGCCTCTGGTTGGCTCGCTTTTATATAAAGTTAACAGATAAGATTTTAAAAGATACGGTAAGTTTTTACAATTAGACTTTAGAGATAGTGACTTATATTTTGTAACTTACAATCAATATTAATTATGAAGACAAAGTTTTTTTTTTTTTTTTTTTGAGAATGACTATCACCGGGTAGTGCCCACTATATAGATAGTATAGTGTAACCCTCGCTCATATGAAATACCCATAGATATACCGGCTAGAAGTCTTGCAACTCGAGTATTCTTATCCGCAACAGCCACTCTATTCGAATATTCTTATTGGGTCCAAATTATACCGTACAATCCATTGAATGAACCACTAAAAGCTTTGTTCGTAACTAAACCAATATATAAGGTTGAAAATATAATCCGATACACCTATAGCCAATTTTTGGGCAATGTGTTTTACGTATATGTTAAATGGCCCAAGGGTCGTATAATCAACCGTATTAGTCCCCACTACGAGCTAAAAACTTATCTCCATTACAAATATGGACAACATTTGTATAAGTTTGTCCACGTGCCATATAAAAGAGAGAAGACACTACTACGTGTTTCAGAAAATAATGTTAACTACATGTACTCATAAAGATAAGTCTACCGCCCTATATAACTTTTATTTACAGAACGAAAATACAAAATAAAAGCCTTTACCAATAATCGAACCTTAATCTAGCCTTCCAATTAAGGTCTTAAGGTACCCTATAGTTTAGAGACCCGTGAAGGTGTGAAAACTGTAGTTTTAGCTGAGCCGTATTATGCGGCCATTTTACTCCCCGCTCGACGCCTACTTGTATCGAGGATCGAACAACAGTCCTAAAAGAGTGATTTACCTATAACCCTAAAAGATTTCAGAACCTATAAACCAATTATATTATGGTTCAAAGCCTTTGGCGATAAGCGACACTGTTTTACAACTCGTAGAAAAGATATGATTTACAGCCCGAGCTACATTTTTACATTGGACCGTAAGCCTAAAACCTGTAAAATAATCGTAAAATAGGCTTTACCATGACGCGATTTATTTGCCGTAAAAAGTCTTTTGTAGAGAGCGAAAAAAAATCATCCAAAGTATAGTCAAAGGCCCCACTAAGCGAGTAGAGCGCCGGTGTAGGTGATAAGGACATGAAAATAAATAGATATAGCCGTCAAGTACGAGCGTTTATAATGAAGGTATTTTTAGGACATTAAAGCGGAAAAGAAATCAAACTTGTAGTGTAAAGTTTCAAGTTTGAAGGGCTATGTTGGCACAAGTAACGAGGGATAGAATCGTTGGTTATAAGGGCTGTTCTCTGGATACACCGTTACGCGAGCGGTGCTCCAGGCCGACGACGATCTCTATAGCCAAAAAAGAGGTCTCTAGAATGGATTCAAGTGCTGATGGAGCCGATTGAAGATGTTGTGGTAAAATAGAATGCATGTAAAGTGATAGTGTTAAGAGCGGCTGGACCTGAAATTTTTTCTCGGAAGTGGATACTGTTACGGTTTACAGTGTAGGCCCCCTACCTTTCTTAACAAGGTGGTCTGTACACCTATACCAAAAAAGTTGATGTAAGGTTGAAGATGAAAAAAAGAAAGGGGTTTAGGCGGTAATGTTGTTTTAACTGCGTTGGGAGTAGTAATAGTTAAGGTTGCGGCGGGAATTAGTGAAGGTAAAAACTAATACGTTTCGGGTTAGGGTTTGGTCGTCAAACATGGTGTAATAGCGGTCGGTTAGGGTTGAGTGTCATGACTTAGACAGCGGTTGGGTCAGGAAACGGGCCAGTATGCAACTACGCTACTGAGAAGCCTAAAGTCCAACACATCAGGTGGAGAACATCTCTTATGTCAGCAACCCAGGGTTAGGGTTAACGCACGGACGCATATAATATGTTGGATATTTTGCTATCTAAGCTATCCAGTACTGAAGTCGGTATAAAGGCACGGATATATAAGGACATGGTCATCACCACACAGATAGTATTTCCCTCATAGCTCTTCAGTTGTCAATCTAAGTATTCAGTCTATACATCTGAATATCCTCACAGCTTTTGATCATTACTTGCACGGTTGCGATATTGTTCACTCAGCATCTCTGCTACCTTCTTGATAACATTAACCCTCTAACACTTTCTATATACTCACGGGTATTTAGTGTGATCATTACATTGAGGTCGGCGAGTTAATAGGGGAGAAAGGCGTATTGAAGAAGGAGCGACGGAGGTATATCGATTACGACGTCGTCGTTCAAATGGTTTTGATAATAAGTATTATTTAAGCTTGGGCAATAACCTCAAAGAGTATAAATTTATTAATGAAGTTTTAAAAAAACACGTCGAAAATAGAACAACTTTTCGGGATCTTCTTCTTTTCTTGTACTATCACCAGGTAGTGCCTACTTTATTGCCAGTATAGTATGACCCTCGCTAATGTTAACTTACATATGCTGGCGGAAAGGTTCACAATCTGATGTTATGACCTTACACAACCACCACCCTATTCAATTCCCACTTTTGAGTTTATACCTTTTGACCTATTGAAAAAACCACTCTATGCTTTATATTATAAGTATATACACTGAAAACTTACCCTTCTCATTTGCGGCAACTTTCTAAACCTTGCGCTATATATACTATTCAATACCTGATGAAGGGGCCTTATATTAACCATTTTTGTCCCCGCTTCACGAAGAAACGTTTTCCTCTAACGAATTTAGATTGCATTCATAAAGGTTTTGTTTATATGGTTGCAAAGAAAGAAAGCTACCACCAATTCGTGTATTGAATATTAGTTTTCAAATTTATATCTGTAATAAGGGATATGAAGCCTTTATCCATTAAACTAGTGATTAAATCAAACTTTCAACAGGAAACCGGACTTCAAACCAACCTTCCTATCAAGGCCTTCAGGTGCCCTACAGTTTAGAGACCGGTAAGGGCGCGAAAATTGTAGCTTTGGCCAAACTGTGCTATACGGCCATCTCAGTTCCCATTTAACTCTAGCTCGTATTGAAGATCTAATAGCCCTAAAAGAATATTTTCTTATAAAACACATATACCTTGGTCGAAGGCCCGCAACAAGCAGCCCATTGCGAGCTACCTTTTTACCATGGGCTGAGAACCCAAAGAGTATAAAAAACGTAAAAAAGGGTATACTTTTAAGCGGATATTGTACGGAGAAAAGATTTTAGTGGACAGCTAAAGTTATCCAAAGTAAATTCGAATGCAAAGGCCCTGCTAAGCGGGTGGGGTACCGGTTTCTATGGTAATGAACTAAAAATTAATAAATACACAAATAAATATATATATATATATAAGTAAAGCCGTCAAATGCGAGTGTTTATAATAAAGCCCTTTGAGGCCTTCAAACGCAAAAGGAATCAAAATTTTGTTTGCACTGTAATGCAAGTCTAAAGGGCCACATTGGCACAAGTAACGAGAGATGGAATCGTTGGTGGTAAGGGCTGTTCTCTGGATGCACCACTATATGAGAGGTGCACCGGGCCGACGACGATCTTCATAGCCAAAAAGGGGTCGCCAGAAAAGATTCAAGTGGTGGTAGAGATAAATAGTAATATAGTGGTAAAATGGAGTGCATATTAAGTGGTGGTATTAAGAGTATCTGGACTTGGATTTTTTTCTCAAAAGTAGGCACTGTTAGGGTTTACAGTGGTAGCCTCATACCTTCCTTAATAATGTGCTCCGTGCATTAATTCCAATAAAGTTGATATAAATACCTCATTAGATAGCGGCAAAAATTCATATAAAAAAGTGTGTAAACCTAAGAAAGCTGTTAGTAAATACGTTTTTGAACTATTAAAAAGGGGTTTATATATATTTATGCTTTGTTGAAAATCGAATCCTTGAAGCGGCAAATGTTGGTTTAGTTTATTATGTGTTATTTCGGTAAATATGGTATCTTTGTGAAAGGAGTGGGCAAAACCTATCGCTTATAACGGTCGGATACTATCTATTTTTCAAGATAGAGAGAAATATAAGAAGAAGCATATATCAAGGCGCTTCTACAGGCTATAGAAAAGGAGTTGGCAAGTCACGTGATAGGATTACTTCAGAGAATCATAGGGGCATAACAACTGCTAGAGATAGATCCCTGATGACCACTAGCTCAAGAATTAGCCTGTAACCATTTTTATGCGTAATGAACCAGCTTATAACTCAAAGATAACTCGAAGTTCAAAAAACGATGAATATAAAAAGAATAAACATTTTATATTTAACAGAAGGGGGATTTGTTTTCGTTGTTATTATCTCTGAGGATCAAGAGGTTTTTTTTTAAGGCGAGGGGACTTTATATATCTATTAGCAGAAACAGAGTTACGAATTGATAGGTAACCTACGTGAAAAAAAACTTTCATTATCGTTATTGAACGTTTCCGCAACGATATAATTTTCTTTCGATTGGTTAAAAATGAAAATTTTATTTAAATGCGTTATAAAAAAAGTGATGGTATCATTAGCATATAAATAGATTCGGTAATTATTAGTAAACAGAAAGGGGACGTTATTGATGGATTGAAAATTTATAAAAAAAGAAAGAGAAAATAAATCCTAACGAATTATAAGTTACTTTAAGGTTTTTCATCAAAACAGGAGAATAAATGATGGTATTCGTACGACTAGTTTATTTCTTTATTTAATTTGCACCCGATTTGAATTGGGTTTACATATAGTCCACGCCTAATTTCATAAAGATATAGTTTTATCATAAAAAGAAAGTATTTTATGAAATTATGCTATTAGTTATTAAGTTTATAAGTTACGTAGCTAGACATGTAACTCAGGATACACGTATAGTATTCGCCCCAAGCTCGTTTTGAGCGAGGTTTGCGGTCGTTACGTTGGAAGGCATATGAAAGACCTTACATATAGATTCTTCGTTGAAAACTGCTGCAGATTTATTTAGTCTGCTATAGAACCTCGATTTTTCACATAATTTAGCACCTACTTCGCTTGCCATTGAAGGTTGGACCATAGAAGTTAGCCGATTAACTAGGAATAAAAAATCGAGAAAATAATGCAACAGTCATCATAACTTGAAACCAAGGACAAATTCGTGAGAGTCAATATCAATAATCCATAAATATGTATTATTCAAGTTTTCTTATAATATGAAAATACAATTAGTTTATGTCTATTCTTAATGTTTCGAAAAATCATATCTTAAACCCAGTTCCACTAATTGATTTTTCAACGTATATTAACTCTTTTCTTAAGGATAATATCACATTATTATTATTATTTACTTAATACTATAGCCAATTCAAACAATTCACCACGAGGTCGATAAGAATGAGTGATCGCAATTTAAAATGATTTTAGGTGGATAAGGAGAATGAGATAACGAATATTATTTTTAGAAAATGACTATCCATTTTGTAACAATATATATAACGTGTCTTCAAACAAAACACATTTTTTAGAAATTTTTTCAATTATAAAGATACTAATATCGAATTCTTTTCCTCAAATTTTTTCCATATTATTCTAAATTATGTTATAAGTGACAAAGTGACAGTAAAAAACATGAAAATGGTAAATATAAGTTTTTTTTAAAATGTTTATATTAATTGAAACTAGTTAATATGTTGTTAATGACCATTTTATAATGGAAGATGTTTCAATCGGTTTCGGGAATATATTAAAATTAATTTACGTTTCAATGAAGGTAAATACTTTCCAAGGTAGTGATTATACGTTTAGGACTAAAGTAGTGTTATTTACTTCAAATATTAAAGAAAATTCGTAAACCAAAAAAGAATAGTAACACCAAACACTCGTATCCAATTGATTTTAAGTTATATAGCAGGATATCGAGAGGTAGAAAATAGTGTACAGGTTTTAAAGCCGAAACAATGGTTGTGCCATAATTTATTCTGGGCATTTTTGAATATTTCTCCAAAATAAAAGAAATTTAATACCCGTATCAGAAACGATTCTCCTATTTATTAAATATTTATACTTTAGCTGGATATACAATTAAATAAGTGTTTTAATGTATAATGACAAGATAATCGTTATAGATTTGATCGAAAACCGAACAATTTCTTTAGAATGATCAGCATCGTCTCACGAAGTTGTGAATATTAAAAAAGGACCAGAAACCAAATTCAAAGAACTAGAGATATAAACAACTTCAAATTTATAAAAGTTGAAATAAATAAAAAGTTTAATCAATCTTCTATTCACGGTATCGGTGCAAGTGATATTTAAGAAGATAAAATTTAAGGTTTCTCCGATTTTTTGAAATTTGTAAAAACCACAACCAAATATGTATTTTTACCAAAGTAATAAGTAAGGTCTAAAATACAAATATGGAAATATGAATTACTTGTAACAGCGATAATAAGTGCATCTGCAACATGAGAAACAATAACAATGTCCAACTTTTTAACATTATAAACGATCTTATTTTAAATGAACATATTAATCTCACTTAAACTACGGCGTTTATATCACAAAATCATCGTATTAAGAGCCAGATGAGTTTTAAAATGAATAAATAACTAATTTAGACGTTGAATATCCCGCGTTAATAACTACAAGTTTTTTCATTCGACTTGGTATTAGGAAAAGCAATTAGAATACCCATATAAACTTTAATTCACGTCGAAAGGATTGAGACTTTCACTAAATATATTAAGTAAACTCGCCCAAAGGCTTACAAAAACTGCGAAATCTTTTCATTATGAGCTTCCGAATTAATATTGTTATTACGATTACATCAACTTCCACGATTACGTTGGTGGTTACTATTTCGCGGAGGGGAACCTCATTAACGATCTCCACGGTTTCAATCTCGTAGTCGACTATCTAGTTCTCTCGGAAGATTATTTCAGTCGAAATCACAATCGTCTCCGTTTCCAAAACAATCCTCTCGATATAGTCGATTTTCATAATGCTTATCTCCATCTCAGTATTAACAACGATCATTAACTTAACTGTACCCTATATATATAAAACAAAGAGAAATTTTATTGGAGTAACTAATATTTTTATTACTTCATAATTAGTTTTTACACGAAAATCGTAACAATTTCAATATTGTTTTTAAAGGTTTTAAGTTTATGAAATTAAAACCTAAGATCCACCGCTGCAAACAAAACAGTATTACTTCTTTTTGATTCAATCATATATTCCTTAGTCAATTATATGCGATAAAAAGATAGTAAATGTTTGTAAATATCAAGGTTTCAAAAGATTAAATATTTGTTATAACGCCCCATCAATTGTTATTATAACGGTTGAAGGTACCCATAATTTTAAGATAATTTATTATCGTTTATATTCATTTCCGTAACCCGTACTCGTTATATAATAGGTTATGTAAACTAAAAGTACCATTTCGATATTTGGTGGTAACTCGTTCGGCATCTATCATAAATCTGTTGGTAGTAAGTATCAATAATCTCAGCAAATCCTTAACAGCAAATTTTGCGAGTATTTTGTATTGTTAGTTTAAAGATCCACCAATAAACCGTAAATCTATGTAAAAGTGTCGAAAACATTTTAATCAATGAATTCTTATCCACAGAATCTGGGTTCATAAATCAATCTAACCTCTATTAAAAGCTTCAAACATCAGTAAATACAACGTCTTTACCCATTATAAATATACCCAAGTAGACATAATTGAGGTATTCAAGATTAAAAATACTAATCTCTTTTCTCTTCAGACGAAAACCCCTAACAGAGTATGAAAAGTTAAAATAAAAAGTCTCATTATCGATACGAAAATATTTCCGCTCCTCTCAATTTAGATTTGAATTTTGGTTTCGGTTTCGGACGTCTTATCGGTCTTATTAGTTATGTTCGCAAACATATAGATTCGCCTTATGGGCACATCGGTCTTTATTATGAGAACAGTGGGGAAAGTCATGTTGATAGGGACGTTGAAGAACTTCATTCTCACGAAAACATTGGTTTCCTTACAAAACCGACGAAGAAAGTGATCTTTGCGAAAACGATGGTGAAAATTATCCTTATCAAAACAACGCGGAAAATCATCTTTAATAGGATTAGCGGTACGATTAGCGAGGTCTTCTACGATTTTTTTCAAGGTTTTTAAACATTTATCTATATTCTCGTGAAAACTTGCTAATCTGTTACGATTATCTATCGAAGAAAAAACGACTTCGGTAAAAATAGTACTTCTAACGATGGCTTCGATTGCAGATAACATCGTTTAAAAAAGTCTATAAAGAAAGATAGAAAAACTAATTGAAGTCGGGAAAGAACAGAAAGAGAGTTAATAAATGGTTTATAGCCATGAGTTTAATGCAAAGAAAGAAAAAGTAACAACTAATCTGCCATTAAGGCTTACAATTACTTGTTAGCATGGGGCCTGAAGGGAAACCAGGCTATCTCGTTATAATGGGCTTTCAAGTAATTCGATACTGTAGTCGAATCCTACATAGACCGCATTATAGTACGATGGTGCCTAGGGTATAGGGGTATTAATGGTAACGAGATCGTATATAAGCTGGCGAGTATAGGCGCCAGGTTTTCCTCACACCAAAACGAAGATAACAGGCCCTTCGCGAGCGGAGTAAAGACCTGCATAAGGAAACGCCTAAGGTCAGTAGAGCAAAAGTGGTATAGCCGGTAAGAAGGAAATCTCTCCCTATAGTACAGGAAATAGTGCCTTATATATTTGACCAGTCCCGACTTAAAGTACCAGAAGTCGAAGTAAATAGCCACGCCCTACCCTCACTACCGTTTACACGACCTTTTCTATACCACTTTCTGGCTATAAGTTACGGGTATGGGAACTTCACGTTTTATAACTAACGATTTCGACTATAGGATATTAACGGACTTTACCACTAGTATAATGGAAAACGGAGCGTCTCCTATCTAATACACTATCCGTTTTTGTTAAGGTTTGTAAAATATAGCTACGACCGCTTAGGAAACCCCTAAACAAATAGTTACGCGAGCTTTGCATATATAAGGTTTTTACAAACCCCTAAAATTTCCACGTATTTGTATATATTACAGTTTATTTTTAATAAGTAAAATGAAATTGCAAATTGTACACTATATAGGCCGCGTTCAATGTCCATTAGTAACGGATACGGTTTCACGCTTACCGGTAATATCCGCATTGTAAAACCCTCAGCTTAACCCTATATATAATAAATAGCCGTTAGCCTATTTATTTAACAACTTTTACCATCGACGTTACTAAGGTCTTTACGGTCGTAACTCTATGACCGCAACCTTATCCGCCAAAAAGGATGAAACTCGAGGACGAGTCGGGGACAGAGGTAAGCCCGGCAGTAAAGGGGGGAAATGGTAAGAGAACGAAGGCAGCGAAGATGATCTTGTTAGGAATAAAGCCCGTATCACCGTTATTAAGGCCTTTGTCCTCGTCTTCGTTATTAACTTTCCACTAAGCGATAGTAAAAGCCCGCCGACCTATTAACTCCGTGGCTGTTACCTACGCTGCACCGCCTTTAACCGCCTCAACGTCGACGTAAATCGGCTGCCGTAAGGCTGTAAAACACCTGAAAGGCGCCTTTACGACAACGACAACGCGGTGAGCGGCTAACACCCCTATAACTTTAATATCAACAAGAACGTACTCGATTATTCGCTTTATTACATCTAGTAAATACTAATTAACAACTGACCTTGAATTACGCCTCGTACGCAATATTAAAACCTTTTATAAGCGTAACGGACATACCGAACTCCTAGTCCCCTCCCCCCTCTTCGAATACATATACCGTCAAAAGCACTAGTTAAAAGTAACCGTATACAACCGGTGAAAAGGCGTACCCCGTGTAGTTACGAATTGCGGGTTGGAGTAATGGGGTTTTGGGGAAAAGGAAAGGGAAAAAAGGAAAAAAGGTGTAAAAGCGGACGCGTGTAACTCGTACAAGGAAAGTAAAGTAACATAGAGTGACAGGTAGATGGGTTTGACAACAAACCGTACGTAAAAACCGATTGTTACACAAAAATATGCTAATGATGTAAATATAGGCCTTAAAGTAGCAATAGAATATAAATCTGAGTCTTAAAGCATGAATAATATAGAGAATTATAAGTTTGGATACTTATCAATATATATACAATTTATTATTACCTGGAAGATTTAAAATTAGGGGTAAATTCAATAAAGAATGTCCTTTTTATACTAAAATTTAACGTTCGGACCATCGCACGTATAGGTATCCCCTGATCATACATCTCCTTAACAAAGGATTTCAACTCTTACCTTTATGTACGTGCCCGTTCTCGCGAATGGGCCCCAACGCGTTCCCACTCGTTTCGACTTTATTGACGCCCTGTTACATAAGCCTTTTGTTTTCTTTTTACTATTATAAGCTTTATAGGGTTCCTTTAAAAGCGTCTACAATTATTTCCACAGCGTAATTAGGCGCGGGGTGGAGACTAAGCCGGAATTATTATGATATTAGACTAGTGCTGCAGTTTACATACCTACGGGCCTCTGAACTGTGTAGTACCCTAAGGTCTTGATCAGGTGGATGACACAAGGTTCTATCAGCCTACACAGGTGTGTGCAGAGCTTACATTGCGATCCACACCGCCGGTATCTACAGGAATATTCTGTAGCAGCTAGCACGCCTGGGTAAAGGGCACTTTCCAGTGATAGTAAATAAAAAAAATACTTGTTAGTCATAAAACTAGAGAAACGCGTCGGGGAAGAAAGATAGGTTTAGTTATGGTAAGATGATAAGGTTTTAATTGGTAACAATGTTGAAAATATCAACGTCTGGTAACAGTTTTAAATTAAAAACAAAGTCTTTAATTTTAACTATTAATTTTGTAGCTTACAGATTCTATTTTTATGATAGTATGGAGGTAATTTGCAATCAGTTGTATAAAAGATAAGCAAGCTTAGCTCTAAACTACAAAGTTTGGAGCAGTTGATGTATGAATATCAACAAAGGCAGATACAAGCCAATAGCGCATAGTACCTCACATAGATCCAATACTTATGTTTGAATATATTTGTATCCTCTTTAAAAATTATCGAAATGAATTAGATGATCAAAAGGTCAATAGTATTATGAGTATTTTTTCCGGAAGTATAGGTGTTCATTGGGAGAATATTTTGGCTACCTCGTTTAGAGTTCAATTTTCTCCTTTAATCGAGCCGTTTTTAGTTTCCTTTATGTTATTATATTCATGCTCTTTAGTTTCACTAATGTTAGGTTTCGTTGTAGACTTTTTTGAGTCCCCCTATAAACCCAAGTCTTCATTATTAAAGTTTAAGATAATTTTCCGCGATTTAATAACCTTAGATACTCTTGTATTGTTTCTTTGGTGACAAACTCTTTTCAAAATTCTTCATTGTTTTATTTCTCCTTTTTTTTTTGGTGCATGTCTTCCTGATAATCAAATAGCATAATTCGTGTTAAAATATAATTTAATCTTTACAGTAATAGCTATATATATAGCATCATAATTTCAATATCATTGTGTATTGGGGATTGACTTGACTACCGCTTGAAATGAAGTTTGAGGCTTTTGAAAAAAGGTATTCCAGAAATAGAAACATCATTTTTTGTTTCCTCAAATTATATATATATATATATATTAGTATTAATATTTCTATCTTCAAGTCCTTGATGAGTTTTTTTCAACTTATTATTTGAATTTCAATGTGAATTATTGACGTGATTTACTTGTTTTTTCTTAATTTGAGTCCAATTCAACTTTAATGATAGCTACTCCTTTAATATATTCAACAATATGAGTAATTAATCGTTAAATAAGGTATTATACAATTGGTGAAAGCGTTTTGATTGATTTTGAGCTATATATTATCAAAAATTCATTCAATTTATTCCTCATTTCCTTCAATTGAACATTTATATTTGATTGTCAAATGCAATTGATTATGTGATCCCAGGATGTGGTATTCGAGTATATATAACCCTTGATAATATTGTATTAATTCGTTCAATAAATAAACGTTGTTTTAATTCCTTTGGCATTAATTTTGTAGTTCTCAACATCTATCTATATAATGTTACCCTCTACAACCTCTCGTAAATTATCTAATATATTGGGATTCTGGGAATTGTTCTTAAATAAGGCGTTATACCTTCGTAAAAATTCTATCAAGGCAATTTTATTAAGGGTTAAAATTCTACATTCACTTATTATTTTAATTTTATATTGAGTCTTGGCAGCTACAATGGAGTATCTGGTTTTCTGTTTTCGCAATCACTCCATAATATTGAAGGCTTCGAAATGTGATATTATAAATTTGAGTAATATAATGCCTAATTATTTCGTGTATTCTATCCTTCGGTTTTAATACATATAAAATAATAGCTTCTCGTACGAATACGGTCTTCTCAAATCTTAAATTAAACTTATAGGTAAATGATTTAGCATTGAATTCATTTTGTCGCAGGGTTAATATATTTATCGTTTAATTGTGGTACCTTTTTGATATAATTAGTCTTCATTAAATGGTTTTTGAAATCCTAGATTTATATGAAAACCATGATATTAGTTAAATCTATCCTCATATTTGTAGGACTTTAGACGTGGCAACATTGTCGATTCGATTGGTCGAAGTAACAGCAATATTGCGTGGTCAAGTGGTGGATGTATTGTTTTGGGTTTGGCAGACCGCTAGTCGGTCTGCAAAGTAATTTTTATGGTCAATTGCTTGGTTTATACCCCAGTATGAAGTGGAGTTATATTGTACTTTACTTGTATTGAAGTACACGAAACCTATACAAAATGATACAATCAACTTTCAGTTGGTATAGTCAACTTTACTATAATTAAAGTTGACATATTGCACTGCAAATACTACTATTCCAATACTAGCGGCTTTTTAGTTTGTATGCGGACGCCAGTGTGATTGATCAATCCTTTCCGATAAGTACTGAACAACGGCCACGTTAAATTACCAGACCCCTGATAATTTTAATTGATCTTTATATCGAATTTAACCCATTTTTATTTAAATTTAACCCGAATTACTGTTAGTTCTCCTATGGCAACCATATCCGACTTTATATACTCCAATAAAAGGCCTTTCTGTTATATACCCTTACAAGCCTCTTCTTTAGTTGTGCCAAATAAACACGTCTCTATTATTAGTCCTCTAACAAATTTTGAGTTTGCTAGAACATTCCTGACCTTCATCATGTAATTTAGGCTTACCAGGTGACCTTTTAACGTAGCTTTCGATGCTTATAATTATTCTATTACTATTTAAAAACCTTTTAAAGACCTTATTTGACGATTTCTTCATCATAGAATTAATAGGATTATATTTCCCATTGATTTACCGGAATTCCTTGATTTACTTTTCTATAGGCTTTGAGGAGTATTATCACGTCGATTATTAAGCCTTTTGCATTGGTGATACCGAGATTCGCAAGGAATTCGAATAGGTTCCTTAAGTTGGTACAAATTACCACCGAAACAGGAGGAATCTTTAACTGCTTTATAATAACGTTAAGGGTTACCTTCAATGATATACCTATATTAAAGCTTATTATTATACGATAGATTTCTAAAGCTCATACGCTTTGTGTATACTCTTGTATTTTATGGACGTCCAGTGGATTAAGCTATCGATAATGCTAAACTATTCTTTCCGCCTGTCTTTATTAACTTGGGTTATCGAAACAAGTCGATGTTGTTCGAAAAAGATCTATCTATAAAAATCATCAACTGAACCCTCGATAAATTGATTTAAACCATATTAATCCTTTGGTTCCTGTTCCGCATTCACCACTTGAGCCTCCTATTCAGCCGGTTAAAGTTGTTACCTATCGAGTTTTATGCTTGTACCGTGATGGATAAATCGTATAAGGCCTCCGGTTAACACAAAGTGGCAATATAACTACCATAAGCACGTTATTCTAGGTACTATGAAGCCTTAGCTACATTATTATTGTTGATTAAGGCCAAGTCTGTGTCCTAGCCCTTTTGTCGAAAACTAAAACCGGCATTAATACCAAATATACGGATTGACGATTTATTAAAGTTAATTTGACTGGTTTTCGCTAACGTCATAACCGGTTTACGATTTTGAAACTTGGAATCCTGAATCGCTCGCTATTCTTATATTATGAATCCAATCGTTCTAACGAAAAGGTTCTAGTTCATTTTCATACCTCCTAATCTAAAGGTTTTATCTTACGCCACAAGCAAATATGGTTCGCATATTAAAAACTTTATATTTAGCTTGGATTTAAACTGTAATTGTCAAGTCGAAAACCAATATATATTTGCTTTAAATTGTCTGTATAATAGCTTAATACTTCTAATTACTGTCTCAAAAGTATTAATTACACGTATTATTTATGGGGATTCCAATATTATAATCCATTGTAAATTCTTTACTAATTTCATGTATATTTACGTTATATATCAGCTATTTAACGTTAACTTGTCTTTAGTTCTGGCTAGAAAACTTGATATTAAGTCAATTACTAAGCGGTGGATATTTTTTCAAATCGTTAGTAATTGCGTAAGGATCTAGTCTTAGCCTTCACTGTCATATCTTCAAGTAATTACACGTGATTTTTTGTATGGCCGCCCCATAATACTTCCTTCAACCTCGTAAAAAAATCCTCGACTTAAAGATCGTATCATTTTGGTTATAAAGGTCAAAATCGGATTTCGATATAAATCATACGACTTTTTGAATCAGTAAGCCGTTAGTTTTGAACCTATCGCTTTTTTTAAAGGGTTTGCCAAAGGTTTCAATAATACCTTATAATTGAAGTTTTAATACTAAGTCTTCATTATCCTTCTCTTTCCAGCTTATCTAAGTAGTATTATAAATACGACTCCGTACGTATTCCTCTGCTTTAAAGTTTTTTTTTTTCGAGGGTTATCTGCGCCGGCAGCTTTTTATCGGCTTGTCAATTATAAGTAAAGGAGGCTCGTATTGATTCAGTCGTTTAACTTAATGGTCTTTATCGTCGGAAGCCCTAATATAGGAATTAACCTAAATGATACAAAAGATAAAGAACCGTTAGTAATTTCAACAAATAATTTAAATTTAACGATACTTAAGACTTTGTATGGTTCCTCTCTTCTTCCCGGCTCCCGTTACACGAGAGCTTTACTATTTTAGCGGCAAAAAAAGCACGTCGATTATTCTAGGACCGTTCCTGGTGTTAAAGGCATCGTTAACTTAGCTGTATACCGATTCCTTCTGCAGTTTCTTTAGTGTTTTGCTGTAGGCAACCGCTCGTTTTTAGATACTCATTAATAGCGGAAATTCACTCGTTAGGTATAGGTACGCTTTAAAGATAAGTAGCGTTAGCAATAGATCTTCAGAGTTTACAGTGTTATTAAGGCCTTTTACCACCATCTAAAAGCATGCCTCCGGATCTTTAAAGCTTTTAATATTTAGCTTAAGGATATTACATACATAATGGAGTAGGTTGTATGCCATTTTAACCTTTATAATTCTGAATTAGGCCTTGACAGGTACCAGTTTACACTAAACACCCATTATTTTAACATATTTCTAAAAATTCACTACCGCAAAGTTGGTATATGTACTGTAAACGACGATGTTAGGTAGATTCAGGTACGTATTACTTCACAGTATCATTAGCGTTTTTCACGTATCTTTTGTCGAAGAGGAATGTAAGAATTAAGCCTTATAACAAGAAGTTGCAAAGTGAACAATATGAAAATCAGGTTCTTTATCTATATAAAATATATTAATAAAGTCATTATAGTTGAAGTTTGTATCGACGTTTAATGTAAAATTCATTTTCGTCAAGGTTTGAGTATATATTTAAAAGTAATAATTAAGATTTTCAATAGGTTTTACATCAAAGTATTCTATATATTCATTCTTAATGAACTTTAAAACTTTAAATAGTTTGTTAATGGTTGCATGGTTAAATAGTCGGTATAATCAATGTATTTTCGGCTCCGTTAGGTTGAATATTACTGTTTTAAGACTTTGAAAATGAAACTATTAGTATTCTTATTCAAAGGCGAATGAAAATCTTTATCCGTTTTTGACCAGCTCGTCGGCTTTAACGTTAAAGTTAATGCCTAGGGTTTTTTTTTTTTTTTTTTTTTTTTTTTTTTTTTTTTTTATAAAAAAAGGTGAAATGAGTTTGGGATTTAAATATATGAAACTCAATCGAGTTAACAATAGTTTAAATTCCCATTATCCTTAATAAAGATAGTTATTCGCCTGATTCGAAGCTTACTTTAACACTATCGGCATCGTAATGATTAATTTTAGTAGCTGTAATGCTTTTCCTCCGTAGTGATACATATTAAAAATAGCCTCCTGTTAAGTACCTTACTGCTCCTATGTCTGGTATAATACCTTAAAACGTGTGGTCCGCGTAACAATTGCGAAGGTTAAAAGTTTGTAAGGAGTGAGAGGCTTAATCAGGATAAAGGTAAGGTTTTACTCTACCCTAACAGTATAGGAAAGCGTAGGAGGCTTATTAATAGGCCGCGTTAAAAGTTATATACTTATTCCATTTAATTTACTAAATGTTATTAAAGTCGTTAATTAGCTTGTCGCCTTTGAAGTTTGCGATTTAATCGAAGTAAGTTTTTTAAAATTAATAGGGTATTGGATACAGTATATCACCTTTTTATCATTTCGCTCGACCGGAGAGTATCAAGTTAATTAATAGCCAGACTTATTTTAAATCCAATATCTTTTATTAATATTTTGATGATAGTTTTTACGGTTAATAGGTTGGCTTAAATTTTCACTCTCTTAATGCTTTCATAGCTGTTACCTTTATTTTAGGGTCGATAAGCTATACCTTGAACATTAAAGGTATCCGTATCTATATTTACGCTCGATGTAATTTATTACCGTAAGGTCTTTTTCGTTTCTGTTAGGGAAGTTGCTGGCTTAGGGGTATATACTAAGTATGTTTGGTATACGATTTATTAGAATTTTGAGTCAAAAGTATAACTAGTTCAAAAAGCCTTCGTAAGTGGTATTAGGCGTTATAGGGTGTATTCAAACTCATTAACACTTGTAACAGCTGCCTGTACCTATTCGTACAATGTGGCTTCGCCAACGTTAACCTTCTAAATTACTTGCTAATATAATATCAATTTGTCAAATATTTGGTTTAGCACATCCATTGGTATTTACTCCTCTTTTTTCATCGCTATTATCGTAGTTTACCTCATAGTAGCCTAATCTGTATGTAATTGGGTAAGGTAGGCATCGTACTCGAAATAGAATTTTATGCTATAGTAAACTTCGCGAAAGGTAGTTGCTCGGGTTAGAAAGGCTGGATAGTAATCTCTGGCTTACCTTGTAAAGATTCCAGGGAATAATAAGTAAAAACCAAAAGTTAAAACCTCAATCTATTTACAGATATTCAAAAAGAGCATAATCTTCGTGTCAATGAGGTTATATGGCTTTCCGTTATACTTCTCTATATCTTTCCAGATCTTGGCGAAGTCCGTAAAAAGCTTCTAGTAAATGTGAATCATTTTAACAAATTATAAGGGTAAGTCGTGATAATTATACTAGCCTTTATTGGTATTTTTTGGTAATTTAAGTTTTTGAGCCCTCGAAACACAATGATAAGGGTAATTTCCAATCGCATGACGTGAGGGATAAAGTTCTGTAATAGAACCTGTGTTTAACTTACGCATTTATGTCAACATATTATAAAATATTTTTTAAAGGACTTGGCGATTGAAGGTCTAAAATACTATAATGGCTTAAAGGTTTTAAGTAAATTAACAGTTTTACTTAATTAACTAATGGGAAACGCCAACATCAATACCTTTAACCATATTGATAACTATTATTTTGCGTGACCTGCCTTCGTTAAAGGCATATTCCGCGTCGTTACATAAAGGTGTAAAACTGCCAAGAAGGTTAACAGGTTTCATATTGCTAACGCGTTAAGAGGTTCAACTTAGTTAGGAATATTATAAGGGTCTCCTAAATTTCGTATAAGGGTGTTTACGTGTTTAAACACCCTTTCCCTTAGCCCGTAGGTCTCAAGGGCATTCCCTTAGCTAGACTAACTCGAAAAAGGGTTTTATCAGCCTGGTTGAGCTTTCCATTAATACGTATATCCCTCAGCGTTCCAATTTAGCCTTCAGTTTAGAATTTACAGTCTTTAAAGTTTCCTTTTACATGTCAATCGTTCAAACGTCGAAAAACTTATAATACTTGCGAAAATCGCGGTTAAGAAGCTCGCTATCATCATATTTAAAGATGTAACAGCCGACGAAATTAGTCAAGTGTTTTTAGATTAAGTTTCTATTAACGCTTTGACCCTAAAGGTCGTGGTTTTAATATTTGACGAAGAGGTGTTCGAGGGCCTTAATTACTTCTTTACTAGCGAGGTTAGTAATAGCTCCAAAGTGAGTACTAACGTTGGCCATTTCAACGTTCTGGCTTTCTTAGGTCGTATAGGGCGATGGACTTAGTTATATTTAAGAGTAAGGGCTTGGTGTTCTAATTTAAAAACGCGTATAAACTTATAGATTCAGCGTAGAGTCGCGTGATGTAGCTTTTTTTGCGCTACTTGAAGAATCTTGGTGTTTTAAGCTTCAGGAAACGAACTTAGCGATTGAATTGGCGTATATGAAGAGAGAAAAAAATAAAGTAGGGGTAAAAGTTTGGTGTAAAGGGCAAGGTCGAAGGTCGTTTATTATTATAGGTAGAGGTCGAAGGTTGTTATATATTTTGGCTGTGGAACTTAGTCGTTTTTACGGTAATATTACCAGCAATAATATTGACTTAGACTTTTGCTAAGTTACCGAGATGTAAGACTTCTCACAGTTAATTTGAAGGTTTTCAAAAAAGATCTGTATAGAATTTTTTTAGTGTTTTCAATAACCATACCGTTGCTACCTTTAAGCTACCGTAATAATTGACGCAGCCTAGAAGTCTTTTCTAATTACTGCCATAAAAACCGACGCAGTTTGTAGGGGCTTTTTACCAGATTTTTCCCTCTACCCTGGACGTTTTTTAACATAGAGCGTAACAGGAAAATAGCTTTTTCTTTTACTTGACAATCTGTTCTTAACCCAATAAGCACTGATTAGTATTGGTAAGGCTTTAGACTTTGTAAAGTTATCGATTCTATTGGTTGATGTAACAGTAGTATTGTAAGATCAAGTGGTGGATGTATTTTTCTAGGTTTGGCAGACTGCGAGCTGGTCTGCACAGTAATTTGTATGGCCAATTGCTTGGTTTGTGCCTTAGTGTAAAGTGGGGCCATACTGTACTTGACTTGAATTGAAGTACAGTAGACCCACACAAAACAATGCACTCAACTTGCAGTCAGTATAGTCAACTTTGCTATAAGTAAAGTTAACCTACTGCACTGCAAATACTACTATTCCAACACCTAACCTATTTTATCATATTTAATACATATATTAGGATTTTGCGAAGTTTTACAAGTATATCTACAGCTTTCCATTTGGGTCAAAATAGAGAATCCTTACTCATTAGTTCTTTTCGACTCTTATGTTTAAGTTATACCTTTATTTGTAATTTATGTACATACTTTATACTTGTTATGAAATTTATGTATAATATTTCAATACTTTCATTTTGATTCGTTTATAATCAAAGATTATTTATTTAATATATAGGATTATACAGCTACTTGGATCTCAGCTTCTTAATTATTTGTTTATATTTATCTTCATCTTCACTTATAAAAATAGGCTCCAAGAATTTCCTATTCAATTTAGCTCAAACACTTTTGATTCCTTCTATTGTATATATATTGACCGATTCGTTTAAATCGTTCTCGGTAACGTCGAAAAGAGATACGATTTAATGTGCAACCATTTACATTAAAGGTAAAATCTGTAGGCAATTTAATCTAGTTATCGTATTTTTGATATTATTCAACTATCTTAATGGAATTTGACTTCCAAGGTTATGTCTTCATATAGGCGGAAAATATGCCCTAGACTGGGCTGATTCTAACTGTCTTACCCTAGAAGGTTTCTTTTGCCTTTTTCCAGAATTTAAAATCTGAGTTAGATTTTGCGTAAAAATATTTTTCTATTTAACCAATTCAATTTGAAGGTCTTTGGAAAAGCGTCCAAGTGCAGTCGGTTAAAGTTGACTACAATGGTTGCAAGTCAATCTTAGTAGAGTATTCAATTTAATGTAGGGTATGAGCGAAGTAATTTCCCCTACAAAGTAGTATGCAGACCGGATAGCAGTCTGCCAAACTTTAAAAAAAAAAAAAAAACCCATCACTTGATTATTACAATACTACTGTTAGTTCGACCACACTTCGAATTGGCAACGCTGGATTTTCTAAAATTCTATCAACACTAATCAGGGCTTAGTATGTTGAGTATAGATGAGCTAAGAAAAAAAAAGCTTTCCGGTTATGGTTTGTATTGTAAGGTAGAATAAAGATTCATACGAGAGGTATCTACAAACTTTGTTGATCTTCTACAGAAGCAAGTAGGGAAAAATTTTGAATGTAGTCGATTTTTTACTACGTTCTAGAAGTGCAAACGGTATCTACAGTAAAAACGACAAGATATATTTATTAAATAATTTTCAAAAAGCGTTTGTATTAGCCGTCAAAAGTTATAAAGCCTTCAAACAGAATCACCAAGTTACCAAGAACCTTATCATTAGTAAATGGTTACGTTGCTACTGCTTGTGCAAATCGAAATTAAAAACGTTAAGTCTAATACCCTAATAAGAAACAATGGCTTTAGATACAAATAACCTGAAACTTTGAAATATACCATTTACATAAATGTTTTTCTTGTGTTACAAGATTTTTCAGCTTTTTTTCATCGTTAAATTACAAGAATTGAAAGCATATAAAAACGTTAATTTTACATATAAAATCCTTCAGTTGCGACGAACAGCTACTTTAGATAATTTTAAGCCTAAAATTGTTAAGTTCCTACGCTTCGAAACAACCATGTCGAACCGCCACCAAATAGAAAGGTCTCCTCCCCGCCAAATCTAACGTAAACCCGCCAGTTGAAACGTCAAAATAATGGCAAAACAAAACATAATTTAAGGCAACTAAAGCCTTTAAGCCTATTTTTACCAGAAATTACTAAGAAAACCTATGGGATAAAATTGTTAAGGAACCCTTTATTGAGAATATTTAACTAACTTCGTGGGTTGATATATATTCGTATGAAATGCTGGAGAAAAGTTCAGTTGTATCGCGCGAGCCTTTTAAAACATTCGTAACTTTTTGAACAATTAGACCATTATTATGTAAAAAACGAGTTGAAGAGAGTTGAGGCTGGTTTAAAGATAGAGGTATAAAGGCAAAAGTTCTTTTGAGAAAACCATAAATGAAATTGCAAAAAATCTGCTCAAATTGATATGACTAAAAGATGTGTCTTTAAATTCTCAACTTTAAGAATTTTAACTTTTAAACCAATAAAGAAAAGGAAAATCTATTGTTAACTACTAACATTTCCCCCATATAGGTTTTAGAGGACGAATCCATAATCACCGAATAAGTTAAATCTTTAAACCCTGTGGTAATAGTTTCTTACATTTTGACGATAAAAAAACTGTTACTTTGTTGGGTAGTTGAACACTTGCTTATGGTAGCGTAAAATAAGCGTTAGACGGATAAAGATTGCATGAAATAGCGTTTCCTAACAAGGTATGAAGAATCAAGATCTCCGTTTTTGAAAGTTAAATTGAAAAATATCTTGAAAACCATTGTGGTTATCCCTAATGAAAATCTTTGCATGATATAACCTCGTGAAACCCAGTAAGGTCTATTTATATACAAAGGCATATTAGAAGTCCTACCACACAATTTCACTTATTATGCCAACCCAATAGCAATTACCATTATTATCAAGACTTTCAAAGCCTAAGATTGAAGTTGACTACAAGAAATTACATTGCCCACGAGGAAGTTTATCGTAATATACCTTCTGTGCCGGTCAAATTAATCGACATTAGTTACAAACTCATTACATATTTGGGGAAGATTTTAAATTACATGGCAAAGTTCTATGGGAAGTACTATAATATGATTAAAAGGAAGATAATTCAGTTTTTCAATATTTATAAAGAAATAAAGGTTTAACCTTCAGGTATCCACTCATTATTTCCCAAATTTATTACGAGATACACTAAAGACTACTATTTTACTGTTTCAACCAAAATTCGTATTTTCCATGTGATATAGAACACAATAAAACATCACCTCAAATATAATTTGTACTTTGCTTAATATCATAACACTTAGGTCACAATATGTTAAACAACGATAAAATCCAAAATAATAGTATAAATCACATATAAATATATTCAAAGAATGACATAACAATTAGTATTATATATAGTAATAATTGGGAATTCACAAGTTAAAAAAACCATACTTTGCGAACAGGTCTAGACAGTCATTACAGATGTCATCAAGTTTGAATACAATTTATAACGCTAAAATATCAGCTGTAAATACTTTTTTTTAGCTAATTTCTTTCCTTGTTCACAATTATGATGGATCATTCGCAAATATTATTCGATATATTTTCCCAAATTGACATTTTGGTAACTAAAAAAATAAAAATATTTCAATTACGTAATAAATACATTCAAAATGCAGCAAATGAAAATACCAAACCCTGATCAAATGCTGTTGCACTAAATACTACATTAATCATAGTATTGTAGCTAAGGATTAAACATATATTATAATCGTAAATACTATTTGCGTAATATTGATCAAAATTGTTATATTTATAGAAAGTCAAGTTATTGATTAAGTTGATTCCTCATTTTTAAACGTTACAAATGAAAGGTAATATATTATATCCAATAATCTCTTACTTTGAAGAAATATTTAGATATTATCGTTATTTATAAGGGCGAAAAATTGTTATTCGATCAAAATAACTCATTAAAACATATGAAGCAACATAAAAATACTATTCCAAAAATTGTACAGTAACTAGCCAACCACGCTTTTTTGTACCGCTTAATAAACGAAGACCCATATTTTGACTGTAACAATCAAGCCTTTAACCCTTTATATACCTTTATTTTCCGTCATTATTACGCGAAATACATATTTTAACAAATTATGCTAAATATACGGACAGTAAGGTATTTCATAGGTGTTATGGTCCGACCTACGATGGTAAACCAAGTAGGTTCCAAATGGGATTTACTATTGAGAAGCGGAGGAAAACTGGAAGAGGCTACCGTAGCCCAACTTGTAGGGCCCTTAGGCAGGGCTAATGCCCAGCCTATTACGTGCCCTTATACGTGCCATACACGGACCGTACCCTATCCGTATATGAGCCGTGTCCGACTTATACTCGGCTCGCGCTCGAGTCGATCCCAAGCCTATCCCATTACGTATACAGTTACGTAACCTATACGCTTAATGGCTAATGGCTTACGTTTATAATACAATCTCTTTTCCCTGGATTTTATAAGGGTTACGACACCCTTTTAAATAAATACTGGAGGTGGACTGTACCCGCCTAATACGCGGATCAAACGTAAGCCAGTACTATTACGCTTAACATATCACATAACATTTCGGCCGGTTTACCTTATATCGTCGGTACCGTATAAAGTATCCGTTAACGCGTTGTATAGGGCTTTTTTTTTACAGTCGGCGTCGTATAACGTACCCGTTAATATTTCGTATAAAATACCTTTTTTACCGCCAGCTTCATATATAGTACCCGTTAATATATCGTAACGCCTCGTATAAGGTATCTTTTTTACTATATGCGCCGTATAAATCGTTTGTTAACATATTATGTAAAGTTGCATTTTTACTTTTAATATAGAGTAACGCATTTCGTATAATAGGTAACTCTTACTGAATCCGGTCCGTCAGTTCCTATAAATACGAACGCCCTTACGTAACCTTTAAAACTTCCTCTTTTTTCCTTTTATACTATTACCCCCATTTTGATTAATTACCTTATTATAACTTTTTTCAATTTTTTATATAGATTTACTAGTCATTTAAACCTATATATCTTTACCTTTTTTCCTGATTTATTATGATAACCTACGTATTTGACGGTCCTAACTTCGCTTATGTTACCACAAACACCCCCAAAGGGGGCAAAGAGCCTTCCCGTAAGGTACATTTCCTTATAATATTCCAATACCCTACTATTAATTACCTATTATTACCCCTTCGCGTTGTAAGAGACCTTTTTGTTTTCGGAGATAACGAGGATAAAAATAAGCTCTTTCCGTTATAAGTTACGACCGTTTATATATTGTATATTAACCGGTTTTTGAACTTTAGTATTTTTTAATTTTACGTTCGAATTTATCGTATATACGGGTATCACGTATATCGGAAGGTTTATAGTAAATTAAACCCATAAAAAAACCTTACGAAAAGCCGACTATAATTAACTGTTTTTCGTAATATATTTAGGAAATAAACTTATTTACAGCTTTATCTAGTTTAGGTACTTTGTTTACGCCAGTTCATTATTGCGGTAAAGGATAAGGATTATATATTATCTCTTACGTGTAAGTGTTAAGGGTATGTCTTGAGTTATCGACTCGTTTTTACCCCCGCTTTTTTCGAATTGATTAATTAGTTTACCCGGCTTCATAATGTCTTTCGGGAGTAGGGAGTTTTTATTATACCGGCTGTATAGATAGTTACTCTTTTAGTTATACGCTTACGTCGCACTTTTCTTTTAGGTCCGTACTTACCCCGGACCCCTCCATCGCTTTTTACTATTTTATCTATCTATCGAAACAGGACGCTTTCGAATAACAAAGCTTTAGCGCGTAAAGTTTTCGCCCAGACCTTTTTTAACTACCGTCGAATACGTTTCCGTAGTTTTAGATTAAAGGGTTAAAATGATATAACCACTTAAGTTATATCTCGCATAGCCAATATAGGCTACGACTTATAAAATGTTACGAATAACGTTTAAAGCTTAATTATAAAATCCCCGATTTTGTTCGTATTTTATTTATTAACCTTTTATAAAAACGATTTAATCGGGCCGACCGCGAACAGACGTAAAATCGTATCCGGGCCAATCGCATTATTCGGGTTTAAATTAACGTGTTACAATTTTTAGTAACCCATTTAAAGGGTTACTTTCCTTGCTCCATTTTTCGCCCTACTTTTCATTAGCTGCTATTATCGGCCTTATCTAACACTCGTCCTTTTTAACGTTATTTTTTTATCTTCGGCCTCCCTTAATATCCGTTCATCTTAGTATTATCCGTTATCGGCTTTTTTTATCGCCCGCCCCTTTTCGCGTTATCCGCCCTTTTTAACGTTGCTTCGCGTACGGACCACCTCTTATTAACCCCCCTCCTTGGCGCCTACCGGTTCTCATTATACCCTTTATCGTTTCCATTCCTTATGATTGTTTAACATTCGAAATTAGTCGTAATAAGGGCTCTAATATTAATAACGCCGGTATTCGTTAAACTCGGATAAGAATAATAATAACAAGTAAGTAATCCTTTATTAAAACATGGTAAAAGCCGTTTTACGGTCGGATATTATCCTAAATGATCGGGTAGTATTATTCGTCTTTACCTAATATATTATAACGTTATTTAACAATAAAATTTCCTTTTTATTCATTGTTAAGGTGTTATTTCGGGGGTATAGGCGGTTCGCCTTACGTTTGTTTTTTTATATAAGTTTAATGCCGTCCTCGAAATACCGAGTTATCGTAAACCCGAATATTTTCTTATTTAGCTTCGAATTTATTTAGGGTTATAATATGTTAATAATTCTTCAGTGATTTTCATTTCGGCTTATTATAACCCTTTTACTTAACTAATACGCAACGAACTCCGTTTCTCCTCGTTGTTATTGCGAGGATATTTTGTACTTAAAATTTCTCGTATTTACCTTTTTTTACATCGTTTGTTACCAAAATTAGTCCCGGGTAAGTATCGAATAAAAACTGTAAAGGAAAGGAGTCTCAAGCCGTACGTTTAATTAAATCTATATAGAATACAGAATATTTATTCAAGATATTTAATACGATGTTTAACGGGTTTTAAATAACGATTACCCGGTATTAGTTATAAAGTTAGTCGAGTTTTTTTAGTTAGGCAATTAGTTTTGATATTGATACGCTTAACTAAACCTAATCCCCAATTATTTTTAGTTAGCCAATTAGTTTTAATATTATAAAAGCTTAATTCAACCTAATCCTCTACTTTATATTATTTCGTTGAACGTCGTTTACTATTAGTCGTCGTTTTAATTTACTATTAAATATTTGTTTTACCGTTTAGGCTAGGTTTGTCCTTTACGTAAATAAGTTAAAACATAATAATTTTCTACTTTCAATTGGTTGATAACCTTACATTTTTACTTACTTTTAGGATAAGTGATATTTCGTATTTATTAATTAGATAATTTGCGTTAAACCTAGTAACCCTCGACTTTCGATTATCTAGTGTAAATTAAGAAACGGGTAAATCCAGAGTTGAGTTTTATTACGAAAGAGCGACCACAATACGTAAGTATTTTTAAATCTATCACTTTACCTATTTAATATCCTTATCCATTTATAAGTTATATACCGTAAACAAAAGTTATTCGACTTTCAATCAGGAATGAACAGTTTAAAATGTGTTCACCTTATTCGAATCGCGGTTAATAACAATAAAAGTTAAAAACCTATAAAATCTTTACTATATATCGCAACAAAGTTTCGTGTACATATTCGTAATTATAAACTATATAGCCTTTAATTAGACAAACTTAGAAAAGCGATTTATAATAGCTAGTAAATATATAAGATATTATTAGTAATTAATAGATAGATTATGAAGTCAACCGAAATATACGTTTAATACCGGTTAGGAATAAGGAGAGGTTAAAGTAGGCTTTATTGTAAAGAAAGACGAGGTTTCGTTTCGTTATACTACGTATATATTCGATATAAACGTCGAATATTAACGATTATCAACTTTTAGTAGTCATGTTATTAGAAAATATAAAATAAAATGTTTTTAACCAGATAATTTATAATAGGTGAGTCGTAGGTTGATTATCATATACTCGTTATTAATAGTTCCTAACTCGATATTTGTAAATACCTACAGCAATGTAATATCTTTCGCGGGTAAATCATGAAATTTACAATTTATATTAATTATCCTATTCTAGGTGCAAAACGTCTAGCGTTTTCGGAAACCGTTAAAAGGCGAATTTTATATAACGAGTCGTTTACCCCTGTTTAATTTTATAATTCCGTTAACGTACCCAGTTCGAAAATAAGGGAATCACTTGGCGTTAACAATACTAGCGGGATTAACGCGAGTCGGCCTCGCGGCAGTATTACCGACGTTACTGTATGAAAATCCCCTAATATAATTTTCGATAACGACCTGGACGCGGGCCGGGTCTGGGGCGGTGTCGCCCCCTCCGGCCCTTTTAAAGCCCCCGACTCCCCCTTTAAATACATATTATTGTAATCTAATAGCTAAGCCTCCGTCTCTCCAAATTCCTTTACTCAACCTGCACGCGACGTTCCTTAACCTCGGGTTTATTTTATAGCTTCTGAATTAACGTACTTGGGTGGGCGCCCTTAGTTGCAAGCCTTAACCGTAAATGATATTGAAAAAGAGAAAGGATTTCGATTAATCTAGTTCAGCGTTCTGAAATTAAACTTGGTAAAGAAAAGTACTCTAATCCTTTATAATCCGTTAAAATAGTAAACGGTATACATATATTACGTAATTTAGAAAATCAAGTTTTTAAATAGAATATTACTGCAAGGAGTTTTTCATTGTAAATAATATAGTTATGTTTCGTATTTGTAAATCGTACAAAATAGTAAGTTATTAACTTTAAAATACTATCCTCGTCCCGTTACGATCAATACACTTTTAACATCGTTTCCGAATAATTAATTTTTACTATTGTTAGTCGATTTGGATCTTAATATATAAAAATCGGAATCGTAACAAAGGTATCCTTTAATGTTTTAAATACCTATTCCTCTATTTCTATTTAAGCATAATAAATACATTGTTTCGTTACGCGGACCAAATAATACACCAACTTCGAAAAATTACTAATGAAATCGCGATAAAAGTTGGTAAAACTTAAAAAACTTCGAACTTTACGGACCGTACGTAATAACTTCTACTCGCGGATTACCCGTATTTTTATGGGGTCAGCCCGGATACCTAATTTCACCATTGTAATAAAACCCATGTGTTTTACTTCTGTCACGACGAGATTATACTTTTTTAAATTAAAATTTAATTTCGTATTACAAAGAGGTCCTAAAACCACAAGAACTTTCGTTATATAATTTTATTTGGTACCTAAAAAAACAACCAAGTGGTCGTTCAAGTACGTAATAATAAAATTATCTAAGATATCCGCCTTTATATAATTAATATACAATTAAAATGTCAACGGTGTTTCCGCTAAATTAAAGGGGGTAACCAGTTATTTAAATAACTCAAATCGCGTACGAAACGTTGTCAATTCCTTTTATTCAGGTAATACTCGAATATAGTAAAATGCCGTTCGAATATTGAACTTCGTAAGCTATATCGACTTCAATAACGTATATAAAGTCTTTTTCATTAAAGGTAAATGAAAACGATTTTACTTTATGATTTTATTTAATATCCGATAATCGATATAAAACCTTTATCCCCCCATCGGTTTACGAATTAATAATACCGGCGCCGTCACTAATACGTAATTCTCTTCAACCTAACTTTTATTTATTAATTTCGTAACTTGTCGTCGGAACTTCAAAAGTTAATTTCGTAATATTGAATATAACGGCCTTAAAGGTCGTTTTAGTAAAGATTTATCTTCTTTCGGTTTAATATAAATATAGTAATCGAGTTTCTCCTTATGTTGAGTTAAGGCCGTAACTTTATCCTTATCGAATAGGTTACGAAATACCGTTAATTTCTATGAAAAACGCAATTAATCATTTTCCCCTTAACCGTATTCGTCTCCGTTACTTGTAAAATCCGCGTTATTTCGCTAAAGTTTATAGTATAAGTCATCCGAAACAGATCCTTTATACGTTATATTTTTCGGTACGAACGTTACACTAGCTCGAGGAAAACCGAACCTATTACATTTTATGTATTTACTGACTTGAGGTATATCATCATTACGTCGATAATTAAACTTTCCTAACCTTAAATTAATAAAGGGCTTTTGCTCGAGTTTAAGGTTATTTATAAGTATCCTATCTAAGGCATTCCAAAAATTATATCCCACTTTATTTCGAGAATAATATTTACAAATATCGAACTTAACTATTTATTAATATTTATACGAAACTTAGTTATTTACGTAAAACACCTATTTTTTCGTGACCCTAATATCGTCCTAAAATTTCGCGGATATAATAGCCGAATTCACTTTAACCTTAACCATTATACCAAAACCTCATTGACAACATAATGACAATTGGAATTAGAATCGATTTAAACATTGAAAAATTAAATATTGTTAAAAAGTATAGGGATGAAAAAAAAATTCGTTTATACGTTTTTTGATTAAAATAAATTCCTTTATATTCGATTTTGTAATCACGCCGTAAAAGCTATATAATTCCTAAACGAAATTATATCCAGGAATTAGGCTTCCCCCATTGCCGTTAATAGGAAACCTTCCTTTACTTTTTTAACTTGGTTCGTATAAACTTATGTAATAGATAATGCCGGGTGAATATTGTAATTACGTTAAAAATGATTTAATAAACCATGACATATATAACGCCCCAAAACAAACCTAAGCTAACGTTTTTTTATTATTATCTACATCGCTTTACGTCCTTAATCTTAAGTATGTACCGAGCGAGTTTATTAAGATAACTAACCGCAGTATTGAAAGAATATAGCCGTAATTATCACGGCCCTTTAACGAAGACGTTTATAAGGCGTAAATTCTTATTATAACTGTATTATTATTAGGCCATTAATTTTGATTAGGTTTTATCAACTGAAGACCAAAACTCTGTTTTAAGTTTAAAGATTTTTACTCGTCGGTAAATTTACAGTATTTTTCCAAAGTTACGATATAGTCTACCCGATTGATACTTATTATGATAGACTTGTCGCGAATACGTAACGATACGCGGAAGCGTAAGTGGTTATGTTTTATAGCCGAAAGCGAATTTAGGCCGCCTTCTTAAGTTAAAATTATTTCGAACCTAATAGCAAATAATACTTATAAGTCCTTATTACTTATAACTAAGCCTTCAAATTTAACTAATGTTTTATCCGTGTAATAAGGGTCGTTGAAAGGTGTTTCGATATAATCGAAAAATCTTCCTATATTATACCTGCCTTCGTGTCTTCCGGCTTCGTAGTATGCCGTAACCGCCTATTTTACCGTTGCTGTATAATATCCCTATACATAAAGAATTGCATACCGACCTTTTCCGATTTATATATTATTCTCCTTCAGTATAAATTCGATCGTTTAACGCGTCGCCGCCCACGTAAAAGTACATCCATTAAAGTACGATTGGTTATGTCGTTTTCGTTTACCTTAAACCGGTAAAACCCTAACGCGAGTATCGGCTAATTAAGTTTCGAGGTATTAGATTTTCGCGATGACCTAAGCGAAGTCGAACGTAGGGTCGATAATTAAAGTCGATTAACCCGAGTAAGACTAATTTTAAATAGTCGACGCGATATAATTTACGGTATTTTACAAATGAAAGATATCGGCTTAAATCGGTTTAAAGGAGCCGAAGATGTATTTATAAAGGTGAAATATTGGGTATTCGCCAACGAGTTATCTTCCCTGATAACGCTAAAATATAATGTTAAATCATTAGAGTTGATTATCAATCCGTTTATTATAACGAATATATTTTTGAAAATATAAAAAAACCTTAATAATATATCATAATCCAACTTAGGATAGTAAACCAAGTAGGTTTCAAATGGGATTTACTATTATGATACGAAAAAAGATTTAAAATAGTTACCGTAACCTAACTTATAAGGCCCTTAGGTAGGGATAATGTCTAGCCCGTTACGTGCCTTTATATATACCGTATACGGACCGTACCCGATCTATACACAGGCCGTGTCCAGCTTCTACTCAGTCCACGCCCGGGTCGAGCCCAGGTATATCCCGTTACGTACACAGTTACGTAACCTATAGGCTTAATGGCCAACAGCCTGAGTCTATAACAATAGGGGGATATTTGAAATTTATCGCGTTACAAAGAGAAAGAACTACCACTACGGAAATCAATAATGAAAATGCAGCTATGTTTCGAGTTATCATTTGACTAGGTAGGAAATTATCGTTACTTGGATTAATAATCATTTAAATATTTGCTTGATCTTTTACTTTCCATATTTTTCAACACTTTCCTATTTTTTTTTTTTTTTTTGAGTAATATAAAGATTTTCAGCGTTCAATTTAACTTTATTGTTCATAAGTTGCTTAAGGAAAGCCGAAAATTTCATTTCTTCTTCGAAGGAGGTCACATATAATGTTATCTTGAAACGAAAAACCTAATAATAATAAATTTAACGGAGTAGGACATTCTCCGATCAAAACGTAAATTTTACTACCCAATCATTCACATGGTATATAACATCTTTAAGTTGACGAGGAATATAAACGTATAACATCTTACGTCAAAGGCTCTTAAAACAATTTTTGTGTATCGCTAAACCTTCGCTTAAATACTCAAAAGGTGTAAGTTGTCTTGAAAGATAATAAAACGTTTAATTCTAACATTACAAAAAATGTTTCCTAGTTGAACAAAAAAACAATTCTTACATGATAAACTCAGAAACCTCTTTTCACAAAGTTGAATTACTCAAGTTGTAACCAGAGAACGATACTAAGCAAGCGTTGAAATTATTGTAGATTGTTGTACATTAAGTGCTACCAATCGTTACCTTTCACAAATTTAGCACTAAATTTAGGGTGGCGAAGATTCAATCTAATACTAAAATCTTTATTTGTTGCTTCTCAAAACGTATAATATACTTACTTTTAAAAATAAAAGCCTGTCTGACCAGGAGATACATCTTTTAATGGTAGTGAAGGGGCATAATAACATTATAGGCCTTAGAGGCTTAGTATCAACTGTATTGATCTTGGGAGTATATCCTCATTTTACGAGTGAATCTACTGCATTAAAGATCATCTCAATAAAGGCTACGGCGTACAGTCGGATCTTAGAAGAACTACGACGGGAATTTTACAAACGCCAAATAAACAATTTCTCCAATACTAAAAACAGTCCATAAGGATGAAAGTATTAACTTTTTTATTGTAATGCTAAATATTCGAATTTCTTCATTTAGTTAAATGAGATATCATATCCAAAAAAATAAATACTTCTACTCAAAAAGTAGTTACTAAAACTTCTAACAGGTTAATGATATTTTATGAAAATTGAATTCTTTCATATATTAAGCAAACCTCCAATGAAAATTCTTCAGCCAGGATGATCATCTAATATAAATCATTGCATTTGGTTTTCAACAAGTTAATAAAGAAAAAAGGGTGCCACCGATCGTTAAAGAATATAAATAATGAATGTAAGGACAAGGAATCAAGATCAGGGTTTACATATACAACGATTTTGACAAATAGGAAGGGAAAGGACAACGAAAACCTGGTGATCAAACTCTGTACTTGAGAATCGTTACAACTCCAGGTAAACCTTTCGAAGGAAGCGATATCATCGAAATTCACAGACGTCGTATACAAAAATTTATAAAATGCGTATCCAAACGCGATTTTGACATCAATAACCAAAATATTACGATTTTAGGTTAAATATTATTTTAAAGTTGAAAGAAGACCATGTAGAACCATATAAAAAACTGAATTTAATTGATTAAGATGTGATAATAAAGGTAAAACCAAAATCCTTAAGAAATAACGATTAATTAAGAATGTTTTTTAGCGTTTAGTAGTTGCATTAACAGTAAGTTCAATAGTAGGAACTAATGGAAGGTATTTCCATAATATTGATAAAATTCATTAATCATATTCGTAATAATCGATTAATTAATAATGGATTGTTTAGTTTAAACTATGATAACAACTATATTATCAGTAACTATTCAAATAATAATATGATAAATTGAAACATTATAAGGAGTAGCCATAACAGTTGTTCATTGATTCCTAACCCACTAATTATATTTGATAATCTATATTTATTAATGAAACCAATAAATAATTATTTCGGTATCATAAATATACAAACGAATAATACACTTTTTGTTGAAACTCCTAGCTTTTTATTAACAAAGTAATGTACTATTTAATACTCAAAGTGTAGAGTTATAAGTCGATTATAATTATACTTAAAGGCAAACACTTGGACTAAAACGGATCTTCAATCTGTATATATAGTATTGACGATGCTGATGCCAAATACGTACGTTTCTATCAAAAGGGTCAATATATTATCCTAGTAAAGATTAATGAATTTAAACTCGCAATTACTAAATAAAAACTTGTAATAACGCGTCTATAGCAATAACATCTAGACTCTATACTAACTGGAAACATCGTACCATTTCTTTGTCGCAGGAGAAAACCACACCCTAGCTTCTAAGAAATTCAATTGCCTCAACAAACGATTGAAGTCACAGATAAATCATTTTGGCCAAGGAATCAATATGATACATATTAACTTATTGAAGATGAAATTGAAAATGTTTATGGAATGGTTCTTCATAAAAATATTCATATATCGTTACACATGAAATATCTCATAATAATCGTTAACAAAAATAAACTACATGATAACCAATTCTTTATCACCGAAAATTTATTCCAGTAGACCTTTATCAAGTATAAAAAAGTTACACAAAGCGTACTTAGTCAGAAGTTTATGGAATAATAACTGACTTGTATATTGGTACATTGATATGGACACCCTTTAATATATTTTCCTTATAGTGTATGATTCTATTCCTGTCGTTTAATATAGGTACCGATGTACGGAATATATTCGAATATGTGTTCCAATTTTAAACAACCAATAAAGAACGCTTGATAATCGACTTAATACCTTTTAGCGAAGGTTACTAACTTAAAGATATTATGGAGTTCCGATGGATTAATGGTAATCATGAACCAGCCAACGCTATAACAAAATCTATAGTAAATAAGGCTCTAAAAGGTTTGTGAATAGTAATATGCTAATTTTACGGATCAAAGACTATATTAAAAGGGCACCTGGCAAGGTATCACGTAACGGTAGATATGATGTAGAACAATGGTACACTAGTAAATAGAAAGACGACCAGGTTTTTATCGATATGAATTTAATTAACTGATACGGTTGAGTTATGCATGCATTTAGGTATTCGTATACGTAAGTGATAAAACACTTCTATTGGGGATTGAAAGGAGTAGAACGTGAAACTATCATATAAATTGCAGTAGGCAAGGCTCAAGGGAGTATTTGAGTTTCTCAATAATTATGAGATAAAACGTATTGGCACCGGCACTAACATCGCAAAATCTAAATCCGTGAGTGTGAGAATAAAGTTCTAGTATAATGTAAGTAAAATTAGCGACATTAACTGCAGTTGAATTAAAAGAGAATGACTAATTCAATATAACGCACGGGTTAATAACTTACCCCTATAAAGTAGTGCATAAACCAGCTAGCAGTCTGCCAAACTTAAAAGAAACAACAATCCACCACCTGATCATTTCAATACTACTATTACTTTGACCACACTTCGAATCTACAACGTTGCAACGGCTCAAGTCTTACCAAAAAATGTTCAATTTTGCGGGAATTTCTAAATTATGAAAATTGTAATATAGGTGTTTTAGGTTCTCATTGACTTCCTAACCCTTTCGATAGTCGGATTTTTGAAGTTTTGTAATCAATTTGCGACGTAAATCGTACTCAACATGGAATTTTTGGAAGAGCAGTTAATTTAAATATAGTTGAGTCAACTGTACGACCGAAAGTTGACTATACTGATTGAAGGTTTATTTTTTTACTATAGCCTGGCAGTTCCATCTATGAAGTGTAACACTAGCTGCTACAAAATAATCCTGTAGATACCGGCGGAAGGAATCGTAACTCGGGTCCACTGCGGGCCTTACAGGCCCTCATAGCCTCATACCATCCTTTCAATCGAGATTTTAGGGTGCCCTACAGTATAGAGACCCATAGGCGTGTAAACAGTAGCCCTGGCCCCACCCGGCACCTGCTTACGCCAGGGATGCGACTGTATGTGCTTTTCAGAAAAGGATTCCGTAAAACATAAATTCAAAAAGAAAAAACAGCCCATTTGAAGGGTGGAAGTGAAACACGTAAAAGTGGAGCGTACGCGATGTAATATGTTGATGTATAGTATTGTTATTAGGAGACCCCTACACGTGGGATAGCTCATACTTCGAGTCCTTAAAACAAATAAAAATTTCTTCTTATCATTGTAACCCCTGATTTTGAACCTTTATCTATATATTAACAAATTATCACATAAGTTATTAAATATTTTACCTATCCCTAAGCACTCATATGTTTTATGTATAATGTTCAAAGCTTTGATATTAAAGAATGTAGTGATACATTTACGAAAAGAACGAGTTTTTATCTTTGAATACCGTTATATCCGAGTCCGTATAAGGGTGTCTTTAGTTTCAAAAAGGGCTCAACGCGCTTTAGCCGCATCCTCCTCCTTTTCTTTACCTCTTCTATACCACATCTTAGCTGATACAGGCCCCGTTAACCCGTTTTTTCCTAATGTGATATAGTTTGATACGGAGTATGTACGTCTTTTTTATAGGGGGTAAGGACGGTATCTATGTCGGCGATGGAGAAACCGATATTAAATACGCTCCATACGATTGTATAGGCTCCGATATATTTATAAACTTTATGTAAAGAGATCCAATTATAATAAGTAATAGTGACCATATGTACAAGCGAGTATATACCCATCAATGTGAACGCTCCTGGGACTTTAGTCACTTACCACGCTGCCGTTGTCGCGAAAACGCTCTCTAAACATTTAACCGCCTTCCAGCAGCCCCTTTACACCATTGTTAAGGCGGAAAAGGGTAGCGTGCCTAATTTACAGCCGTGGTATTATTGGAGCGACAGGGCTTTGAATTCGACGGTACCGAGGTTTACGGCGACAATGACGACGATAATAACGGTAGAAATATGGGATTGATCGAAAAATAACCTGTTTCTACCACCCCCGTCGTCGTCGCCGCCACCTCTTTCACCATTTCATCCGTTGCCGCCCCTAATTACTTTCCGGATTTGATCCTATTCCAACGATAAATTTAAAATCAATTAGTGGCAGTGATAAAAGCCTTGCTGGCAGCTGTAGAAAAGTTATTAAAAAGATGTGATTTCTAATCAAGTTATATATTCATTATAGGCTAGCGAGCGTAAAACTCGAGTAACGCCGACTAATTGAAAACGAAATCACTACTGGAAGTGAAAATTCAAACCTGTTAACGCCATATTTTTTTTTAAACAAACAGTCTTTACCGTAAGTGAGAGCTCAGAAATTCACAGGTTCGAAAATACACTTCATATAAATTTTCGCGTACTAATTTATTTGTGGGTTTTCTAAAAGCTCTAAATTTAACTTTTTAAACGTTTAGAGCGGCCAGTCAATGTATCAAATAGGCGACACCTTGCTTCCCTTCATATTGAACATAATATACATCTGTTTTGAGAAATTTAAAACGCCAATAATAGGAAGTAAAGTTTTCATAATCTTATGTTATCGCTAAAACCCGATGTAATAAAGTCGAGGAAAAGAACGATGAAGGTGGGAAAGGACTTATATGTCGGGGCTTTCCAAACCTGGATTAAAATTTAATCGAGTAGGTAAGTTCTTAATGCTTATATTGAAGGGATAACTTAAAGTATTTCCAAACATACAACAACGAATTAATAGTCTTGAGCTGGAACAAGAATATAAATTTAACTCTATTAGAAAAGTATTGATTGTCATTACAATCACGGGTTAAAAAATCAGTGTTAATAGTTATGAATTGATCCATAGCGTTGATTTGATCGATTACTAAATAACCAAAACATTATTTTACTGTAAAGAAATTAAGTTAGGTTTATATAAGGATATAATATCTATGGAAAGCCTATTAAAAAGCTGTTATTGAATTATCTTTTAAGCTTTTATTTACAGAGTATTATCGACATTCATAGTAATCTCCATTATTGAAACACAGGTAACTACATTTAAAACTCGTAACCCGTTTATAATCTTCTTATCTAAAACGAAACTAATAAAATAAAACCCGCTAAACACATTTACGATGAAGTTACCATTACGAAAAACGAGGAACCCGTATATAACAAAATTTTAACTGTTCAAAATATTCGAATTTTTAAGCAAACACCGTGTTATAGTTTACTTAGAAGTTAATTTATCAATCTTTCAAAATTCAAACAGTAATTGAATTAGTTCATTCGTTGGTATGGATTCGAAAAACCCAAGAAAAAACTATAAGGGTAGTAGTGAAATTGTAGGAAAAGTGGGAAATTCACTTTTAATTAGAAATAGACGAAACTTAAATCAAATCGTTTTACAATTTGTATGACGTGAATGTAAAATCGTTTTGAAATCGGTAAAACAGTTGAAAAAATTCATCGTTACCGTACGAAGCCTTACGAATCGATGAAATACGTGTATAAAACAATAAAACCCACTTCTATATATTATTAAAGTCGTTAGATTCTATTATATAATTTTTAACAAAAATGATATTGAATGATTTCATAATACGTAGAATGAAAGACTATTTAACTTCGATAAATTGTAAATGAAACGCGAATCATAAACGATGCTATTTCAATTCAACTTAAATACTAGATAGAACGACGTCTCTAAAGGCGATGGTATTAGGCTAAGTTTTATAAAATGGGGCGATCGCTCTTGTCACAGGTATTAAAATGATTATAACTTACTCTTTTAAGGCTTACTTAGCCGCGTACGATATACAAACTTTCAGCGTAATAGGTAAACATAAATATAAATACGATAACAATAACTATGTAAAAAAAATACGATGGTTGCCCGTATTTCTCACGAAACAGTTCCTTACAATATCTTATAATTTTTAAAGTCTTCTTCACGCGTTCGATTATATACAGTAGGTTTTATATGGTTTGATAAGACGAAAATCCTAATTATCTCCTGCCAGAGATTTTTGTATTTGGAAAAGGGTCGGTAACCAGATAAACTAACCCCTCGGCGGAAAGGACGAATGGTTTAAATCGTTTCTTAAAGTTTATTGGACTCCAGCGGCCTGTGATATTCAAAAGTTCAGGCTTTTGAAGGGCGAAAACAAGTTTGTTGTCGACCACCTACTGGACTAACTCCCGCAAGGTGTTTTCAAATCTTTCAGCATTAGTTTCTAAGGAATTCAAGATCAGGAGGAACAACACATTGTACTGATTGAAATTGAACTGTGTTGACTGCAAGTAAAGTATACGGAGTGCCTTATTTAACTTTATGTACGGATGAATCAGTTTCTTATACAGATTGGTGCACACCAGATAGCGGTCAATCAAACTTAGAAGTAACTATATTACCACTTTTCGTATAATAACAATTATATCGACAACTATTTGAATCGACTTCTTTTCAACGATAAAATGCCTACAAACACTGATGAGTTCTTATTATATTGATTACGAATAAATTAAGTAAAAGGAAAAACTATTTTCTGATTACCCTTTATAATTACACAAGGAAGCTGAAAGATCCTTACGAAATGCCCCGGCTACTGTATTTCTATTTCCAGGCAGTAAAAGGGATAATTTTCAAGTGTACTTCTGTTTATATACACTTAAAAGCAACGAAGGTGTCATTAGACTATCGATATATCTTCATAAAACTCTTATTGAAAAATAAACTTCAAAGTTAAATGTCAAAAGTCTTCAAATTTTTCAAATTGTCAAGTCTTTAAGTTAAAAAGCGATCACCAAAGTTGTTAAGTTATGGTCGTTTGGAAAAGGCTAAATAGCTACTACTACTACTACTACTACTACTACTACTACTACTACTACTACTACTACTACAACAACTACTAATACTACTACTATACTACTATAAATCTCTAATAAAAAACCGCTAAGTCAAAAACCCCTTTAAACAACAACTTCAGCGGCAAACAACCTACAACCTATCCTCCTACATTTACTTTGGACTTTATACTACATCAATCTTTCCCTATATATATTGTTCAGATATATTCTAGAAACGATATCATCGACATCGTTTACAATCCCGTCAAAAAGAATATAGATAACACCCTTGAAACCATATTCGTTCAATACTTCGACACAAATATTGCATCATTCCCAATATATTCACAGGAACCTCCTACTGTTTTTAGTGCTTCTACCGAACTTATATATCATTCCTTATCATTTCCTTCAACTTTTACAAATGGCTCCAATCATAGTTACCTCCGAAGAAGCTCAATCGATAGCGTATACCTTGGATGCGTTTGTAAAGAATATCCGATCTTTGTAGCAATACGAAAAGCCTTAGTAAAATAGTTGGGTCACTGGTCCGTTTACGGCGGGAAAAAAAGTGGCTGTACATCGACCCTAACGTTTTAGCGTTCAAAATTTCCACAGGTTTTTTAACGAGTAAAGATGCGACCTAAAGATACGCAAATTCAGGTACCTAGCCTATCAATAAGCTATTAATGATTTTATCGTAGTATTTAACGGCCTAAATTATAAAAAATAACGTATTTTTAGATATATAGGGCGCCTTGTACAATGGATTATATTGCAAGAGAGGACGTCAATTTTTACCCGAAATATTATTTAATGGTCTTTGTATCTTTTAGGAAATTTGACGCTTCAATTAATCCCTTCGGTTTTTTTCATTTATGGAGAATTATCCTGCATCGTTATAAGTTCGCTTTTTTTTATTACGTGGACATATGCTACTAGAACGAAATCCTCTTTCGTTACGCTGGTTTTTGTCATTGCGCTGGCTTTTCCCATTATACCGGTTTCCCCTGTCTCGCTAATACAGGGCATTATTTGGGTGATTTTAACAATTTCAAAGACGATGCCAGTTATTTATACCCAGAAAACCGTTTAACTTTTTAAGTGAGGGAGGTAAGGCGTTATTGAAAATCTCCCAAAATATTACCTTTCCTAACGAACCGTCTTTTGAGGAGTAGTGACAAAGAAAAACCTATGAATCCACTTTGAATTTCCAAACGCCCTTGAACATAATATAGAAATTTACAACCCTCAGCATATCTTCATTAAAAGTATAAAATTATATTAATAAGTTATCAAGTTCGTAGAAAACAAATTTACAGGGTTCTTTATTTTATATTACGATGTCATTACTAGGATTAAACTTCTTTTCTTTTTTTAAAACAAAACTATGTTAACGTTTTTTTTTTCAAAAGAACCTCGACATTTAATTCATTTTATTGTATTTTTCCAATGAATTGGGTTTTGTGAATCATTCATTTGAATTTTTATAAGGTTTTTATCTAGAGTTTTAAAGTATCAAATATTAAATCGCCGCATAGTCCGGATTGGTACTAGTTAACATTTTCCCATTCATTAATAGATAACACGTTTATAAAGTTATGATAATCTGTATTTTTCTATTTTTAAAGTTCATTCATTTTATTGATTTCATTTTTGAATAACGGGTGAACGAGGTCAATCATCAAACGATAAATGTTTTAGTTTTACGACGAATGTAATTTATAATTATACGTAAATTCACGATACGTTCGTCTTGTCCGGTATCTTATTACGTAACTTCGAGAAAGAATTACATTTTTGGACCGTGTGAATCGGTAAAATAACGATATAACTGTTATAATCTTTGCCATTTTACTTACGCCGATTACTCAAAGAATTTGAAATGGAAGGAAAGCCAAGATATTTTCTTTTAGGGATATTAATTAAAAAAATATTCGAATTCTTGGTATAAATCGATAAAAAACTTAGATAACGGCGAAGGCCTTCATTCAAGAAGTAATAATAGCTCTTTTCGATACTTTAGGCGACTGTTTGGTTAAAAGGGGCCGAGTAACTCAGCTTCTTTGTATTATTATTCGTCAATCCTTCGTCATTAAAGACAGGAAATAACTTGTATTTCATATCCGCCTTCCCGGATGATTTATCTTTACCTTTATGTATATATTTATTATTACTCTGCATATCATATCTTTGCTGAAACCTGTTACGTATAACGATGTGCTGTATATGAAGGAGACTACAATTATATATTAATTAAGCTACGAATGTTTTATGAGTTAAATGTTTGATACTAGAAACTTTCCATTCGTCGAGAAAGGCTTTGAAAACAAAGATATTAACGCGGGAAGTATTCGGGATGCCTGGTATGAAAATGATATAGCATACTGCCAGGTATAGTGTATTTTATTAACTAAAGCTATCTAGTTTATCAAGGTTTATAAATTGGATTGAAAAATCTTAATGATTAAGAAAATAAGTTTTGAAACATTTAAGTCCTTATAGATGCATTTGAATGTATAATTGCTAGAATAACCAAAGTTGTGTATACCGAGACTATCCCTACTATAAAAACGCTACGTTTGTATACGAGTTTCTTTTTCATTGAACTTCTAAGTCAACTAGTCGGACTTTATGGACTACTTGAAATGAAGCGACTAAACAAATAGAAACCCTTCTGTCCGCTTAGGATCAAATGTTATTAGTGTTTCGAAATGATGAGTATATTTATATCAACAATAGAAAATAAATTAAGAGTTAAGGAGCGTCAAAATGAAATGCGGAGTGCATTATAGTAAGGGACAACGTAAGAAAAATAATTATCATATACTAAACTTCGTTTATGATTAATGTTGCGAAAGGTGTCGACTTTATTAATGTATAGGTACCTTGGTGTGATGAAAATGGTAATGGATGAGCATTTATATCAAGAATTTCATGTTGATACCTTTTCATATTATTCGGAATTGATGTGAGAACGATCTAACTTGGAAAGTCCGACGTGAGTTGCTCCTAATTAGAAGGACCTGAATATTATCCTACTTTAGGAAAAGCGCTTTTTTATTTACTATATAAACCTAGTGAGATTTTAAAACCATTTTCTTTGTGATCTTATATTAACGGAATTTAAATCTTATGTGTATATCGGGACAAGTGTACAGATGATGTATTAATGGTAGTTTGTAATTAGTTATGAGGTTTTTTGAATGTAAGCGATAAATACAAATTTTTAAATAGCTGGATAAAACCAACTTCAAACAATGTACTTCAGCGGCGAGTCTTGGATGATTATGGTTTTACGATCAGTATATATGTTCATCAAGAAATAGAAGTTTTCGCGTACTGTTTGAAATACGATATGGACTTTATTTTAACCAATAATATTTAGTGTTTTGCGATGATACCACCTAATCTCTCTAGCGATTTGGATTGTAAAGTATTGTAAATATCTTTTTGATACGCAAGAATCTTACGGACCCATTTATCCATGTAAGGGTATCAACAATGAGTTTGGTAAGGTTTAGAGACATAATTATTGATAGTATTGCTTTTATACTACTCGCGATCGAAATTTCAGAACTTATTTTCCTATATGTGTGGGTAGGCATTCTCGTTCAAATTTTCGTAGATATTTTACATGCAGTAAGTTAACCCGTTACGCCTTACGTAAAGATGAACAAGTAATGAATATCTAGATTTTACTCGCTTTGGTATTATATAAGGAAAGCGGATGTGGCTTACTTACAAGGCACTTTATTTATCCAAAGCATGAATTTTTTTACGAAGGTATATCGGGTTCGTATTCAATGGTTGAAGATAAACTCGAATATTTTACTAAGTTTAAGGACTTTTACGAATTTACAAACTAATACAAATCTCATTCCTTTTTATATGTGTTCACTTTTAGAATGAACCGACGTTTGGTTTTCGATATTAATTAATAAACATAAATTTTGCGGTACTGTATCTACAATAGGTTTTCCGTTAAAATTATATCGATGATGATTTCTTAAATTATTGTGACGAAACTACGTATAATATTTCAGGGGGCATTGAAATTTCCGCCAAAAATATTTAACGTAATATTATATGCGTACGGAGCACGTCGACCGCGCCCGACAATATAATGGCTTGTTTATTTCAAATGTATTGTGGATTTATTGTAGAATCTTATCGCATTTTTTTTATAAAAGTCCTGTGTTAAGAGGTTTTTCCGTGGTATAAAGATTATCGAAGGAAATAAAAATATCGAGTTTTGGTATCCGGAGCCTATTTAAACACCATTTATGAAGGCTTTACACATTGATCACAATATAATTTAAGGAATTGAATCGTTTGGTAGTTTATATAATATCTTGAACGTTCATTACCTACAGCTAAGTTAATAATTGATAAATGGAATAAACGTTCTGGGAATCCGTCAAAGAGGAAGCAGCGGTTTTAGCCTACAATATATAATTCGCTTTAACAGAGAGAAATCTTGTATCAATCTTTACCAGGTATTTTTAAGGGGCTTGTGATAAATGTTTCTATAGTCGTCTATACAAAAACGTGTTCTGAAGTGTCAAGGAAGTTTAATTATTTAAATAAATGTCACTCTAACCAAAAAAGTTGTTAGAGTACAGTATTAAGGGTATATTATAGTGGTTTTGGACTTATTTTGTTGAAATTTGATGAAGTTTCTTTTTTCTGATTTTAAACATGATTTATTTTTTAGATGTTGCAAACCTTTGTTAAGTCTTATCGTTATTTGTATTCAGTAATTGTTTTTAATTTCAATAAAAAAATTTAAAATCTGTTATTGTCGTTTTAAAGGAAGACTTGCGAAAAACGTAGCCATTAGTAAATAGAAACCAATTCGAATTCCCTTAGAAAAGATTCAAAATGATACGTATTAACGGTTGTTGGAGTCCTTTTAATTTCGTAAAACATAGCGAACAGCTTGTATTAAACGAGATAAAGCTGGTTCATATGGTTATCATCTTTATCCCGAATATTAAAGTTTTTAGTTTACGACGGTTAAGGTTTTGGTTTAATCGGATTATGTTAAGGTGCTTTTACTTCGGTAAAAGCGTAGTTTAAATTTCAAAGATAGTAAGATATTAAAAAGAATTGATTCGTAAAAGGTAAGGGTCCCCATTATATTTTTTCCGTATAGCTGTTGTTTTCGCAATCGTACTGGTATTTATATATTATACCGAAAACTAGGATATCATTTGAGGTTCATAGGTTCTGGAAGACAGAGTCATGGTTCCTCTTGCTGTTATGACAAGGGCGGTCGCTTTGTTGTACAGAGCCTCGTTAAACACTTTAAGTTTTAGAAATGTATATCTGTTCTTTAGCCAAGTAACCATTGAGTAACAATGATTTTGATTCAGGTTTCGTTTAAAAATGGTTATAATGAATTTCTTTTTGTTTATTATATTGTAACCACGCTAATTGTTCTTTCGTTTATAGTTGTTTCAAGAGAATATGGAAAGTTAATCTCTAGTTTACCAGGTTATATTACTTGCACTTTCATGGTTTCTAAGGTTTCGAGTTGCCGCGACTATAATACCCTGCAGTTCCTCCAATTTAGGGGACATAGTACGACATAAACGTTTTTATTTTAGGACGACTTCGTTTACGCTACGTTCAATTGTAGTAAACAGTATATTTTCAATCCTATTAAGTTTTTCATTTGTAACTTCAGATTTCCCCCCCTACCCCCCATATTTACCACTTAAACTATTGAAAGATTGTTTAAAAAGTCTTCTGATGAGCCCTCAAATTGAATACCTTAATTTTAATGAGAATGCTACTATGGATTGACCGATGGCTTGAAGTAATTTAATAATTTTTAAAAATTATTTGGTTATAAATACCCCATTCTTTGTAGCTATAGACTTATTGCGACCGGGTTTATTAGTTTTCACTTGACCGTTTACGTTTTCGACGCGAAGTTTATCAGAGTATTTATAGTTTTTAAAACGGTTATATACTTTTTTAGTTCAGATTACAGTGTTCTTTAATAACATCTTTGTTATATTAAGCTTAAGGGCCAATGAAATTACCTTTTTCTGGTATACATATAATCGACTAGGTGTTTTTGCGAGGATGACATGTGGGTTTTCAATGGTAAAATGAAGCCTTGAATATATGAGTATTATCGAAAACGAAATCATTAATAATGCTGGTAGGCTTTAGACGTTACAATGTTATCCATTCGATTGGTCGAAGTATCAGTAGTATTGCGTGGTCAGATGGTGGATGTTTTGTTCTAGGTTTGACAAACCGCTAGCCGGTCTGCACTGTAATTTATATGGCCAATTGCTTGGCCCGTGCCCTAGAGTGAAGTTCAGCGTACTACACTCGACTTATACTCAATACGGTAAGTACGTACAAAGCAGTACAGTTAACTTTACTGTAAGTAAAGTTAACCTACTACATTGTATGTAATACTATTCTAACATTAGCGGCTTTTTGATTTGTGCGCTCACGTCAGTGTAACTAACCAATCTTTTCCAGTTACCACTGAATTGCCTTCTTGTTAACTAGTCAGACCCCTGTTAATTCCAATTAACTCCCATACTGAATTGCACCCAATTATATGCAAATTGACCCTATTTGACCTTAATTGCTCCGTTGCTTCAATGTTCGAGTTTATCAATTCCCACACAAAGTTCTTTCGCTACAGCCTTTCGCAACTTCAACTATGTCACGCCACAGCCTTTTGCTACTTCAAATTTGTTACTTAAACAGGTTGACATTATCAATCCCCTGGCATTCTTTCAATGTGCTAGCACTTTCTTGTCCGCCGTCACGTGATCTGGGCTTTCCAGGCGATTTATTCACATAGCCCTTAATATGTATAGTTAGTTTATCATTATTTACAAGCCTTTTCAAGGGTTTATTTAATGTAGTCTTTATTATGGAATTTTCAGGATTATTTTTGCCATCGATTTATTGGAACTCTTCAATCTCCCCCCCTTCGTAGGCTTTGCAGAGTGCAATTACGTCGATTATTAAGCGTTCTTCACTAGTAGTTCCGAGCTTTAAAAGGTATTCGAAGAGGCTTTTTAATTTAGTATAGATTACCACTGGGATAGGATAAATCCGTAGCTATTTAGTAATATGATTAAGGGTCTTTTATAATGCTATAACAATGTTAAAGCCTGTTATTATGTCGTAAACTTCCGAGGCTTATACGCTTCGTGTAATCCTTTTATACTTGACGGAGGTTTAGTAAATTCGGTTATCGATAATGCTAAACTGATTTTTCCTTCTATCTTCGTTAACAAGGGTTATTAGGAAGACGATTTGTAAAGATAAGTCTGTGTTATTTGTAAAAGACCCGTCCATAAATATTATTAGTTTTACCTTTAAAAGGTCTATTAGTACTATATTAATTCTACGGCCTAGGTTCCGCATTTGCTACTCCAACCTTTTGTTTAATTGATTAAAGTCTTTATCCGTTGGTGTTCATATTTATACCGCAATAGATAGATCGTATAAGGCTTCTGGTTGACATAGGATGGCAATATAGCCACCTCTTACACGCTATTCCAAGTACCATTAAGCCTTAGCCTTATGAATCTTATCGATTATAGCAAGAATAATGTCTTAGCCTTTTTAACAGAATTTTAGGCCGGTATTAATACTAATTAAATGGATTAAGGATTTATTAAAGTTCAATTTATTATTTTCCGTTAACGTTGTTACCAACTTATAATTTTAAAACTTAAAATCTTCGATCGTTTACTATTTGAATTTTATAAAGCTAATCGTTCCGACGAAAAGGGTATCGTTGATTTTACATGCCTATTATATCGAAATCATTTTCTTACGTTACTAATAAATACGGATTGTATGCTAAAGACTTGATCGTTAGCTGGGAATTAAAGTATAATTAGTAGGTTCGAAACCAGTAGAAGCCTACTTTAATTAGTCCATATAGTAGGTTTATATACTGTATTACTGTTTTCAATAGGTAAATGGCACGGAGTTTCTATAGTAGCTTTAATATTATAATCCGTTATCAATCCGTTGCTAATTATATATAGGCTTACTTAATATTACGGCTATTAAATATAAACTTTTTTTTAATATTAATAAGTAGACTTACTATTAGAGTAACCACTAAACGTTAGCTAATTTTCTAAATCATTGGTAACTTTGTAAGGAACTAGTTCTTACCTTTATCGCTGTATTTTTAGACGATTAATTGAAACTTTTTATACCATCTCCTAGTGGTTTTACCCTTAACTTCGTAAATAATATTCTACCGAAAAATCATAACCTTTAGGTTTTAAAAGGTAAAGTTAGTTTTTGGTATAAATTATATTATACCTTAAATTAATAGGCCATCGATTTCGACTTTATCACTTTCTTTAAAGGGTTTGTTGAAAGTTTTGATAATCTCTTATACCTCAAATTTCATTATTAAGTTTTCTTTATCCGTTCCTTTTACTCACCTAAATAGTATTGTAAATACGGACCGGCATATATTCCTCCTTTTTAATATTCCTTTTTTTTAGGGGTCGTCCGCGCTGGCGGTGGCTTATCGACTTGTTAATAACGAATAAAGAAAGGTCGTGTCAACTCGGTCGTTTTACTTATAAGGCTTTAGGGTCTTTATCTTTAGTACCCCTGATATAGGGCTTAACCTAGGTAATTCGAAAGGATATAGAACCATTAGTAGTTTTGAAAACCACTTTGAAGTTTACGATACTTAATATCTTATATAGCCTTTCCTATTTACCCGAATTTCAACACATGAAAACTTTACTTTATAATAAAAAAATAAACACGTTGATTGTTATAAGCCTGTTTTTAATATTAAAGGCGTTATTGATTTAACGACGTTTTGATTCCCTTTATAGTTTCCTTAAAGCTTCGCTATAAGTTTCAATATGGCTTTAAGTACTTGCTGAAGGCGGATATTCACTCGCTAGGCCTGTATACTATTTAAAGACCAATATCGTTAGCACTAGGTCGTTAGAGCCTACGGTCTTATTATGGCCTTTCACTACTATTTATAAACGAGCCTCCGAATTCGTAAAGATTTTAATTTTTAACGTAAGGATATTATACGCTCGTCAAAGTAGGGCTTATGCCCTTTTAACCTTTTCAATACTTCAATTGGCTTTTACAAGTACTTATTAATATTCAATACCTATAATTTTGGCATTTTCTTCAAACTCTGTTTTCGTAAAGTTAGTAGCGGCATTATAAACCACGATATTAGATAAAATCAGGTATTTGTTAATTTATAACATCCTTAACGTTTCCCACGTATCTTTTGCTGAAAATTACTTTAAAAACATAGCTTTGTGGGAAAAGGTTACAGAGTTAACGACGTATAAAATAGGCTATTTATCTAAGTAAAATATTTTAATAAAGATTTTATAGTTGAAGTTTGAATCGTTTTTTAATATATATTGAAGTCTCTGGGAGGCTTAGGTATACGTTAAGCAATGGTGGCAAAATCTCTTAGTAAATTTCAAGGCTAAGTATTTGATATCGTTATGTATTACGGATTTTAGGACTTTATATAATTTATGAATAGCTAGGTAATTAAAACGCAGGTGTAATCAACGTATTTTCGACTCCATTAGGTTTAACAATATTACTTTCGGACCTTAAAGATAAAACTATAGGTACCTTTACTTAAAGGCAAGTGAAAACCTTTGACTGTTTTTTGCCAGCTCTTTTACATTAATATTTACATTAAGGTCAAGTTTTTTATATCTTTTAAGTAAAGTAGAAAAGAGGTAATAAATTTAATGATATAAAACGTAATTGCTACTATAACAGTTTATACTACCGTTGTCCCTGATAACGATAGTTATTCGCCTAGACTAAAGTCAACTTTGGCTTTACCCGTATCGTAACGATTAATTTTAGTAGTTATAATACTTTTCCTTCGCAATATTATCTATTTTGAATATCCTTTTATTAAGTACCTTGTTTTCCCTGTTTTTAGTATAATACCCTGAAACGTATAATCCGTATAACTATTACGGAAGTTAAAGGTATATAAGGTATTAGAGGTGTAATTGGGGTAAAGTTAAGGGATTTTTACTACTTGAATGGTATGAAAAGATATATTCGGCTAATTACTAGGTTAGCGTACCAAAAGTAGTATTTTGGTGTCACTTAATATATTCAGGGTGTTAATGAAGTTAATTAACTTATAGCCTTTAATATTTTCCACCTAGTTTAAATAATTGTATTTCGAAATGATGGGGTATTAAACTTAATTCGTTGATTTTTTATTATGAAGTTTAGTGGGGGGATAACGATTTCATTAGCAACTAGCATTATTATAAATACAACATCTCTTAACACTATTATGACGATAGTATTTAAGGTTAACAGGTCCGCCTAAATCTTTTTAACACGAACGTAAGTGCTATCTTTAGTTTGGGGTCGAGGTTGATAAAGAAGACTTAAGGCGTTATAGGCGCCCGTATTTGCGGTTGACGAAATTAACCACCATAAGGTTTTCCTTATTTACGTTAATAAATTTGTCGGCTTAGGAATATATATCGAATGATTTTGGTATAGGTGTTATTACGGTGGTAAACAAGGACCACAACTGGTTAAAAAAGCCTTTACAGGTGGTATTTGGGAATTATAAGGCGTATTCGAATTTACCAACATCCGTGATAACTGCCCGTACCTGCTCACGAAGTGTGGTTTCGCCAACGTAGGCTTTTCATATTACCTTTTAATACATTATCAGCTTACTCAACATTTAATCAAAAATATATATTAGTGAATTCTCTCTTTTTCCTTTATCATTATTATAGTTTACAACGTAATGGCCTAATCCATATAGTATTGCGTAAGGTGGACGTCGTATTAAAAGTAGTTCTTTATGCTATCATAAATTTCGCTAAATATAGTGGCGCTCGTTAAAAAGGTTAGGTAGTAATCTTTGACGTAATCTATAATGATTTCGGAAAATAATAAATAAAAACCAAAAGATAAGACTTTTATTTACCTATAGATATTTAGGAAAGGTATTATCTTGTTGTCGAAAAGGTTATAAGGCTTTTCGTTATACATTGTTGTATTATCCCAAATCTTGGTGAAGTTTGTTATTAACTTGTAATTTATATAAACCATTTTAACAGGTTTTCAAAAAAGATTACGATAGTTATTTTAAGTTTAATTAGTATTTTCAACGGTTTAAACCTTAAAGGTTTCGAGGTATGGTATTAGGGATAATTACTAGTTGCTTGGCCCGAAAGGTATAGTTTTGTAATAAAACTTATAATCGGTTCTCATACATACGTAGTCCGGAAGAAAAAGGGGTTTTAAGGTGTTTATGGATTATACAAAGGGTCGATAGGTACTTAGAGGTTTTAAAAAACCTACCGATCTTATTTAATTAACTGGTGTAAAACGTCGACGTTAATACTTTAAACCGTGTTGGCAACCTTCATTTCGCGTGCTTTTCCACCATTCAATATGTATTTCGCTTTATTACGTAAAGGGATTAAGTTATCAAATAGGTTAAGAGGTTCTTTGTCGTTAACGCGTCAAAAGATTTAATTGAATTAAAATTAAAGAGAAGGTAGTTTAAATCGCGTGTAGGGGCGGTAAAATTCAATGCCTTTTCCTTTAGGTCATAGGTTTTAAAAACATTTTTCAAATTGGATTAGGTTAAATAAAGTTTTTGACAACCTCGTAAATACTTATTTTAACACGAAGATCCCTCGAAGTTTATATTCTTCCCTTAATTTGGATTGTACGGTCTTTTAAACTCTTTTTCACATATTTATAGTTCAGTTTTCGAAGATCTTATGGTATTTGCGAATAGCATGGTTACCGCGGTCAAGTTTTTCGCCGCCGTCTTGCTTAATAATGTAGTAACCAACGAAGTTGGTTGGGTACTCTTTAGTTAACTCCTCATTAACGTCATATCTCCAAAGGTCGTCGTTATAGTGTGGGGCAAAGAGGTAACCGAGGCCCTTAATTACTTCTTTCCTAGCAGGGTTGGTAATAGCTTGAAAGTGAGGGCTTGTGGTAGCCATTTTGGTGTTCTGACTGGTTTATGACATTTAGGGCGAGGGACTTGGTGATCTTGGGCATAGAGGCTTAGTTTTTTGACGTAAAGTGGCGTGGAAACTTGGTGACTTGGTGACTTGGTGACTTGGTAACTTGGTGATTTGGCGTTGAATCGCGCGAAGTGGCTTTCTTGGCGAAACTTGGTGATTTTTGTTGTTTTCGCTTGGGGCAGCGAACTTGACGACTGAATTAATGTAGAGGGAGTAAAAAGAGTGAAGTATAAGCAAAAGTTCGATGTAGAGAGTGAGGTCGGAGGTTGTTGATGTTGTTGGTGGAGGGCGAAGGTTGTTTATTGTAGGCCGTGAGACTTAGTCGTTTTTCTGCAGTAGTAGCACCCGCAATAGTACTGACTTAGCCGTTTACCAACTTGCCATACGTTGAGACTTCTGACAGTCAATCTCAACGTCTTCAAGAAGGATCAATGAAGATTTCTTGGTGTTTTCAAGTAACGATACCATCGCTACTTCTAGTCTGCCGTAAAAACCGCCGTAGACTAGAAGTCTTCTCTACTTATTGCCATAAAAACCGACGCAGTAGTAGAGGCCCTTTATAAGAATCTTTCTTCTACTTTAGCCGCCTTTGTTGACGTAAATTATAACCGAAAAGTAGATTCTTCTTCTACTTAGTCTATCTGTGCTTAACCTATCAAGCAAGCACTGAGCATTGTTGGTAGGCCTTAGACGTTAAAACGTTGTCGATTCGATTGGTCGAAGTAACAGTAGAATACGTGGTCAGATGGTGGATGTATTGTTCTAGGTTTGGCAGACCGCTAGCCGGTCTGCACTGTAATTTGTATGGTCAATTGCTTGATCCGTACCTTAGAGTGAAGTGTACCGTACTTCACTTAACTTATAACCAATGCGGTAAGTCCGCACAAAGAAATACACTCAACTTGCAGTATAGTCAACTTCACAGTAAGTAAAGTTGAACTACTGCACTGCATGTAGTACTATTCCAACAAATAAATAAATTAATGAAATAGTTCATCATAATATTCATTATAATGAGAACAATTTTTTTAGTAAACAACTTTGTATAAATATTTAAATTAAAATTAAATGCGTTTGAAACAAAGCAATACGTTTAAAAATAAGGTTATTTATCCTTTTGTATCAATGTTAGGATCTTCCCTATTAAATTGAATTTGGGTTGGAATTTGGCAAGGCTCTCCTTAAAAGTTGCCTTTCTCTTCCTCTATTATTGTCCCAGCTATTATTCTATCAATTTTTGGTGATATAATAGGGATATGGTAATTTTATATCATATTATGAGGACTGAAAATCAATCGATGCGAACGGACGTTACGTATGGTATAAAAGCAAGCGAGTCGTCGTGTATTAGGGTATTGTTTAGCACTTATAATAGGTTCAAAATGTTTCCCTGGTCTCAAAAAAGATTTTTATATAGATTGGTTAATGCATGAAACTTACCTGCAAAAAATTCTTTCGGATTTCCAAAAAAAAAAAAAAAATTGAATCTTAATTTATATGACGTTTCTTTTTACCTCCATATTGGTAAATTAAATTAAATACTAATTTATCCATCTTTTGGCATTCTTTGTTAATACTTACATTTTACATTCAACGGTAATATATATAGTATTACTATTACCAACATTATTACCAATATTTGAAACATAGTGATAATAAAGACGTTATTATTACTATAAGCTTCAAATATTCAACAGTTTTATTATGAAGTTTACGAATGTTTTTTCTGCAATCGTATAACGCTATTAATCCGGTTTAAAATGGGCGGAATTAGGTGGTGAAAGAGGGTGGAAATAGCGGAGAAATGGGCCGCGTGGGCGACGGCGAGCGCTGGAGTGACGGGTTCATTTTTAATATTGTCTGTATCGTTACTGTTATCGTTGTCATTATTCTTATTACCGTTGTTACCTCAGCCGTAGTAGATGAAGAATATCGACATTATATACGGTCTTCTAATAGTGTCGCAGCCGAGGCCTACGCAACGCCGCCTTTTGTTACTTCGATTTTAACTTGAAGCGGACGCCGAAAGATCGTAAAGTGTTTAGCCGACGCTTCGGCGGCAATATTAGTATGGTAAATATTTTATGACCTAATGGCGGTGACGACGACAGGGATACACCTCCTTTTATATTTAGTAATTATTACTTCTTGATTAAGAGTCTCAATATATGCGATTAATACAAATGAAATATTTATAAAATTACAAAACGGTCTTTTCCCCAGCTTCTTTAACAACGTAAACACTATCTTTTGACATTATATGAAAAGAATAGATATAACGCGTAATAATCTAGGCCTGTTGTAATAAATCGGGTTGGGTGCTGAAAGAAAAATGGGGGGTAAAAGAATAAAGTGATTGTTAAAGTTTGTAAAGGTTAAATATGGTTGTTTGGCGACGTAAAAAGGTAACGCATATAGAGGCCGTACGAATATAAGCTGCTTATCTCTTCCTCTAGGGTAATATTATTTACATTGATATGAGGTTTCTGTTGGTAAGCCTTTATCGTTGCAACGTAGTCGATTCGAATTACTGTGGTCGAAGTAACTGGTGCTGCATTGAAATTGGTTGTGGTTGAAATGTAAGTTCTAAGTTTAGCATACCGCTAGCCGGTTTGCACGCTAATTGGTATGGCTAAATGCTTTGGCCCGTGCTCCACTTTGAAGTAGGCACCTACTGCTCTGCACTTGTAGTACAGTCCCACAAACTATATCCAATTTGAAGTCAGTACAATCAAATAAACTAACAGTTTAGTTGACTTGACTTTACTGCACTTAACGACTATTCTAACACTTTCCTACGAACGATAATACCTGTAGCCAAAAGAAATTATTTATTTTTGAAGGTCTTCTTTAAAGTAATATAAAAATAATATTCGATTGGTTTTAGTTCATTAAAACCCCATTTTTTGGAATACATCACGTGTATGTTTCCGGTATAATGAAAGTTTTTCTATAATATTATTTGGGAGTTGAACAATATATACATAGATATACATTATTTTACTTACATTTACTTATAAATTACATTTTTCGCTTTATACTTTACGATTCTATTCCATCAAAAAGTATGTAATTTTATTATAGTATAAGTAGGTATTTGTATAGGAATTAACTTGGCCGCGTTGCACAGCCCGACCAAAGCTAAAGTTTATAAGCCTACGAGTCTTAAAACTATAGGTTATCCTAAGGTTTTATTTGACGGAATGGATTTGGGGTTTAAGCTCCTATTGAGGACTTGGTTTGCGGACACCGGATTACTATTTTTCCTGCCAGTGTCTACAGGTCTAAATCGTAGTATCAAGGGCCATAATTGATATTGAGCACTGCCTGGTGATAGTAAATATTAATAGGAAATACTTTGACAATAACCTATGATTCACAAAGGTTAAAAAATACTTAATACCTGAACATTTAACCAATTATATCGGCTACTTTATGTTTAGTATAAACTACAACTGTTAGGACTATAGGATTGAAGCCTTGTACGATTCTGCTGAGTTCTCTAATAATTAGACCCTATACATGTAAATGAATATAGAAAAAATAGATTAATATCAAACTAAAAACCGATCTAGGTAAACGAAGGATCATGTTACCAGAACACCTAGAAAAGAAAAGCAACTTGATAAAAGTAGTATAAGAATACGCCACAGATCGAAACCATTAATAAATGTATAAATATAACAGAAAAAGAATTACGGGCAACAATAGCCTTTGATATCTTTACACATATTATTAATTTTATACCTAATCCTAGATAAGTTCTTTAAACCCTTTTACCACAATAATTCAACGCCTCATCACTACTAACAACTTTAACAATTCGTATAATTTAAATATAATGAATCTCTATATTTATGAGTTCATGACACAAAAAGCTTGACGATACCCATTTAAAACTAATAAGACTATTACTATGACTATCATAATCCGTAAGTTTGCTAACACGTACAATTCAAATAGATTCGCCAATAGCACTAGATCTATTTAACAAAGAGAAACAACTTTATATGTGAATCTACTATAGATACGACCATTAGCTTTTTCCCACTATATTTTGTTAAAGATGACTAACCCACCCACTAACATTATTGTAAATAACCGCATGCAAGATATTAAAAAGAGACGTTCAATCAATATTATGATTTTACCTTTTAAAACATTTCTATACTTGATACGAACTATGTAATGAGTATGAATTTTGAAAAAATTTCAAACAATAAGGACAAGTATGCCAGTAAGTTATGCAACTTCATTGAAATCAACTTTAGACTATTCTTTTGCATTTATCATGAATCAAAGTCAAACTACTAGGGTTCAACTAGTTCTTTCCCAAAATTCATACCGGTCAAACCAAGGATTATTATCTTCAGTAGTTGATTAATGACTCGTCGTGGGGAAAAAATTTCAATAGTCTTAAAAGATACTTTCCATATGGTAGTAACCTTGGTTCAAACCATAAAAATGAAAACATCATCAAATATCGTTTCGTATTGAAATATAAACAAGACTCATGAACTAAACTAAATGGCTTGAATTATATGCTTAACAAGCTGATATTTTACTAATAAGAATAAAAAAACCTTGAGAAAATTCACTTCATCAATAAGTCCGCTAGGTTATTATGGGCTACAAGAGTTATAATACGCTTTAAAATACCCTAACGCTACTTGTAAAGGCTTTTGAACCAATTGTATTTTTTATTAATGATTGCAATGGTAAGTGTGCTAATATAAGCCTGTATATAACCCCAAAATTACAAATTTAGTGATATTAATAGAAACACAGCTTATATATATTATTTGCATCGAAATAGTGTTTTCTAAAACAATTAAATTTATGAATAACCTTAGATTAAAAGCCTTAACGGAAACGCACATAAGGAGACGGATACTTTAACCGAAGTTCCTCAAGTCAGCCCCGCAAATTTCCTTAAAACAATGCTAAAATATGCTGGATCTATAACAAATAAAGTACTTTATTAACATATTACAATATTACCGAATACCGTTTGAAGAAGATAATATGTTATACTTAAGAGTCTTTTAAGTTTATCTAGGAGTACATTAAACGCGTCTAAAATATAGAAAGTGTAAAGACGAAAAATAAAAACAAAAAATCCTAAAAGCATTAATTGGTAAAAGAAATATAGAGCCTGGCTCCAAAACAACGTTGTAACCAATATATTATGCCTTTTCACATCGCTTCATATGCAAAGACCCTTAGTGTTGTCATAAGAATTACGATTCTTGACTCATATACTGATTTATTACTCGTAATCGTCATAAAAATTATGTCTTTTAAGGTATTATACCTGATATTAAGGTAGTGCAAGGTTTAAGGAAAGTTTATTTGCAGTACTTTATATTGCGAAATTATACTAATATTTCTATGAAAATTAACTATATAGATACGGGTAAAACCAAATTTGAACTTATCATTCAACCGAAACAATTCTTATTCAAATGGACTATTATAATTGAAATCATCAAACTCATTAGATTCTATATTTTAAGATTCAGTATACACTCCTTATTTTACCTTAAGTAAATGAAGACTAGCGTCATTAACGTCTATATTTCAATTAATAAATTAACTTAATGTAATGGTTAGATGATCTCATTGAATTGAAAATCAAAACACTTATAACTTCACCTTTCAGATTAAAAGGTTACTGTTTTAAATTTAACGGAGTAGCAACTTCATTAACTATATCTACGGTTCTAATAACTTGTGAAAAATAAGCTATACAAAGTCCTCAAGGTAACTGGCTATAAATTTTTGACTTATCCACGTCATAAGCAATTAAAAGGCATTACCACCTTTGCCAAACGTACTTACAAACCTTTTTGAGACCCCTTTCAGGCTTAAAATCACTCTGGAACAAAATTCAAGACTTCAACTTTAAAGTTTTCACTAGCTTATTCTACTTGAACGGTAAGCTTATACTTTACGTCGTTAACTCCTCAACGGCGTTTCACGGTTTCAAGTTCCTTATAACCATTACGGGGAAGGAAACATTGGAGGGATTTCAACTATTACCATAAATTGGCGATCGACCATATTAGCGCGCCCGTATAAAAAAGTCGCCAATTTTGAAACAGCAGTTAATTGTAGTACAGATAAGTCAACTTTACTGACTATACTAACTGAAAGTTTACTATACTGATTGTAAATTGACTGTATTAACTGCAATTCAAGCACAAGGAGTAAAACATTAAACTTGAGGCATACACTAAGCAATTGCTTATATAGATTAGGGTGTAGAATAGAAAGTGATCTACCAAAACGATATCGCTACATTTAATACAATAAGAGTTACTTAGACCGCGATTCGAATCAACCACAATGCAACGATCAAGATCTAACAACAACAATATTTATATATGTCATTCTTAAAAAATTATAATATATAATATATAATAAATACTATGATTCTTTTCCTAAGATATTTGCTACTATTTCTTGGTTTTCAAATTTAGTTAAAAAATCTTTATATAGAGCTTAATACCACGTTTTTACCCTAGACTTGAAATTTTCAGTAACTAATTAGTAAAGTTCTTTAATTATATTTTCTTATTGATTCAATTTCTGGTTTTATTTTTGTCATCGCTTTAAACCTAGGAAGTATACTATCATTGGTTCTAATTTATATTTACATATAATCGTAAGCGTTATGACTACCGTTTTTGCAAGCATATCAACCGAAACCGTGGTAGGGATAAGCGAAAACGCGATGGAAACCATCCTTGCAACAATCGAAATCACGATCACATACATAAGCTTAATAATGTATAGTTTAAAATAAGCGATTTTAACTATGTAAATTAACACTGTTTTAATTACTTACGAGCACCCATATAAACAAGTTCATATTATTCGGGTAATAAAATAAGTTATTTAATGAATCCTAATTTAATGCCTCTTAGTCAACGTATTTATATATATTATGGAGAAAACTGTGATTAGCGTAACGTTTAATTTAAGTAATTCATGGCTTATACCCTAAAAATAGTTTTTCTTTAATAATATGAAAAGACGTATATGATAATGAAACCGTATTTAATTTTTAATTTGGTTAAATGATATGGTAAACAATATGGAAAACCTCAACATTATGATAGTTAAACCTATCAACAAGGAAGTATTACTCGTTATATGTAGTTATTGTTACCTATAAATTGTGATACAAATTAGCCTTACAGGCAAAAATCATACGCTTTACCTCGATATAGGCATTAGTAAAAACCTCGTATCTAAATTTTGGCTAAATATGAACTTTTCTAATTATATTACGATAAATATTCTTATAGCCGAACGCGAAATATTGAGCGAAGTAATAGGTTCTTTTATCGACCTTATTACCATAACGCGTTAGACTATTTATACTTTTCGGTATAAATCTAACGGAACTCCTATATTATTACAGAAAATAACTAAGACTTAACTTATTGATCGCTTGGATATTAGCGTTTCATTAACAAACCATTAAATCAAGTATTGTGAAACGGATATGGTAATATCTAAGAATATAATTTATTTTAAAACCAACCAATTTGAAAATTCCCTTTTTAGTATATAAGGTAGCTACATGACCGGTTATTTGTAAAGTTACTTTTAACGTTAAAATTCTTATTAAACCTAGACAAACAATATACGTCGCTATTAAGTATATTACTCTTCGTAAGGGCAAATCCTTTATATTTACAGCTTGATATTCATATATTTTTCATTTTTTAATCGATACGACTATCACTCACGTCATATAACTTTACAATTATATCGTTGAAGCGGTTCACCTTACCAAATCTACGCGTGTAGAAACCATTACGAAATACGAAAATAATACTCACTTTTCAACAAACTGAACGGAAGCTATACAAGCCTTTAGATAGGCTATAAGTATTGGTAAAATATATTTTATAATGTCGTAACCTATTATAATAGCTATTAACAATTCTGAAGGGATTCTTACTCCTATTAAAACTCTGGATATATTTTACCTCATTCCGGCAATGAGTAATAAATTGAAGTTGGATTCCCCAATTTTTCGCGTTTTTATAGCGCCTACAAGTACGCCTTCTTTTACTAAAGCGCTTATTAAGATTTAGTTAAGCACTCCTCTTTTAGATGTAGTAATGTATTTAATTTAAAAATTAAGCGTTTATAAGTTAGCAAACCTCGCTAATAAAAAAAGGATTTCGTTAAACTTTGCGATAAGCTTTTTTATCAAAATGCCTCGTTAAGTATAAATACACTTAAAAATATGCCTTGAGTGAAAATAATATAAGGTCCCTATATTAATACAACCAACACGATGTAGTCTATTAAATTATAAAGAATTTCCAAACGATACCTAACCGTTTAAAAAAATGTCGGTCCAATTAAAATACTTTTAAATCAAATAATAAAGATTTCACTTATTAACGGTGAACAATATATCAAACTTAACTATTATTCTTATTTGGTATTTAAACTAAATGAAAAACCTTTCGATTAATACTTCTTATACTTTATATAAGTAAAAAATTATGGAATTCTCTAACGATATATTGATATTTGTATTACTAGTATTCGGTATATAGAAAACTTTGTAAGCAATAAATAAAAGTTGAATAATAATGGATTTATGAACACCTCATAAATAGGCCGTTTGAAACTTAAATTCATTACTTTTATATAAAAGGTTTATTAAGTCTTTTTTCGGTAAAAAATAGATTATTATTATCAACGTTACCTAGTTTTATTTTTAACGTTTAGTATCTTATTTTTTGAGACCGATTTACTATGGTCAGTTACCGCGGATGAGAAAGAAATAAATTTGTTCTAATAGGCTGTCGGAACTTACCATCTCACGCCTAACGTTTTATAAATCAAATATTAAAGGAATTTTGTCCTTTTTATCGTGTATTGATCGACGAAATTATTATTTTTTCCAATATATTCGAAAAAACACCTTGCTTTTTCGAGGTAATATTTAAAGTCTTTTCTAATAAAAACGTCGCTTTATCGCAAGACAAATATTACATTAGCTTTTAATTAGTATAAACTTTGAGATTTTACGTAGAACGCTTGAGAATTTAATCCATAAAGGAAAAAACTTAGGTTATTCAGAATTTTTCTTTTCTAGTAACTTAAAGGTATTCGGCATATAACTGAAAGTCACAGGGTTTTTACGGCTCACAATACCGTATTACGCCTAATTATTGGGTTTACTTTGAAAATTTAGAAATGATTTGTGAATATAAAAAAGAAAATAAAGATAACTTGGAGTCGTTAATCGTAAAAAGAGATTATATTGTGCGTAATTTCTATTAATACATCTTAAACTTGAATAATAAAAGTCTTTTGAGGCCGTATAAGCGTATTTGTGTAAATATCTCAAGTTAAATTACCTAAATCCGACACGTTAACCTTTTTTTCAGATTAACGAAAGTTTTCAATGCGGAATCGAAGTTATGTTTTTTTACTTTGAAATGGGTTATTCCTAGTAACTGAGGCAACCTATTCCAATAACTATTCTCGAGTCAATAATTTTTTTAAGTAGTATACTAACTCGATTGAAACTTAATTATAATCTTTCAAAATATAAGATCATTTGTTTTATATGAGTACATGAACGCCTTCGAATGACCTCAATTAATAAGTCTTTAATTATTATAATTATTATTGATTATCAATCCATTCTAATTATTATAAAACAAACTTGACTAAATACAATATCTATGGAAAAGTAAATCAACGATGAGTTAATACGCTAATTTACCTTAATTTATACTTTTAAAATGTGATTCATTTTCACTAGGACACCTTTATTTGATACCAGATGCCTTTAACCATTTGAAGTTTAATGAAAACCGATTACTTTATGAGATTAATATACATATATTGGGTTAAATCTTAAATTACCTACCGAAAGTGCATTATCAAATAATATACCTTATGAAGGCATATATACACGATAACATACGATTTTGTTTTGAAACTATATATTATAAAAATACCGTTGAAAGTAAAATTTTGTAAATTCTTGCGAAAAATGAAAACGATAAGGACACGCCTCTTAATTCTTTTAAGTTTAGAAATATATTTCGATTAGTTAATAGTTATAGCCACATAAAGCAAAATACTGAAACAGTTAAATTAACTTTACGCTATTCCGTCTCTGAGTATGTTAAATAATATTTGGTTAATATTATACTGGCCTTGTAATAAAACATTAACGATATCTAGTTTCGTATTTTAAAAGCTAATCCTTACGAGTATTTATTCGGATTTAAATTTACTATACCAATGGATATTTTTACAATATTATACTTCGTTCATAGGCGGAAATTCGTTTGATACAAAAATATTTGCGACGAGACGTATAATGAACGATCGATATTATTGCTATTATAGAAAAACAGCGATACGATTAAAATAATTGTTGGTATGAATTCGATATAGGCGACAAAGTATAGTTAAATCTAGAAAAAGCCTACAAACCCCTTTATAAAAAGGGAAAATCGTCATCACCGCGTATAAAGCTATACACGATTGTAAAAAAAAAAAAAAAAAAAAAAAAAAAATGGCTTTTACTTTGAATTTTCCACTAAGCTTACGAGTTAACTCAATTGTTAGCATTATCTATGTATTACCCTAATAGGACCTAACGAATAACTTAATAAAATTATATCACCATTTCAACTAGTTAAATACGAAGACGACGAATCAGATGTTGAAAACTAGGGATTGGAACGTATATTAGCTAAACGAGTAAATCAAAGCTGCTGTAAAGGAGATTAAGTTTAATATCTTGTTGGATAAAAAGGCTTTCTGGCTTGTAACAAAGCAAAAAACAGGTATTAAAATTAAATTTCCCGTAATTAAGTAAGGTCTTTAAAAGGAACAATGGAAACAATGCTGTGACTTAACTTAAATGATAAGGATATCATTATTTCTTTTTTTTTCCCCTGGAATTTGTTAACTCACAGCGGGGGGGAAAGGGTACTTGCATGCATAGTGCATGCAGTCTCGTGTTTTTTCACGAGACTACCTACTCATAAGTAGGCATTTTTTTCTCATGAGTCATTCTTCTCATGATTACTAATTGTTATTATACTAGATTCCTACCTTTAGCTTAGTCTTTACCTTAAAATACAAAACAGAATTCCACCATACGTTCGCATATACAGACAGCACAACGGGGTTAAAATATGTTTCAACTGAAATGACGATGATAACGTAACAACTCAAGTAGTTGGTACAAAGTAAATCGTGTATAATTTATATTAATACGGAAAGAGGCGGCTCCTTAATAGGAACTTAAATATGGTTGAAAAACTGCCAAATTATATTGCCGTTTCTTCAATATTTCAAAATAATAACTTTAAATATTTGGTCGTTATTAATACGAATATTGAGATGAGAAAACTTCGGACGTTTATACATATCTCGCGAATTAAAAAAAAGGTAAGTAGTACCCTGGGTAATAACAGCGTCCCAACTGTTTTAAAGATTGACGTTCGTGAAATATTCGTAACCTTCTGGGATGGACTCGCTAGTAATAGTTGGCTAAGATATTTATATATGCGAGAGTGGCTTAAAATAACCCCATTTAAGGCATAGGTATTGTATTTCCCGGTTTAAGAAACTAGGATCAGAAATATCTTTGGGAATATCCTAAATTCGTTGAAATATTGTATCAGGCTGTATATGATTTACTCCTTTAATATAAATCAGTTCAAAATTGAATTTACAAAAGCATTCCTATTGTTAAACTTAGAGTTCGGAAAGTCGTCTGGTATTTATAAAGTAATTCAAGTTTTTGTTATTTACAAAAATGGTAAACGGGAGCATTGGACCTCGAAACTCCTTGTTAAATACTCTCAAACAATTTATAATCCCTAATGATTCCTTGTTGTAGATGTCGTAGTTATATTCGATAGGTGATAAACTACAAGGGTAATATATTATTTAATGCATGATTTCGTGATCGTCTCATTGAATTAAGTAGTTTTTTAAGGCCTAATATTAGCAATCAACCTTCTAAAATAATTATCAGTTGGAGTCCTATTAAACGAAAATTAGTTTTGAGAGAAACTATAGTTAAAGCCATTCGAAAATATCTTTCTTTCGAACCTCTAACAAAGAGAAGCACCTTTCCGAATTGATAACATTAAGTGGCCAGCGATTATAAATTAGTTTTCAATCAATTGCTGACAAAGGTCAATGAAGCTAATAAAACCCTGTACACCTCATATAAACGTAAAATCCTTTGATTCCATAATGACAAGTATCTTTTCAGGGTTTATAAACATTTTTATTTACGCTTCAAAAACGAATTTGATAAGTATAGTTCTTCTAGTGCCGAAATCGAATTGAAATATATCTAGGTTTAGACTCATAGCGTTCAAAACGCTTAATATCTATTTAACATTAATATTTTCATCGTAATAAATAATATTCGTATATATTAAAAGATCATTAAAAGAAACGAAATGAATATTGAAGAGAAATAAACGTAGCAAATTGATAATATATTATTACAAGAAGATTAGTGTATTAAAAAGCTAAAAGAAGTAATTGATAATTTCAATAGTTTAAAATGTGAACGAAACTTAGATTCCCACTAGCCGCCTTTCTTAATTCATGACCTATAAAAAATAGGTTTCACGTCTAGTTTAGTTAATTATTTGGCTTGTGAAAAAAATTCGAGTGTTTCTTTGATTAGGAAAATTGGAAGGCGATCGGTTGTGTAATGGTGGTAAATCTGCGATAATCGATAAACAAAACATGTGTCGTTTCCAGGTTTCTTGACGAAAAGGATGGGGGTACCCGTTAAGGAGTTATTCACGTAGATATAACCTTAATATGATGATTCTATTAAAGTCATCCATAAAATTAAAAGATTCTTCTGTGACATATAGTATAACGATCTTTAAAAAAACTTTTAAAGGTTAGATTTAATTTTCGTTTTAAATTAAATTTAGTAATCGTTTTTAGAGTGGTGTAGAGGTAGCTTCTTTTTTAGAAACTTGTAGAATAAAGATGCGAATTACTCAAAGGTATTAGGGAGTTTATCGTTAACGGAAATGGGTGGGTTTGAGATTAACGCCTTATTGATATTTTCGAAGGAAATGACTCCAAATTACGTAATAACGGTTTAATCCCTCCGAACTTTGGGGGTATAATATGGAAGACGGCTGTATTAATACCATTAGATCTCTTATGAAAGCATAAAATCCTGTTCCTATGCGCGATAATTACCTGTTATACTTAAAAAAAATTCAAAGAAACTAAAATCATATATTCGTCTTATATTTAAACATATCCCAAATTGTTGTTACATATTAAAGAGAGAATAATAAATGTTTGCATGCGATACTTGTATTCAACGAAATTAACATCAAATGAAGTATAAAAAAATTAAACCGCATTTGAATATATAACGGTTGATTTCGTTGAATCCTTTGAATAAAATAAGGATACGTAGTGACTTTGATCGGCGGATAAATAACTTGTTCGTAATGTTACAACATTTAAAGCTCATATTTACTGAAACATTAAAAAATCCATTATAATAATAAAGTTAATTTATTATAAATAGAAAGCTGTTTAAAAACTAAGGGTGAATTACCAGGTCTAATTACAATATTTTTAACTCTTATACACGATTATATGTAAAGGTTAAGTTTCTCTCTCCCAAAGATCAATAAGGTTATTAATGAAGGTAAGGTAAATACCGTTATGAGTATTAATATTGGAGTCGTTCGTATATTACGCGGGATTCAATAGATCAATACTAATACAATTACTATTGGCGTCGTATTCTAAATTTAAGTTGAAGTTTTTTCGGCGGGATAGTTTGGAGTAGTAAAACTAGGTAATACGCCGTTTAATACTGATTCAGAATGAATTTACGTTGATTATGATAATATTTCACTAACTATCGCAAATAGATGTATTGTCGTTTCCATTAACATTAAAAATAATACCGCCAGGATTAATGATATTAATATAGTTAATGTTACCGTACCAAATACAAAGGTTATGAAGTCATTTATCAATAACTTGAATACAGACGATATATCAGTTATATTCAGCGGATATATTAAAGGGAAGTATCACATTAACAAGTATATCGTTTATATCTTTGTCCAAAATAACGAGTTGAGTGGTGGATTTCCAAACCATGTAGTTAACTTCCATAAAAAAAGCTTTCCAAATATCAACAAGAGAACATAAAATCGTTCAAAAACACTTTAAGTTAACCGTATATATAGAACAACAACAGGTTTTATTACGTTCGGATTATAATAATATATAAGAAGTATTACTATAAAAATGTCTTAGTTGCTATTATTACTGTCGTTACAGAAATTTTAATAACTGTTCATACGGGATATCGAAAAACTTTTCCATCGCCAGAAAATAATGTTTTCTTATTCCAATAAATTTCTTATTTTGGTTCGCAATATCGTAACCTTTTATATTTAAAAAATAAACTTAATATCGTAAAATGTAACCGATTAGTTGAAAACCTTATATTTATTTCGTAAACGGTTGGCGCTATCGGGAAAAGTTTCAATATCTTAATTCCAGTGGAAATAATTCAGATCCTTGGTATCGTCGGCGTGGTTCGCGATAGGAAGCGACGCTGTAATTATATCGTTCGTAAGTAATGTGGAAACGAGATTCCTATAAGGAGAAGGTTATTTCAAAAACGTGAGTATATAATTATACACTTCAAATTACCGGTTTATTTTGATTAAAATAGCCAATAAATTGGTAATGCATTACTTTATATATGAAACTCACACGTAAAAGACGTGATCCCATTTAACGAATTCCGTATGTAAGATCTCGAAAAATAGATTGTATTAAATAGTTAAATAGTTGTATTATATTACCAGTGCATTTCAATATTAATCCCCAATACATGCGTCAAAAACCTATCTTAGGGCCTGAAGGTTTAGGTTGGAAAGGTTGAAAGACATGGCTTGAGGCTATATTTTTTTTTACAAACAACTAAAACACTATGGAGGGAAAAAATCGAAAATTATTTATTAAGGAACAAAACCAAAGTCATCCTTTAAAGCGATCGGATATTATTTATTATTCTTGATCAAAAGAATAAAGTAGAAACTCCAGGTATAAAACTGCTACAGGTTACAGAAAAAGGATGGTAAGATTATGTAATAGGTGTGATAGAATACCCTTAAACGGCTCCAGAACATCGTAGGAGCGTAAAAACCGAGAGGGCTTGAGCCCTGGTGACTACTAGCACAGTTAACAACCTATGACAGTTATAGACTGGTGCCTAGGATAGTAGTCGCCAGGAATCAAGCCCTAGTAATAAACTCGCTTTCACGATATTCCTACAATGCTCCTATGTTTCTTCCGGATATATTGACTCTATCTTATAAATAACATAACCAGGCCATACTTTATCATGAATTTCATAGCAGTTTATTAACAGGGGATTTTTTTTCCTATTTTTAAAGCATAGTAAATGATATCCAATTACCTTCATTAATAACTCGATTCTAATTCTTGAAAATATAATTTTCGATTTTACTTTTTCCGATAGTTTCCTAGCTACTTTCGGATAGTTATAGCTTCGGATCATTTTTTCCCATAACTCTAGTTTGGACTGCTAGTATTTAAAGCAGTCTTATCATGCGCGTGTATAGGATCAGCTTCAAAGAGTTTGAACGGAATACAAAAATGAATTAACTGCGTATTATGATAAAACTTTACGCATAGAGCTTAAAGATCGGAATTACGCCGTTCGCAAGCCTATTATACATACAAAACAACATGAAATTAACTTATTCACTATATTTATAAATATAATCCAACAATTCGAAATTGTTATCATAACGACCACATTATGAAAGAAGCCATCAATCCAAAAGGAAGCAGTTATCGCAAAGCCTACGTAACATATCAACTTTACAAACGACATGAATATAATTTTCGACTCAGTTCCTATTAAAATCCACACCGGGTTACGCGACTATAATGACGACTCTAATCCCTCCTATTACGACTAAATTCTCAATAACTAGCCTGAAAGCGTTATCTGTTAACGAATTGAACGTAAATCTTTAAACCAGCTAGTGAAGTTGTTCGGTGTCAAATGAAGTTATACGGTATAAAAATTGACTATATAACGGAAATTATATAAAGACGATAAATTTATTCTTTCAAAATAATCATTTTTAATTTTCCTCCCGTAATTGAAGAAATAGGCAAAACTGTAATAAAAAGTCTTCACGCTCGTGGCGGCGAGGGCAATAACCACGACTTCAACGCCCTTTTCAAAAATACTACGTGCCTATCAGTACGACTTCAATTCGATATGATTCGTTACAGTTCGGCTGATGTTTTTCATATAAGACTTTTATAAGTAGTTTTATGTGTTTTTAAACGTTTGAAAAACTTTATTATTGAAAACTGGCAATAAATCCTAAAAATTCTTCGTTAAGTTCGTGATACTTGAAGAATCCATTAAATAAACATTAACTAACTCGTTACGTTCCCTCGATAAATTTGAAACATATAATGAAGAGTTTACCTAGATTGAACTTATGAATAATTGGTTTCCACATATCGTACCCGAAATAATGATAATTACGAAAATAATACCGCCGATAATAATGATAGTAGCAAGAAAATGCTCGGCGGGGTCAGCGGTTAATATATACCAGTACTTGGTGGTTAAAAGGATACTATAATAAAGTAAGTAAATGGTTTTTATCAGGGGTTAAGTGGCGAGTAATTTGGCTTAATCAAGTCAATTTTTCGAGTTGAAAAATACATGGTTTATGTTGGTGATATAGCGCGTATAGCTATATAATACTAACCTATCCCCAAAATCCTATTAGATTATGGACTAATTCCGGTACTAAAATTATACAGGCACTTATATTATGAATGTGAATAAATTATCACTTTATAGTGAGAAAGGTATAACTTTTGTTTATAATTGCCTATAGGAATTGAAGGAACTTTTACCCGACCCTGTAAATTATTTATGATTTTCAAACGATTTCTTTTATGTACTGAATTTACTGCGAAATTCCATTTATTATGTTAATATGTTAATCAATATAGATTGTCATGGTTATAACATTATTAGGAAATAATATACCTATCGATTGTAGTTCCTGCGTATTTCCGTTCTATTACAAAGATTCAATGGAATTTCCCGACACGCTATCGTTACCTACTTGCGAATTATATTCTCCAAAACGTATTTCAATGTCGACCTCAATACGTATAAAGAGGGTATTTGGGTTGATATTACTCTCGTTTAAAATATAACGTTATTTTAGCTAAGTATTAAATAAAAACGAAGTAAATTACTGACGTTACTTTAGAATACATATTTCTTTTGGGACAAGTAGGCAGCGACTGTATATGGGAACTAGGGTTAATACACAAATCAACGTTACTTAAAGGCATAAGCGCCGCGTTTTCCCATATAATACTCCGATAGATATGTAATACTCGAACAGCAATTGCATAATTAGTATCTGTTTATTTTCAAAATATTCATAATATACAAGCGTCGAAATAAACTGCTACTATTACCGACAAATCTCTAGGTTTTTTTATGGAAAAAAAAATTTAACAAAATATTCGGAGACGGTTGGCCACCCTACCTTTGGAACACCGATTATGAATTTTTTTTTTTAAAAAAAAAGACAACTAAAGATATACATTTTGAGACTCATTAGGACCCATTACACAAATGATTACGAGAAAATATTCTAATATTACATAAAACGTAAACGGAGTAATTGGACTAGTGTTATATCCACAGAGCAGCTTTTCAGCGAATAACGCCGTATTTTTTGTTAAAAACCCTGCAAACGATTTACGTTCTTACGTCGACTAACGACGACTTAATGTTATGGCAAGAGCGGACTAAAAACTCTTTTCATTCATAAAGAAGATGTATACTAACATTTCATGGGATGAGTAATTTACCAAACTATATTTTAACACCATTTGTTACAAGCTTTGTATTAATGCCAGCGACGAATGGAATATTTCGTTTTTTACATATTTCAATCTTTTTAAATTGTTAATTACCTTCTTTGGACATTTTTGTATACTAACTACTTTCCAACGGTATTTTAATGATTCTTTAGGCTCGTTTTTACCCAATATTTTTTTTGTTTCTTTAGACAACGTATCAATTTACTTGTATACTATTCTTAATATTTATAACGTCAATGTTGATTAGGTATTAAACGTGTTAAACATCGTTGAACTTAACCTTCATATATTTAAATTATAATTTAGCTTTCAAAACCTGAAGTATTCAACCTTTATTATCGAAGTCGGAGTCATTGTACGTATAAATCTAGAAATAAGACTTTTTTTGCTGAAATATATATTTTTTACCTCTATATAAGGAGTGCAAGTGTTTTTAAGGTTCTCTAATTTTTATCCATCATTCATTCGAAATCATTTCATAATTACCTTCGTTTTTATAAAGTTAATGAAATAGTAAATCAGGATTCATTAAGGATTTGAAGAAAAAAATACGTTCAAAAGGCTTCAACTTTCGTTTTTCGCAATATTTATCTTATTCTAATAGGAGCCTAAACGAAAAATCTTCCTCGAAACCGATTGTTTCGAATAGGCTTCAAAGGGATATTTTCTTTAACACGATAATTATGGTTTCTTCCGCACCATAATATATTACTTTTGTCATTTGTTTCTTATCACTTATAATTACGAAATTTACAACAAAAAACTTTTAGATATTATAAGATATTTAGTAATATGGAACGTAAAGTTTCGTAGTACGGCTATCCTGTTTACCATCCTTACGGATTATAGAAATTTGAAATGATTTATAATAATAAAACCACTGTTTGTAAAACAAATCCGTTAATTAAAACGGATTTCATAATTCCATTTTAGATTTGTTTATAACAAGGGATCAGATTACATACGTCTCAATATATTGTTTCGAATAAAACGTTTCTAATTACTTTTTCAATATTTTTGGGGGCCGGAAACTATAGCTAATTTGCCTCGAATAACTAGTTTCCTCCTTATTTCCGAATTCGCGTATTTACTACCTAATTATCGCCGATGTTTTTCTTTTCAACGATTTTAAGAGTAGTTCAGACGTTATCATTACCCGGGAAGTACCATATCCAAATTTAATTTGTGTAATTCATATGAGCAATCGTAATTTCCCTACTGATATTCGTGTTAACAAAATCTAAATATTGAAGGTATTTATTATGGAATATACGGTAAACGATAATAGCGATTTATTTTTTCGCGAACGAATTAAAAGTCATTTTTGAGAGCCGTCTACTATTGTGTTAATCGAATTTACGTTTGATTCGCTTATTACCAGTTAGCTAAGTTGCGACTTTATCATCATTATCCTATACAAAAAGTATTATTGACCTTGGCTACATTTTACTATCCGACGCTTTTATCGAAATTTTAATATTGAAAAAGTAACTAGAAATTAGTTATCAAAATGGGTAAAAAGGTCGGTAATACATAATGTTTAGATGGACTAACCGGGCAGGGTGGCACAGCAAAATTGATCCGGGTATACTCCGGTTGCCACCTTCCAGTACCACAGTACGTAGTAGTAGCTGGATACAGGTGGGCGCACAGCACATAATCTACCCCGTGCACGATACGTACCTTACAAGGGCCACCAAAGAGGGCACCAATCCCCCCTCTCTGAGTGAAGTCGCTTCTATGTCAAGCATCACTCTTGTATGCTTTTGTGCAAGACGATGTACCGAGATCATCTTTGGTTGTTGCATTATGCATGTGACACAATCACAATTCCAAAGGATGGTCATTCCAAAGTCTCTCCAACGAAAGACGCACTGTCGGTCGCATACAGGGAAACCATTCCAACGCAAGCACTCCCACAAATAGGCCGTGGTCGCAGGAGCGGTTCCTCATGCACTGTGCCAGCAGTGGAGGGGCTGCCTGGATTAGGGAGTACCGCAGGCGCAAGAGCGGAGCGCCTCTTCTGCATTTCTGCATACGATGGTTGGGTGCCGGTACCCTGTAATCCAGTTGAAGCATGGTGGCCTACGCTTCACCGTGTCCGATTTACAATCATTTTCTTGCCCCTTTTTAACTAATTTAGCGGAAAACAAACTTCATTTCTTGGTATTAAGCCACGACAAACTTCGCCACACAGCGTCGGCTATTGATAGCCCGCGCCTGACCTGCGAGAGATACAATGTCGAGATGCCCAGGCGTGAAAACCAACGAAAACATAAACCTCTGAGCTCCACAGCTTTGACTGGCTCTCCCTTCTGTGTTGCTTTCGAAGGACTCAAGGGAATTCAGCAATACTTTGCCCACTCTTCTCCAATCCAACAGGGACAAAGGGATAAAATGCGGTTACCACTCTTGATTTCTGTATACATGTGCTTTCTTCATGTCTGCAGTGGGCTTCCAACTTGGTTAACGGCCTCACCTCGTATCAATATTGATGAGGAAAGCTGTCGTAAGTACTCGGTGCATTATGCATAACTCGCAGAGCTATCGTTAACAACTTCATTGAACTATGTAGCTAGAAATCCGTCGCCACAAAGCTACCTCACAATGCACGTGGTTACTGCAAATGCAATACTCTGGGCGACCCAAGCACTGGATCAGTTGGATCAATCGAAGAAATACCGAGGAAATGGGAACGAGGGCAAAAAGAAGCTCATAAACAGTCTAATTGAGTTGTTCATCGGCACAGAAAGCAAAGAAAACAGCAAGTTCAAATTGCTTCGAAGTAAGTCGCATCCCCAACCCCATTTAACGAACATGGAAAACATTTTCATAGTCTATACATACAAAGAAGAGATGGACCACCATTCAAAGTGGTATGATTTACATAAACTGTCCCTCGCTTAACGAAGTCCAACTGTTCGCTTGATACAGCCTAAGGATATACCTCATTTAGCAGACAACTGGAAAGCACTTTGTCGACCTTTATGGTTCAAAATCATAGGAGGGATATGCTGACACCTCAGTTATAGAAAATCTTCAAAAAATTTCCAGCTTCAAGATTATAGACACAGCGGTCCAAACCAAAATGAAAGTCGGTGATCAGAAATGGGAGAGAAGTAAAAAATCACGGGATGTGGTACGTAACCGCCATACCCAATTCATTACATTGCCACTCATCCGCTTTCTCATTTATGCCGCTTGCAATAGACATCACGTAAACAATATCTGTGAACTGATGATCGCTGAAGGGCATGTGGGCACATGTGCTGATGAGTACTATTTAGGAGATCTTCTGCAACGAAAACCATATTTCTACGGCACCGGAACCTTTGTTCGAAGAAGAGGACAAGGTATCATCACCAGGGAACAACGAGCGCCAAAAAACTGTGCGAGACCGAAATGAGCCCTCATCCGCAGAACACCCTGAAGTGAGGGTAAAGAACGGGGGTGAGAGTGAAAGTAGAACTCATGCTTATATACTCAGTCCACCTGCGATTCGGGTCCTTGGGTTCAAAATCGACCAGAACATCCCGAATCGCTTGATTTTCAATGAAGCCTTCATCAAAGAGATGCAGAAACCCGCTTTGGCAACGCTTGGTCAATCCCAGGTCGCAAAGGCGGAGGAACCAAGCTGGAAAGATCTAGTTAATTACTCAACAAATTATTTCCTCAGCTTCATGGAGGATGTAACAGCGCCAAAGGCAGAAAGCGGAGTCCCGGGAGTGGAGTCAGAAAAGGCAGAAAGCAAAGTCCCGGGAGGATACAAAAAGACGCCTGCCGACGAGCTGATGACTTTGGAGGCGGTTATGCTTCATGAGGCAAGTCAAATACTCGGGATGAGTATAAATGCGTGCGTTTTCTAACTTCTCTCTAGCTGTCACATACAACGAATGGAGGCCGTACGGTCGATGCACCAGAGGGAGCAAGCCACGGGTGGTTGAACTGTGTAAAACATAAACGACCAGATAATGGTGAGACAATCGCATGGTTTGCATTGGCTGTAGAGCTCATCTTGAAATATGATCGTGCGATTACTGCAGAAGGCAAGGTGGAACGCGTTAAAGATCTTTAACCCTGATACAACTCGTGCGGAGGGATGCGTGCAGTAGGTACGAGAAATGGTCACGATAGGAGGGGTTCAACAATTGTACACAGAGTATTTGTTGTCTTCAAGATTTCAAATCCGATCATCCCCAATACTTAGATTCCTTATTTACGTTGCTCATAATGGTCTAATGTATTTATCCACATCTTGGCTATTTTCAAGGTTTGCAGCCACGACATGAGAGCTATGGCCATGAACAAAAATCCTCACAGCGTGCGTAGCTATGGCCGGCTATAAGGAAAAACCCTTGCAACGTAGCCATAGTCGGTTATAGAAGAAAATCCTTACAGGGTAGCTCATGGCCGGCCGCCTATATATAACAATCGTATGGCTATTATAGTTGAGAGAACGTTTTTTTGGCATAGGTAAATACATTTGGTATCATCGGGTATATGATTACTCGATGGCCCGTACGGCTACCTTTTTTCTTGTAAGGCTACTGTTGGAATAGTACTACATGCAGTGCAGTAGGTCAGCTTTACTTACAGTGAAGTTGACTATACTGCAAGTTGAGTGTATTGCTTTGTGGAGACTTACCGCATTGGGTTTAAGTCGAGTGCAGTACGCTGCACTTCACTCTAGGGCACGGGCCAAGCAATTGGCCCTACAAATTACTGTGCAGACCGGTGTAATGATCACACTAAATACCCGTGAGTATATTGAAGGTGTCAGAGGGTTTATGTTAGCAGTAAGGTAGCAGAGGTAACAAAAGGTGCAATATCAAGACTGTGTTCGTGCGAGTCATGATCAGAAGCCGTGAGGCTATTCAGGGTAGACTGAATACTTAGATTGACAACTGAAGAGCTATGAAGGAAATACTATCTATGTGGTGCTGACCGTGTCCTTATATCCTTAATCCTTCATACGCCTTCAGTGCTGGATCATGTTGGATCGAAACATGATCCCWATGATCCTGGATCTGTTGGATCGAAACATGATCTCAATGATCCTTAGTGCGTAACCCTAACCCTAAGGTTGCTGACATAAGAGATATCCCCACCTGATGTGTTGGACATCAGGTTCTTAGTGGCTTAGCCCCATACTGGCCTGTGTTCTAACCCTCCGATGTTCTTGGGTCATAACAACCGGCTAGCGGTCTGCCAAACCTAGAATAATACATCCACCACTTGACCAATGCAATACTACTGTTACTTCGACTAATCGAATCGACAACGTTGCAACGATCTAAAGACCTGCGAACACTGATCAGTGCTTATTAGGTTAAGTACAGATTGGCTAAGCAGAAGAAAAAACTACTTTCCGGTTACGATTTACGTTAACAACGGCGGTTAGGGTAGAGGAAAGATTCTTGCGCAGGGCCTCTGCTATTGCGTCGATTTTTACGGCAGTAAGTAAAAAAGACTTTTAGGCTGCGTTGGTTTTTACGGCAGCTTAGGAGTAGTAACGGTATTGCTATTGACAACATCAAGAAATCTTTATTAATCCTTTTTAAAAACGTTAAGATTAATTGTTAGAAGTCTTAAAGTTCAGTAAGTTGGCAAACAGCTAAGTTAGTATCACTATGGGTTTTACTACTACAAAAACGACAAAGTATTTACGCCAAATAACATTTACTAGTAATAACAAACAATCTTCGACCTTACCTTTTATATCAAACCTCTGCCTTTACTTTACACTTTTTCACTTCCTTCATATTAATTTAATCGTCAAATTCGCTACTCCAAACGAAAATACCAAGAATCGCCAAGTCGCGCTAAGAAAGCCACACCACGCAACCTTACGCCAAATCACCTTATACGCCTCATACGTTCTACACAAGCTAAAACATCAAGAAAGCTACTACAAGTCTTTACTTTTAGGCTATTACCGACTCTGATTGAAAAAAGATTATTAATAACTTCAAAACAGTTTTTGCTAAGTACTACAATTACAACTTCTAGAGATAAGACGTCGATAAAAAATTAATCTAAAAACATCTGACTAATTTCGTCAGCTGTTTTATCTTGAAATATAAAGGTAGTGAAAACTCTAACCGCGTTTTTCGCAAGTATTGCGACTTTTTCAACACCTGGACTGTTAATATACAAGAGGTAACTTAAAAGACCTTTAAGTATAAACTAAAAGCTAAACTTAAGCATTAAGGGATCCACGTGTTAAAGGAAAGCTTTACTAAGCAAGCGGAAACTCTTTTTAAGTTGAGTTAGCTTGAAGAATGCTTTTAAGGCCTACGGTCTAAAGGAAAAGATATTAAAAAACCTTAATACCCACACTCGCGATTTAGAGGATCTTCCCTTTACTTTTATCTAAGTTAAGCCTCTTTACGCGTTGGTGATAAGGAATTTGTTAACCTATTTAGCAGTTTAACATCTTTATGTAATAGCGCGGAATACGCCCTTAGCGAAGGAAAAATACGTAAAGCAAAGGCCGCCAATGCAGCCAAAGGTATTAACATCGACGGGTTATACCAGTCAATTAATTAAAATCGTTAGGCTTTTTAGAATGCTTAAATACTCATTCCCCCTTAGAAATTTCATTGACAGGCTCCTTAAGACTCTTCCCTATTTAGGTTTGTTTAAACATGAAAGCCCACCACAAGTCCTATTACAAAACTTTAACCCTAGTGCTAAGCAATGGGTAATTACCCTTAATACCGTACCTTGGAAACTTTAAGGCTTAAATTATTAGGAAACACTATTTAAAACTGGGATAACTATTGCGACTTTCCCCTAAAACCTATTAAGATGGTTAATATCAACTATAATGTTGGAATAGTAGTCAAATGTAGTACAGCCAAGTCAACTTTACTTATGGTAAAGTTAATTGTACTGACTGCAAAAATTGGCTGCAGTTTATGGGACTGCACTACAAGTACAGTGCAGTAAATGTCCACTTCAAAGTGGGGCACAAGCCAAAGTATTTGGCCATACAAATTGGTGTGCAGACCGGCTAGCGGACTGCCAAACTTAGAACTGAAATACATCTCAATGAATAATATTAAGCTAACACTAGTTACTTCGACCACAGTGATTCGAATCGACTACGTTTCAATAATTAAGGCCTACCAACATTGATCAGTACTTATTAGGTTAAGCATAGATTAGCTAAGTAAAAAAAGAAGCTGCTTTCCGGTTGTTACGCTTTGTTTACGTAAGGTATAGAAAAGATTTTTGTGAAGGGATCTTATACGTTATGTAGTTATTCGCAATAGTAAGTAGGAAAGACTTATAGGCTATGCAGTTGTTCACCACAGTTTATAGGTAAGCGACACTATCGCTACTCGAAAACACTAAAAAATCTTCATTGATCCTTCTTAAAGAAAAGCGTTGAGATTAACTGTTAAGAGGTCTCAAAGTTCAGCAAGTTGTTAAACATCTAAGTTAATACTACTACAAGTACTACTACTCTAGAAAAACGACTAAGCTCCCATGCCAAACGACCTTTATCACTAATAAATACCTTCGACCTTACCTTTTACAACAAAAGTTTACCCTACTTCACTTTTTTTTTACTTTCTTATGCTAAGTTAATCGTCAAGTTCGCTGCTTAGAGCGAAAACACGACGAATAGACAAGTCGCGCCAAAAAAAAAAAAAAAAAACGTTGCGTAACCTTACGTCAAAACGTCAAGTCCCATACGCTCAATAGCACTAAGTTCCTCACTTTACATGCCCTATATCAGCCAGATAGTTATAATGGCTTTAAAACGTACTGAAATCGATGCTGTTACCAATCCTATCAGAAAAGAGGCATTTATTACCCTTGGTATGAATATTACTATATACCCTGACAGATAGTATACATAGGCCAAAGGGCAGTATAATGTATTGTAGGGTGCACTCTTGCAGGGTGCACGATAACGTGTCATGCTGCAGGCTGCACTCTTGCAAGACGCAAAAGTGTACCATGCATAGATTGGTATAAAATGCTATTCCAGGTCGAAGTCAATGCGTGGAGTGGTCTAGAAGAAGTATTTCAGAGTCATACGTTCTGGGCAAGGGCTTATAAATCCCCACATATAACGTATACCTCTGGATCCTTCTTCTTGATCATCTTCATCTTTACTATACTATAAATACCAATCATCTTGATTATTCTTCTAAGTTACCTTTTGACGTGAATAGGTCTTTTAGACCCTACCAACACTTAGCGTTATTTTCGAAAAGCACTATAACGAGGAACTCTGGTTTACCGACTCTATTGAAGAATTCATCCCAAAGCACCTAGCTAATATAATCGACCGCTTTATCTTCGATTTAGATGTTACCATAACTAACTATAGCCTTCCAGCCTTTACCGATTTTTAAGATTGGTTTTACGACTAGGGCGTAAACATGTAAAAGAATGCGGATGTGTAAGTAAAGATAAGTGTAAAAGCTAAACTATTTAATCGAGGAGTCGAACTCCCTTTAAAAAAAGGGATGGAAGGTAATTTAGCCAACCTACTCTACGAATGAGATACAAATAAAGACCCCTAATGAACCTTAGTCAAAGGTAAAGAGATTGCTAACGACAGTAACCCTTAACTCTCATATATACGTTTGTAAGGACATGCCTAACCTTGAATAAGTGAAGGTAAGGAATTAGTAAATTTACATCTTATAAACCCTTAAATTTACTATTTGATTAAGTAGGAACCTCGACAAACCCCTTGATAATAAAATAATCATCGGCAAGTCTCCCACGACGAAAATCTTTAAACTCATTTCTCCTAAGCTTTTCAACACGTCTAGTTTTAGTAACAAAATTAAGGAAAGACCGGCTTTATATGCGAGTCTATTTTAGGCACGACTATTGACTTTTTCCTCTTAAACTTAGCTAAAGGTAACTATCCTGCCTACTAATACCAACAATAACCTTAGTTTCTCCCCTAACTAAAAGATATAAAAGGTCTTCACGACCAATATATTACCTTTCTCGCTTGACGTATTCCTATAGTAAATGCGAATTATATGGTAATTACAACGTTCGTTAAGATTTAAGAAGGGAAGGAAAATTATAACAGTAAGTCGTATAATCTTTTCAACGTCAAGTTACGCCTATTTTTCAATATTTACCGTCAGATAAGATTTAAATTGCCAGGTTTTCACTCGTTATTTCCCAGTATCCGTATCGGCTAAACCTAGGATTATTACCTTCGATACCTGATGAATTGTACCTCATTTCACGAAATTTATAATAGCTTAAAAAGCTATTTCGAATACGATGTTATTTTTACCCAATACCTCACCGACTGGAATATTATTAATTGGGTTTATAAACTAAATCATAAAAAAGAGTCGGAAAGTAAAATGAATTTCCTTAATGAGATAATTCATAGATTAATACTTTGCTTACAAGTAATAGAAAACGTAGAAACTGGTAAAGACATCTTATACTAATAGGACCTATAAGTAGTTACGGGTTATAAAAAGTTCGAATACGCCTTTTAATACTTTAATACCATTTTCGAAAGGTTTTTAAGTCAATTTCGTTTTTTGTTGACGATCGTAACTACTCAAGTCTTTGACTTAACCGGTATATACCTTGAAACTCCGGAATTTAGAGACGAAAATGAGGATCCATATAATTATTATTACATAATCGAAGGTACGGAAGGCCCGGCTAGTATGGTTAGCGGAAAATCCAAACTTCAACTACCGGAAAAGGGTATTATTTTCTCTTGAAGGGTTAAGTAAATTTACATCAGGCGTTAAGAAATATTGGATCTACGATAGACAAAGCTGGTGGTTAACACGTTATACTTCCACCGAACGTAAAATAAATTAGTTAATGTATTATAATTGGTTTCCCTTTACTTTTAACTAGAACTATATTAAGTAAGTTATATAGTTCAAAGGAAGTAAAGAAAAAAAGGAGGAAAACAAAATTAAAGCTATCGGCTAATACGAAGATATTAGCACTGTTGTTAGCACTAAATTAATACAATAATTAGCCGACTACGCCTTATTATACCGCTTTATAAGTAAAGACCCCTACCTCTGCCGCGACGATAAAAAATCTAGCCCTATACACCTTTTTATTATTCGAAACCGTTATTTGGAGCAAGTCATTTAGGGGATTATATCGGATACAGGGGCAATACCGTATTTCATAGGAGACTATTCGTAATATATTACGTTATAATAGGATACTAATACTATTACAAAACTTAACTACGCGGATACTAATAACGCTAAGGTTTGCTTTGACCTTAAAGAAAGTTATCTTTATCAGAATCAACGAAGGTTAAAACTGTTATTAACCCTATTATTTTCCACATATTGAAATTTCCTACTTCCTTTCGCCTTTACCTAAAAGATATGAAAAACTTGAGCGTTAACATTAACATTTAAACTAACGAATTAATACAAGTTAAAGCCGGAAAAAAAAATTTACTTAACCTTAAACAAAAGTACCTCTAGTTTTATCTTTAAAGGCTAGAGTTATGGTGTTAAACCTAAAGAAGGCGGATTTTTTCCAACTACATCGTAGGTTTAATTACCCGGTAACTAATAGGCTTTATAAAGTCTTAAAGTCAATTATCTACGAGAATATATATTGACCAATACTAAAAGTAGTTAAACATCTTTATCACTATTACCAAATATACTTCCAAACTCCCTTAAGGTTTAAATTTACATTCAAGGCAAACTAGGACTTTAATTCGAAATTTTTCGTAAATATGTTTTACCTAAACGGTAATTTAATACTATACGTTATAGACTTCGTCACGGCTTCTTATGGGGTTAAGTTCTTTAAAACCATTGAGGTAAATTAAACGTAAAAGGTATTACGTACTTTGTAAATTAATACGTACCTTAATCTACTCAACGTGCTAATTTACGATACTGTCACTAACTTTATTACGATAAAGTTTTACACTAATATAAAGTTAATAGGTATTTAATATAAATAGGTTTCTATTAAAGCTTATTAGGATATTAAGAAAGTCGAAAAGGTATACGCTCTTTTATAAAGGGCCTATGATATCCTTATATGTCAGTAAGTTATAAAACCTTTGGGTTCACGTGAAAACAAGGTATTCAGAAGAGTAATTGTTAGATTGGCATTGTAGTATAAATTGAAGATGATTCAACGAAAGAAGCATCCAAAGGTGTATGTCACAGGTGAGGGCTTATAAGCCCTCGCTTAGAGTGTACCACTCTAGATCGATTCATGTATTGCTGTTCGTTTTGGTATAGCTATTTCACACCGATTTATGTATAATGCACTTTACGTTTTACAAGAGTTTAACTTATAGCGTGACACGTTATCGTATACTTTACAAGATTGTACCTTGTAATACAGTATACCATTACTTTCCCTACGTATATTATTTATAAAGATATATAGTAATATCCACACAGGTAATCTTTTCTTTCTTTTTTATATAGCGTCGTGTAATAACAATGTGATTGTAAAAATCTAAATTAATAGTTTTCGTAGTTACAGTGTTATTACCATATTAATTACAAAAAGTTTAAACTAACAAGTTTTTGTAATAATAGTGTTATTGTCGAATTAATTACAAAAGGTTTAAATTAGTAAATTCGGCTGAGATCGGTAAGGTTTGGCCGCGATTGTGATTATAATTCGGTTGAAATTAGTAGGGTCAAGCCTTTATAGTAATTATAGTTCCTCTTTAATTGATAAAGTTAAATAAATGCGGTATAATTAGTAATAGCGTTTTTCGTGGTTTTTGACAGGAGTGATTACGTAGGTGTAATTACGTAGGGATTACTACGTAATCACATATTGGGTTCATATAAAAAAAATATCGCTATCGGTTTAAATAAAACTTTTTTTCTTTCTCTTCTAAAGGCGCGTAATCCAAACCGATACAAATCTCCATTTCAATTCAACTTTTATTTCATTCAATCCAACCAAGCCGTTTTTATATGAAGGTCACTTAGTTAATACATATATACTAACCTTTATCTCGAACAGATGCTGCGTAAGTCTAGGTTTATAAGGCGCCGTTTAGCGCGCGCCTACCATGCCGCCGCCACTATTGCCGCCACCGCCCATAGCACTACTATTACCAGTAATAACAGCTTGCCCTCCTCGGTCATTATATTATTAATTGCCGCCACCCCTCCCGCCGCTTTAAGCTCCGCGACCGCCGCTTCCACCCCTTTCTAGGCCTTATGAACCGCCGCTACCGCCGCTACATCGTTACTTACCGTTGTTGCCACCCCCTTCCCGGCTTCGCTAACTTCCCCCGCTGCCGCCACCACTCTCTTTCCCCCCTCCCCCTTCCTCTTCCCCTTAAGCTCCAAAAAGAAGGAGTAAAGGGGTCTTGAGGTTATAAATCTTACCATTTTCCTATGGGTAAAGACCCCATTACTCGTAAGGCCCCTTTTACACCATAAATGTAACCTGATGTAACTACTCCAAGGTTCGTATATTTTAAACCCGTCCGTTTATATACCCTTAATCTTTTTCTTCTTAGACAAATAGTACGAAACGAATTTACTCCACCGCCTCAAACTCTGTATCGCTAGAGTACGCCGCGAAGCTTTTCTAACGAGTAAAACGTTAAAGCAATATACCTGGGCCCGTAGCCCCGGGCCGCTAATAAATACGCCTTACGTATCATATATCTCGTTTGCGGCTACGGATAAGTCCGTTGATAACTATTACGAAAACGGGGGTCGTTCGGCCCATTATTACCATTATAAGCGGACTAACAACTCGTACACCCCCATTCTAGTGGTTTTAGGGCCGTGAGCCGAAGCTATATTACGCGTCCGCTGGCTCTTTTTTGAATCTTAACCGAACTTTAAAATTTCCTTGGACGGAAATATACCGTTTAGGTCGATTAGAAAAACAATCGTAGTCGTAAATAATTAAAAGAAGCCGATACTAATTAATAATAAATGCTAACCAGCGGTCCAGGGAAACAGCAGTCGCCGTTACCGCCTAAAAACAAGGCCTACGTATATATTACGCAGGTGAGTTGAACGACGTTATTGTATTTCACTGTAAAAAGAGTAATCCCCCTTTTATGCCTTTACCTAAGAGTATAATTAATAATGCGTAAAACCATATTCTAATTAACATTAATAACTCTGATAACGGTAATAGCGGTAACGTTAATATAAAGGGGAAAAGCGATGGAAAGGACAGTAAGGACGCGACAGCATCGCTCTCTCCATTTATTAGTAGATAGATACTCCCTTGCTGAGCCGGTATACCGGGCTATAATGTAGTACATTATATAGTAATGTTATAGCTCTCCACAAAATAATCGTTTAAAAGTAACTTTAAAAGATATAAAAGAAAAAACATATGATACTAAAATCGGTACGATATCGTAAATTGAAGTAAAGGAAAAATCGGGGGTCGACGTAATTAATATGATTAAATAAAGAAAAAAAACCGAATAGGATATTCCGTTGAGTCGAGGCGAAAAAATAAAACGTATCGGATTATTAAAATCGGAGGTAAATAGCAAGGTTAAACAAAGGTAAAATGAGGGATCAACGCGAATATTATAATATAGGCCGATCCAATTTAGCGAAAAATAGTATAGTAACCTATTATGGTCGCAAAACCTTTCCAATTATCTTAATAAACAATGTATTCGTCGATATAAGTGTTTCTAATACTCTGTTCGATATAGCCTTAATTATCGTATTTATTAGGTTGAATTTTCCGTCGATCTACCTTATTTATTCGATTTTACGAAATTTATATAACTCGCTTACGGCTTTAATATCGATTATTGAACATTTTGTGTAAGTAGTACCTAATATCACTAGGCACTTATAAAGCGAAAATAAATTAATGTATATAATAAGAGAAATAGAGTGTGAGTTAAGGTTGAGAATAATTATCCGAACCGTTATTGTTATGTTAATACCTAAATTGAAGCTTTCAACTATGTTATAAATCTCGGAAACTAAAACGCTTCTCGTAACATTTTTACACTTGGTAAAGCTCTAATAAATGATATTTTTACAAGGCGTAAAGTCGTTTCGTCTTGGTATTTCGTTATCTAAACTTGGACGAAATTTATTAACAAGTTGTAGTCACTATTATTAGCCAGAAAGCCGTTAGTCAAAATGAACAGTTTTATAATACGTATATCTAACGGCACAAATTACAGTTCGCTTTCTAAATTATATATTTACTATAGAAGATGTTTGTTAAACGCCTCGTATACATCTTTCGTCGGGTCGGTTTAGTATTACGCGGCGATAGAAAGGTTAAATACAGCTTTTGGTTATACTATAAAAGCGATTTAAACGTTACGAGCGCGTTAACATCTATATTCGTCGGCCAGTTTTATGCGATTTAAAACGATAAAGATAACTTTATTTAACGACCCTTTCATATAAGGTTCAAAACGCCATTTCGAAAGGTAATAGTAACGCTATTAAAATAGATTATATAGTCCTTTATTAGGTACGTTTTAAGTTTCGCTTTTAAACCGGCCTTCCAAAGTTTCTTTTTTCAAAAAGCGGAAAATAAAGTGTTTAATAATGTGAGGGTGTCATAAGTTTATATACCCGTTAATATAAATCCCTTCGAACGGACTATCAATATTAATAGATATATGTTGAAGGTAAAGTTAATTATTCCGAGCCGTTTCTTATAATATTTTTGGTAAGTATTATACCAATAAAGACTGGCTTTACTTAAACCGTAAAGTGGTTTTATAATAGGTCAAATATTTTCGAGCGGGAGATGGTATTTAAGGTCCATTAGTATATCGGCGTGAATTCGTCGTTTAAGCCGTTTTTTTAGATTAGGTTTATGCATAGGTAATGTTTCGAAGTTAGAAATATAGGTTATACGGTTCGTCAAAGGAGGCCGCGAATATTATAATTAAACGGTAACTAGTTCATTGTAATGTAAACGATTAGATTATAATATTCTTTTTATTTTCGTTGTTTTATCCTTTTATAATTAAGCGGGTCTTTTCGTAAATTTTTCCGGTTTTATCCTTGACTTCTTAGACGAGGCGAGTTGGAAAAATCTTATGGGTACCATAAATAGTCGAGTCTAAAGGTTTAAAATGAAATACGCTCTGATCGAATAGGGCTAAGATTTCCGTTTAGGTAAATTATACGAATAAGGTACTTAGGGTGGTGATAATACCTTTTCAGTGAAACTTTAGGCTAAACTCGCGATTTTCCATTTCTCTTTACGTAATAAAAGAGTTTGTAGCAAAGTTTCTAAAGCGTTTTTTGGTTTTCGAATCAAGGGAGCTTCTTTGGCGGCGAGGTTTTGGTGGGGTTAGTACAAATAAGCCGATTTTATTTGGTGTAATCAGGTCGGAATCGTGTTTTGGGGGTAAGGCTAAAGTTAGATTCGGCTTAAATTCACCGTTTGGGGTAATGTCTTATAAATGGTTTAATTCGTTTTGCGGTTTCGGTTTTATTCTTTCCACCTCTCTTTTGTATTTACGTACCATTATCTAATGAAACAAACTTATGCCGTTTGGTAAGATAACGAATATATCATAGCCTTTAAACCCATTGATTCTTTTAGAGCTAGTTTATGCCTTCTTTATTTTTTAAACCAAAACTTCAAATTGTAATAGTAAATTTAAAACGCTAGCTTTATGTAGGCTATTCCTTATATCTAACGCTTTAGACACATCGGTTTTCGCCCATAAGAATCGTAATACCGCCATTGTTTTCGCTACGGTATTAGCTCTTCATACTTTAGACGGTAATAGGGTAAAGTCTATATAAATCCTTGGATAGGTACCAAAGACAAAGAGTGTAAAGATAAACCTACTTAGGTTAAAAGTGTTATTAATAGCGCTAACCTCTATCTAAAGAATAGATTCCTTAAAATTAGTACCCTTTAATTTAGTTAACAACACCATATACGCTTTTTTAAGCAGTCCGTAATATCGTTCGTACTTTTGAATACCTTATAGAGCTTTTATTAAAATCTATTTATATTCTTTACCAGCTATCCAAGCCTTAATACGCTACTCGGTAAATTCGAAAGCTATGTTAACGTCGAATGTAATCCAGTTCGAAAGTTTTAAGTAAATGTTAAACTAATAATTAACCAAAAAAAAATTAATAGTCTGTAGTAGAAACTCTCCATATAAATTTAGCGAATTCAAACGACTTGGTCGCGTCGACGGCGTAAAAGACCGGTTAACTACTTAAATATATAATATTAACAATTACTTTGTAGTTAAAGTTTATATCGTTTTAAAGGCGAAACCTAAACTGTTATGGGGCCTATAAGTATAGTTAATACTTATAACAAAACTTTTCGATAGCTTTAAGTATGTTTTTTCCTATATCCATATAGCCTACAACGCAAAATAAGCGTAAACCGCGTTTTGTAACACGGTATCCGAATCGTCGATATAAAGTCGATAATTTCGGTTAAGTTAATTAAATAACCTTAATTATACGTATTTCTGGAAAAAAAACCATAAGTAGCTGAATTTAAGCCGAAGATATATAAATAAATCATTTAAAACATGGATAAGTTGGTTAGTCGTATTTCGAACCTTAATTCCGAACTTATTCATATCAGCTAATAAAAATAGAAATGGTTTTTTAAAGTCTATCACGTAAAACTTAATCGGTCCGAAACGCGTATTTATAACGATCGTTTCGAGCGACGATGTTTTGCCTTTATTAAACAAAACTTTTCGGTATTTTTCTATTCGGTTTAGCCGAAATTTCGAAACCTTCGCTTTGAACGCGTCGCATTGCCGCTTTAGGGCTGTAAAAATTTCGGCTACGTTGATATAAGGTATGATACCTTAAAAGCTGCTTCCTTATCTATGCAAAAGCGTAAATTACAACGCTATATAGGCCTGTAATGTATATAAAAGAGGTGTTTTATAGGTTAGCGAAAATACGTGAGGCGTTTTTATTATCGTAGGCTGATAAATAAGTATTATTATACTTAGTTTCCTCTTTTTCGGATATATCTTCGTAAAAATAGGGGTTAAATCCAGTATTTGTGCCTTTATATTCGGTTACATATATTGTAAAATTAAGTTTTATTAGATCCTTCAATTTATACTCGATTGAAAATTATCGTTTAATCAGAATTTACTCGTAAACTAAGCGGTTTGTAAACTAAGAACCAACTTTATCGTATACAATACACTGTTTTTATAAACCTATAAGGCTCCATATATCTTTTCGCAAGTATTATTAAGGTTTAGGTACATTTTTCCGTTTCTGAACGATCGTTTTTATCCCTTATTACCAGAGTCTCCTCCTTAATATCTTGACTTGAAACGTTTGTTTTACCTTAGGTATACCTTAAACCTTCGATCTAAAACTTGGAAAATAGTTTCAACGAGATTCATTCAGGTAATTTAACTGTCATCTTTGATTTTATTAGTTATAAATAATGATCCGAAACTCGTCTATCAGTGTATCAATATCTTAAACAATATTTTAAAACTTATACAAAAGGCCTTTAAATCCTTTTCCAATTTAAAAAATTTATGGTCGAAATTCGAGTTTTCACGATAAGCTTTTATTAATATTTAGATAAACAGTTTATTACATTTATATTCTGGTTTGTAATCTACCTAACACTTCCGAAACTTAACTAACAAAACAGTAAGAATTTCTTATAGGTTTTTATTAACATTGTCCTACTGTATTTTTACGGATTTCCAGGTTATACTAATTTAGTATTGATCATAAAGTTCGTAATTGATCTTTGTATTGAAGTAGGATTTCAAGTGGTTGTAACACTTCAAGAATATATCCACCTATATAAAATAATATATATACCACTGTTTAACTTACCAGGAAAATACACTGGGCAAAATAATATAAAATTAAGATAGTTTAATATTTGATTTCTTATATATATTAAGTATAAAGCGTATTTTTTGTTAACTACCTCGTACGTTTTACTGTTATATTTATCGTTCTCATCCTAAATTTTGGCAAAGTTGGTTAACTTTGTAGGGTTAATGTTATTCATAGGTAAACAATATGGTAAAAGGTTACTGTAAGGATCGTAGGTAGCGGGTATTAGTTTATAAACTACGTATTAAAGTTTTACGCCGTTTGTCAATTTTTAGGTCGGGTTGTTTTCTATGTTTTAGCCGATCTTTTTATAGTTAATCGGGCTATTTTTGGTATTTCGGCTGATTCCATTATAACCAAGAGAGTTATTTCCTTCGTTCGGAAAGTGGTTTGGTATCCGGTTTTATTTTATAGTATATGCTAGTATAAGGGTATATTATAACTGTATAGTAAATAAGGATTATAATCGTTTTTTGGGGGGGCCTTTACTTTTAACTTAAGATGTAGGTATAAAATTAGGTTATCTTACGCTTCGTTCCCGTTGTTTTAATAATAATCTATTTTACTTCGTAAGGTAACTCCCCTTTACAAATTCCGTTAGGTATGAATCTTTATCTTCCTAATCTGGTAAATCGGTAAGCTACGTTATTTAGAATAAAGTTTTTATAAAGCGGCTTTTTCTATCTCTCAAGGTATTAATACGTTTGATTTTTAATTAGATCCGTCAAACTTTAACAATAGTAGGATTTACTATTTGCCATATATCTAACGTCTAATTCGAAAAGAATTCATAACTATTATCCAGTAAATTAGGTCTTTGGATGTTTTCTTATCTATGGCGGAATATAACAGCCAAAATTTATGTGTTTACGATATATGATTTTATTTTCTTAACTAACGAATCGATAATATTATCCTCAAGGCCTAGGTCGATTTTATATATTATAGCTTTTCTAATATCTATATATTTAACCAGTTGATTGAAGTAAACGTTGACTTCCTTTAATGTTGTTAGTTTTGAGGCTATAACTGTAGGTGTTTCGGTGTGGTTGAGGATAGTGGTTGTCATAGGTACTTGGTATATTAAAACAGTTTAGGTTGGTGATTTCAGATTGAGATTGGATTTGGGTGCTTATAAACGGCAAACAAAGAGTAAATTTAAAAATTTAAATAACGAAAAAATAAATTACTCGCGTTTATTAATACAAATAAACTTTAACTTAAAAGTTAATAAAACGTAACTATGAACTAGTTTGGCGTTTTAAATTAATCTTATTATCGTTTGATAATGTTATATTAGCTAAGTGGTTAATGAGTTTTAAACGTTATAAATATTGAATTTAAAATATATAAGGTGAATGTAGGTAAATTTAAAACATTTAAAGCAGGCGTAGGGAAGGTAGGGAGGGTAACGGGAGTATAATTATATCTTCCGGTATTTAAATTGTATCCGATTACTAGTTCCAATTATTGTGTCTTAATCGAACTTGGTAAAGTGAGCGGTTTGGTTGCTTTATACGTAACCGTTTTTTGTTAAAGATATTGGTTTGGTTGCTTAGTACTCAATCGCTTTTACTAAAGTAATCGGTTTAAATGCTTTATTCGTAATTGTTTCTGTATTTTACTAGTAGTATGAATTGTTGATTTTAAGACAGGTTTTAACGAAAGGTTCCGAAACTTGTTAACTTAATTAACCTAATACGTGATAAAAAGTTTTTTAAAAAGTGCACAGGTACGTTAAAACGTCAAATCAGGGTTAATAGTAGCGTAACGGAGCTTTTAATAAATAGATCGTTAAATGAGGGTTAATGGTATCATATCAAAGTTTTCTTTTTTAAAATTACTCAGTTTTTATAGTCTTTATATACGTCGGTATATAATTCTTATAAAAACGAAGTATTGAAGTATAAACAATTAAGACCGTTATAATATCCCACGATAAGTATTTAACTTATTTTTTTTCTAAGCTATTTATAGTTAATCGAGTCAACTACCAATGAATATTGGTAAGGTTTAAACACCTTAGATTTACGTGAAAATAAGTTATTTAAAAGAGCAATCGTTGGATTAGTATCGTAATATAAAGTAGAGATAACTTAACGAAAAAAGAATTTAGAGGCATATGCCATAGGTAAGGGTTTATAAGCTCTCGCCCAGAGCGTACCACTCTAAACCTCTCCACGCATTGCCGTTCGATCTGGTAAATCCATTCCAAACCGATCCATGCATTTCCGTTCGGTCTGGTATAGCTATTCCAAACCGATCTATGTATGATGCAATTTGCGTCTTATAAGAGTACAGCCTACAGCGTGACACATTATCATGCACTCTGCAGGAGTGCATCCTGCAATACACTGCACTGCGACTTTCCCTATGTATACTGTCTATGAGGGTATATAGTAATATACACATTATACTAGAAATCGAAAGCCTTATAAATTAAAAAATACGGCTTTAAATAGAGATAAAAAGTTTTGACGATTTTATTAGACTTAACAGACTTATATTAAATTTATTGGTGTTTAAGGCTTACTTACGTATAACAATTAAGTTTCCACCCTCGTTCAATACCTAAAAGAGTATTATAGTATATAATAAGGCTTTAAAGTAATTAAAAAAGGAATCGGCACGTTGCCAAGTTAATAATGCCCTTAATATCAGAAACGAACCTTTAATAATAAATGTGCTTCTACTCCTTTTTAAAGTAAATTCGTTACGTAGCGCGAGTTAAGCAAATAGGATAGGCCATATAAGATCTTAAGTATTACTAACTTAAACGTAGTAGTTAAAAATATTAATAGCTCTGTAACTTTTTTGAGTTACACAGGTTAAGCCGTACCGAAAACCCTGTGAACCCTTCAAGTCTAATAAAGATCCGGATGTTGATAATCTCCAGGTCGAACAAATTAGTTAATATAACCCTCCCGAGCCTATTATTAACAAGCTAATGGAATTTCGACGATGTACACCACCTCTTAAAAGGAGGATACACACTAAAGATAAAGACGATGGGGACTACAGTTCCAGCAGGGTATATATAACGACGTGGGTATTTTGAAAGGAAAAGTGTGACGGAAAACTTGCCCTTAAGTTGCGTATCGACAGCATTATTCATATACTAAGCAAACCTTTTAAGGAAAGCGACCGAGGGAAATTGACGGCTTTTTATAACGGGAGGTTATAAAATTTGTGCCGTTAATGTAATTTAAAGGCTAAGATGTTACTATCTTTAAGTTGAGGATAATTTCAAATATTAAAAGAAAAACTACGGACCGACCGTACGAAAACTTACGGCTAATCGTTTAAAAATACAGTAATAAAGGTAAAGACTGAAGTTTAACTTAATAGATTATAATTCAAAATATTAGCTAACGTTTAATCGTCGTTATTACGGCAGGTTTAACTATTAGCGTAAAAGGTTTGTTTATATTTAATAGCTGGAATATCACGTAAGCGTATACGTAATTTGCTACCGATTTTCAACGTATTTTATTGTTAAAATTGCTAAAACAACTAAAAGACAAGTTTCTGGCCGGCATAGTAATACGTTATATTAAACCTTTATATCAATTTGATAAGGCAAGCGTTTATTGGTTCATAACATACCAACCGTATTTTAGAAATAGTTTCGGTATAAGGACTTTAACTTTCAACCCGTACCTATTAATTACAAAGAGTAAAACTTTGCTATTATAAGTATATAAATTAACGATACCCTTTTCCTCGTCAATACTAGGTTTATAGCGGCGAAATAACGTATTATTGAAAAGTTAGGCCTTTAAAAGTATAGGTTAGTAAAGACTTTGACTTAAGGTATATAATTTAAGTTCAATAAATTGTTAATCTGTATTTATAGTGTCAGAGCTGAAAATAGCAGTTATATTAGCCTACGTTAAAAAGGGTAATATACAAAGCTAACGATTATCGATAAAATCGACGAGTGTTAGTAGGCCTTAGACGTTGCAACGTTGTCGATTCGATTGGTCTTCGAAGTAACAGTAGTATTGCAGTAGTTAGATAGTGTGTAAGTTCTAAGTTTAGCAGACCGCTAGCCGGTCTGCACACTAATTTGTATGGCCAAACGCTTTGGCCTGTACCCTACTTTGAAGTGGGCACCTACTGCACTACATTTGTAGTACAGTGTATTCAAATCCCACAAACTGCAGTCAATTTGTAAAACGTGCAATCAACTTTACTATAAGTAAATTTGGCTTGACTACACTGCATTTGACTACTATTCCAACACTGGCGGCTTTTTGTTTTGTGCCTGCACGCCAGCGTAGCTTGCCATCAATTGGTGGCAACCTCTGAAATCCCTCCTCAATCCGTAAGCCAATAACAAGCTAGACCCCTGTCAATTCCAGTTAATCTGTTCTGAAATCAACCTTAATTACGTCCCCTTTTAGCCCTTTTACTCCACCCTTTCGAAACCTTCATTCTTCAAATCCCGTGTATAGATCTTTCGCCATAGACTTATATAAATCAGGTACACCACCACTTGCGTACCTTTTACCAGTAATTCAAACCACTGCCATCACCACCATTACCCTAACGGTTTTCTAGTTTACTGGGGCAACCCTATTCCTTTACGTTACGTACCGGGCGGTCCACGTATCCTTCGATTTGTATAATTAACGTATTACTATGTATTAACCTTTTTAAGGCTCTTTTAAACCTATCCTTAATTATAGTATTAGTAAGGTTATCTTTACCGTTGATTTACCGGAATTTATCGATTTTCTGAGCTTCATATACCTTTTTTAACGTTATTACGTTTATCATTAAGCGTTTTTTATTAGTTATACCTAGTTTTAATAGGTATTTGTAAAAGCTTAGGAAGTCGGTATATACCATTATAGGTATCTGTAGAAAACCTAACTATTTGGTAATGATACTGAATATACTGTTAATTACTATACCAACATTGAAGTCTATTATTATACTGTAAACTTCCGAAGCTAATATACTCTGGGTTACGCGTTTATATTTAATAAATATTTTATATATGAGGTTTCTGGTAATCTTAAATTTCTTTTTCGACCTATCCTTATTAACGAGTATTATTAGGAAGCCGGTTTACGATGTAAAGTTAGTAGTATTAGCAAATAACCTATCTTCAAAAATCATTAGCTTCGTCTTCAATAAATCTACAAAAACTATATTCATTCCTCTTTCTACGTAATAAATTCACTACCCAATCCGTTTATTTAACTTGTTAAAGTCTTTGTTTTACGGGTTTTATACTTTTGTTGTAATGGAAAAGTCGTGTGATGCCTTCGATTAGCATAGCATAACGATGTAGGCCGTACGGGCTCTTTACTCCAAGTATCTTTATTCTATTGCCTCGTTAGCCTTATCGATAATTATCAGGCTCGTGACTTACCCCCTTTAAGATAGGCTAATGTAAATGTCGCTTTTAATCTTAACATTTAATATACGGAGTGATGATCCTTTTAAGTTAAGTTATATACCCTTTATTAACGTTGTAACTAGCTTAAAATTTTAAAGACCTAACTTTTTGATAACACGCTATTTCGCTGCTATAAACTAATATCGCCAAGAAAATAACTATTGTTAATTTATATACCTACGATGTCTAAGTTTTTACTTTTTATAATTAATAGGTATGGGTCAAATATTAAAGTCTTTATATCTAACCTGTTTCTAAAGTGTATTTGGTACATTGGAAACTAGTCAATGTAGACTTCGACCAATCATTATTAAGGCTTAATATGACGTATTACTGTGTTAGCCGGAAACTTGTCCCTTAGCTCTTTTGGCAAATTCAATAGTACAATCCGTTAAAAATAGGTAGTGAATTATGTATACGTTTACGTAATATCCCGGTTATTAAATCTAAACTAGCCCTTTACGCCAGCAGTCAAAGTAACGATAATAGCGATAATCAAATTTTAGCTAATTTTTGGATTATAGGCGATCAGATAAGGATTTAGTACTTAAATTTATCGCCGTATTTTTAAACGATTAGCCGTAATTTTTTGTACGGCCGGTTCTTAGTTTTATCTTTAACTTCGTAAACTATCTTTAACTTAGAAATAAAAATATCTTAACTTTTAAATAAATTTAACGGCATAAATTATATAACCCCCCGTAATAGGAGGCTAATAATTTCTACTTAATCACTTTCCTTAAAGGGATTGTCTGATATGTTAATAATACCTTCGGCACATGACTTAAGAGCAAGTTTTCCCTTAAACTTTTCCTTTTAAAATACACACGACGTTTTATATACCCTACCAGGCCTATAATCCCTATCATCCTTCTCTTTAGTATGTATCCTTCTCTTAAGTGATTGTTCATACCGTCATCGTTTTATTAGTTTATTAATAGTCGGCTCGGGAGGGTTATATTAGCTGATTCGTTCGACTCGAACGATGTTGACGTTAAAATATTTATCAGATTTAAAAGGTCCAATAGGTTTTTGGTATAGCTCAACGTTTATGGCTCGGAAAGTTACGGGGCTGTTAGCAATTTTCACCACCAAATTTAAGTTAGTGATATTTAAAATCTTATACGGCATATCCTATTTACCTAACTCGCGTTATATAAGGATTTTACTTAAAAGGGGTAATAAAAGCACGTTTATTATTAAAGGTTCGTTTCTAATATTAAAGGTATTATAACTTAACGGTGTACCGATTCCTTTTTAAATTCTTTTAAAACTTTTCTATATGCTATAACACGCTTTTAGGTACTTAAAGAGGGTGGAGACTTAGCTATTATACGTGGGTAAGCTCCAAATACTAATAAAGTTGGTATAAATCCGTTAGAGCTAATAATATAGTTAAAGCCTTTTACTGCTATCTAAAGCCATGCCTCCTGATTTATAAAGCTTTCGATTCCTAGTGTAAGGATATTATAAGCCCTTCGTAAAAGGGAGTATACCCTTTCAATCTTACTAATACTCTAGTAAGCTTTAACAAGGATATATTTATATTAAATTCCTATTAACTTTATATCAACCAAAAACTTTATTATAACAAACTTAGTGTTGACATTGTAAATTAGGACGTTTAATGGGATAAGGTACGTATTAATCTACAAAATACGTAATACCTCCCATGTTTTCTTTGTTGTAATGGTTTTAAAGAATTTAACGTCGTAAAAAGCCGTAACGGAGTCTATAACATATAGTACTAACTTGCTATCTAGGTAAAACACGTTAACGAAAACTTTAGAATTAAAGTTTTAATCTTCCTTTAACGTAAATTTAAACACTAAAGGAACTTGATAGTATATTTGACAGTAGTAGCAAAGGCGTTCAACCACCTTTACTACGAACAAATTCATATTTTCGTAACTAGCTACTTTGAAACCTTTATAAAGCCTATTTGTAACCGGGTGGTTAAACCTACGATATAATTAACAAAATTTTGCTTTCGTTAAATTGAATACCACTACCTTTAGTCCTTAAAGATAAAATTAGAAATACCCTTACTTAAGGCTAGGTAAAAACCTTTGACTGGCCTTAATATATATTAACTTATTAGTTTCAATATTTACGTTAACGCCGAGGTTTTTCATATATTTAAGGCAAAGAAAAAAGGAGATAGGTGATTTCAGAATATAGAAAATACTAGGGCTAATAGTAGTTTTTGCTATTGTCGATTTCAATAAAAATAACTCCTTTTTAGGGCTAAAGCTAACCTTAGCCTTATTAGTATCCGCGTAGTCAAATTCTGTAATAATATTAATATCCATTCATAACGCGACGTATTACGAATAGGCTTTTATTAAGTACCGTATTACCCTTATATCTAGTATAATCCCTTAAAAGATTTACTTTGTATACCGATTTTAAATGGTAAAGAGGTATATAGAGCCATGTTTTTTATAGTTATAATAGCTATAGAGGTCTTTAACTATAAGGAGGTATAAAAAGGCGTGGTTGGCTAGTTATTATGTAGTTTTCGGACTAGTATCGGTATTAATATCTTCGTGCCAACGAATAGCTTTTGGCTTGTTTTTCTCCTCCTTATATTTACTTCTTTTATATTATGTAAGCTGCCTAATGTAATTCTAGTTAGAGATAAACAAGAATTAAGTGTAATACATTACCTATTTTTCTTTACGTTTGGCGGTAATATAGCGTGTTAACCAATAGTCTTATTTGCAGTAAATCTAATATTGATTAACGCTTAGTATAAATTTTCTTAGCCTATTTTAAAACCTTAAGAAAAAGTAATACTCTTTTTCATGGGTAAAGATCCGGACCTTCCGTTAGACGTAATGGCCAGGCCGTTCATACTGTTGATTAATGTAGTACGAATTGAAAGGGTCTTTTTCGTTACTAAATTCCGGAGCTTAAGGGCATATACTAGTCGAGCCGGAAATTCGAGTAACTACGGTCGCTAACGAGGAACTCAATTTGCCAAAGAACCCTTCGTAAGTGGCATCAGGGTATTGTAAGGCATATTCGAACTTTTTGTAGCCCGTAACTACTTATCAAACCTATTGGTGTAGGGTACCTTCGCCAGCTCCCATGTTTCCTATTACTAATTGGTAAAGCATCAGCCTGTTAAGAATTTGATTCAAAAGTTCTATCTTACTTTCCAACTCTTTTTTGTAATCTAACATATAGGAATACTTAATAATATTCCAGTCCGTATGATATTATATAAGGTTAATATCGTGTTCGAAGTAGCCTTTTATACCATCGTAAATTTCGTGGGAAAGGGCACAATTCGTCAGGTATCGGAGGTAATAATCCTTAGCTTGACCGTTAGAATACTGGAAAACAACAAGTGAAATCCTAATAACTCAACTTTCATTTGGCGGCAGATGTTGAAGAAGAGGCGCAACTTAACGTTGAGGAGGCTATATGACTTACCGTTACACTTCTCATTTCTTCCCCAAATCTTGATTAACGAGGTAATCGCCGTACAATACGTATCCACTATTAGGACGCATCGTAAAAAAATGGTAATATACTGGTCGTAAAGACTTTTTATATTTCCTAACTGGTAAAAAGACCAATGTTGTTATTAGTACTAGTAGGCAGCATAATTACCTTTAGCTGAATTTGGAGGGGATAAGCCAATGGTTATACCCACAATGGGCTTGCGTATAAAACCGATCCTTCTTTGATTAGACTACTAGAACTAAACTTATTAAGGAGCTTATAGGAATTGGGCTTGAGGGTTTCCGTCGCAGGAAACTTCGCGATAATCCTCTTGGTATTCGCTCTGGTCTTATAGGGTTCGTCGAGATTTCTATTCGATTAACTGGTGAATTTAAGGGCTTTCCTTAAGTTTACTTATTTAAACTTGAGAAATTCCTCACGAACGTATATATATGCGTTAAAGGATACTATCACCAAAAGTTTCTTATCCTTAACTAAGGTCCACTAAGGGTCTTTATCCGTATCACAGTCCTAAAGTAGGTTAGTCAAATTACCTTTATTTCCTCTCATCGTAGAGATTTCAACTCCTTGAACGAATAATTCGTTCTTATTCTTATTTTTACTTACCTCTTTACCTGTTTCTACATATCTAAACCCTAGTCGAGAAACCAGTCTTAAAAGTTGTTAAGGGCTATAGGTTCACAACTAATTCTAGTATTATTTGTATCGAAAATAAAGTAGCCGATTCTGTTGGTCAAGTGCTCTAAAGTAAAGTCTTCAGTAGTTTCAGTAAACTATAGATCTTCGTTGTAGTATTTTTCGAAAATGGTGCCGAGATCCTTAATTACCTTCCTTCGTTCGAGGTCAGTAATAGCCTGAAAATAAGGACTTACGCTAGCCATCTTGACGTTTTTGGTTGGTTTAAGGCTTGGGGATGGTATACTTAGCGATCTAGGGGTGTAGGAACTTGGCGATTCAACGTAAAGTCGCGCGACGTGATTTTCTTAACGCGACTTAGTATTTTCGCTCGAAACAGCAAACTTAGCGATTGAATTGAGGTAAATAATAAAAAAAAGTAAAGTAGGGCAAAGGTTTAATTCACAGGGTGAAAGTCGAAGGTCGTTTATTAGTGTAGATTATTTAGTATAAGGACTCAGTCGTTTTTCTTACGATTTGAAGTAGTAGTACTTACAGTAGCAATTAGCTTAGACGTTTGCCAACTTGCCGAACTTTAAGACTTCTAACAGTCAATCTTAACTTCTTCAAAAAGGATCAATGAAGAATTTTTGGTGTTTTCGAGTATCGATACCGTTGCTTACTTATAAACTGCTACAAACAACTACACAGTGTATAGGGGCCCTTCGCAAAAACCTTTCCTTTACCTTTCCTAAAAAGGACAAAGCGTAACCAGAAAGCAGCTTTCTTCTTCTACTTAGCCAATCTGTGCTTAACCTAATAAGCACTGACCAGTGTTAGTAGGCTTTAGACGTTGCAACATTATCGATTGGATTGGTCTTCGAAGTAACAGTAGTATTTCAGTAGTCAGATGGTGTGTAAGTTCTAATTTTTGCAGACCGCTAGCCGGTATGCACACTAATTTGTATGGCCAAACGCTTTGGCTTGTGCTCCGCTTTGAAATGGGCACCTACTGCACTGCACTTGCAGTACAGTGTATTCAAGTCCCATAAACTGCAGTTAATTTGCAGTACGTGCAATCAACTTTACTGCAAGTAAAGTTGGCTTGAATGTACTGTATTTGACTGCTATTCCAACAACGATATGAATTTATAAAGATATTTAAAATAAAGGGCTCGTGCAGCTTATATCGTTACGCTATATTAACTAGATGTATCGTACAACTTTTTTATTACAATATGAATATAAGACCTATAAAACGAAGATCTTGACAAGTTTAATAAATAGATTGATTGACAAATAGATTACGTGGAAAATGGAATTAATATAGTTTTTATAAATTTAATGAAGGCGGATTTAATAAGTTTTTTGAATGGGTTATTTACTAAAAATACTAATCTTACATCGTAATTCAGCTTTTTAATAATATTTATTAATAAGGATAATTTAAAAAGGGTCATTTACGATTACCAGAAACTTTATTCACGAAGTATCTACTAAGTATAAACGCATAATCCGGAATATATCACCTTTAAAAGTGTATAATACAATGGTAGGATTTAATATTTATATAATAATTTACGGTATATGAAAGATTATTATTGAATGATTAATATTACAATCGATACCTATAATAATATATACCGACTTCCGAAACCTTTACAAATACCTATTAAAACTAGGTATCATTAATGAAAAACCCGTAATAATAAACGTAATAATGTTGAAAGAGGTGTATAAAACCCGGAAAATAAATAAGTTTCGATAAATTAACGGGAAAGAAAATTTTACCGATATTATAACTAAGGCTACCCTTAATAACATCCTAAGAAGGTTTGTAAATAGCAATACGTTAATTATACGAATCGAGGGATACGTAAACCACCCGGCACATAACGTAAGAAAGAGAGTCGCCTTGGCGAACTAAAAAAATTGTTAGGGTAATAGTGGCAATGTCATTAATTGAAATTAATGGAAAAAGGTACGTTAATGGGGACGTACCTGATTTGCGTAGGTTTGTAGCGAAAGATCTATGCACGTGCTTTGAGGAATGGAAACCTTGGAGGGCTGGAGCAAAAGGGCTACGAAAGGCCGTAATTAAAGTTGATTTCAGTACAGATTAATCGGAATTGACAGGGGTGTGGCTTATTGTTGGCTTACGGATTGAGGAGGGATTTCGGAAGTTGCCACCAATTGATGGCAGGCTATGATGGCGTACAGGCACAAAACAAAAAGCTGCCAGTGTTGGAATAGCAGTCAAATGAAGTATAGCCAAGTCAACTTTACTTGCAGTAAAATTAATTGTACTGACTGCAAAAATTGGCTGCAGTTTGTATGGCTGCACTGCAAATGCAGTGCAGTATGTGCCCACTTCAAAGTGGGGCACAGGCCAAAGTGTTTGGCGATACAAATTAGTATGCAAACCGGCTAGCGGTCTACCAAACTTAGAATCGATACACATCTCAATGAACAATATCAACGCAACACTAATTACTTCGACCATAGTGATTCGAATCGACTAAGTTGCAACGATAAAAGTCTACCAATATATAAGCTATTTACGGATTTCTCCCAAATTTAAAACAATATAAAGAAGTATAACGAAAAGCCTTATAACCTTTTCGACACCAAGATAATGCCCTTCCTAAATATTTACAAGTGAATGGAGGTTCCTTTTTTAGGTTTTTATTTACTATTTCCCGGAATCTCTCTAGGGTACGCTAGGGACTGTTACCTGACTTTCCTTACTAAAGCTACCATATTCTGTGAAATCTACGATGGTATAAAGGGTCATTTCGAATACGACGTCCACTTTACGTAATACTATACAAATTAGGCCATTATGCGGTAGACTACAATAATAGTGAAGAAGAAAAAGAAAGAAACGTTAACGCATATTCTTAACGAAATATTTGATAAGTTAATGTAATCTAAAAAAGTAATAGGGAAATATCATATTGGCGAAACTATACTTCGAGAATGGGTACAGGTAGAAGTTACGGATATTAACGAGTTCGAATACGCCTTATGATATCCAAATATAATTTATGAAGGCTTATTGAACCTATTACGTTTTTCGTTTATTACTTTGATAATACGTATACCTCCTTCTTAAAATATATACTCCTAAGCCGGCAATTTCCCTAACGTAAATAAAGAAAATCTTACGGTAATTAATTAAGTAGACCGTAAATATGATTATGGGTATTTACTACGCCTAGGGTCTGGCTTATCGACTACAAACTGGAGGCAGCAGTTACGCTAACATCAATAAGGCTAATATTTAGACGGACCTATTAACCGTAAATACTATCGTCATAATAGTGGTAAGAGATGTTGGATTTATGGTAATTTTAGCTATTAGTAAACTCGGCACCCCCCCCCCCCGCTGAACATAATAATAAAAAGGCAGTATATCACGCCTAATACCCTACTTTTTTAAATAGGATTACTTAGACTAAATCGTAAACTTCGGGGGCAACGATCCAATTGATGGTGCTAATACCCCTGAGTAAATTAAGTGATACGAAAATATTGCTCTTAGTGCGGTTTAATAACTAGCCTACCACGCCTTCCTACACTGTTTGGGTGGTAAAAACCCTTACCTTTACCCTAACCAAGCCTCCGACCCCTTATACACCTTTAATTTTTGCGATTGTTACGCGGACTACACGTTTTAACGTATTATTTCACATACAGTAGTAGCAAGGTACTTAATAGGAGATTATTCACAATATGTAGCGTTAGGAACGCAAAGAATTACGACTACTAAAATATATCGTTACGATACTAGTACAGCCAAAGTTGGCTTTAAACTAAGCAAATAACTATTGTGATCAGGGATAAAAGCAGTTCAAACTATTTTAAGGGCCATTACATTTTACATTTTTAATTTCTTCACTTCTTTTTTTACTTTATTCAATGGATATAAAAACTTTCGGTATTAATATCGACGTTAATATAAACGAGCTGGTTCAAAATGGTTAAAGGTTTTCACTCGCCCTTAAGTAGGGGTACCTATGGTTTTATCTTCAAAGCCCGAAAGCAATGGTATTAAACCTAATGAAACTGGAGATGTGTTAACTATATTAGCGGTTTAACTATTTAGCCGTCCATAAGTAATATAAAGTCTTCAAGTTTACAGCATATAACAATATAAAATACTTTATTTTCAAATCTATTAAAAAAACTTTTCCATCACTGTTTCATATATACCTAAGCCCCCCAGAAATTTAAGTTTATACTAAAAGAAGATAAGGATTTTAATTACGAGATTTTCGTTGATATGTTTTACTTAAATAATAAGTTTGTTTTATACGTCGTTGATTTTATAACCTTTTTTACGGGGCTAGATTTCCAAAGTCCCTTTCGGCAAAAGATACGTGGAAAACGTTAAGGATATTATAGATTAACACGTATTTGAGTCCACTTAATATCGTCCTCTACATTACCGGTACCAATTTTACTACGGTAGAGTTTTAGAAAAATATTAAAATAATGGGTATTTAGTGTAAATAGGTGCCTGTAAAAGCATATTAAAGCATTGATAAGGTTAAAAAGACATAAGCCTTACTTCGCCGATCGTACAATATACTTATGTTAGAAATTGAAAGTTTTACGGATCTAGAGAACCGTTTATAAATGACAGTAAAAGGCTTAAACGATATTATAAGCCAAAACGGCTTAGTTCTAACACTTTTGGTCTTTAAAGCGTATCCACGCCTAATAAGTAAATCTTCGCTCTCGGTAAGTACTTAAAAACGTATTACGGCCTATAATAAAGCTTTAATGAAGATACGAAAAGAATCGGCACATCGCCAAATTAATAAGGCCCTTAATACCAGGAACGGCCTTATAACAATCGACGTACTTGTTTTACCATTACAAAGTGAATTTTTCGTATGGTGAGAGCCGGTTAAATAGGAAGACCTTAATAAGATATTAAATATCACGAATTCCGAAGTAGTTGTTAAAACTATTAACGATTTTGTGTCTTTCTGAATCATTTAGGTTAGGCCTTACATTGGGGCTATTAACAATAAAAAACCTTAAGCCAAACGACCAGATCAATATGAATCTCCTTAACCCGTTATCGACAAACCGATAAAACGCCGCCGGCACGAACAACCTCCGAAGAAAAGGAACGTTAAAGAGGAGAAACACATATCGAGCCGCATTTACAATACTATTTAGGTAAAAAAAAAAGTATAACGAATAGTTGGCATTAAAACTCCGAACGTAAGGGATTATCAAGACTTCCGGCAAACTATTTAAACATGACGATAAAGTCGAAATTAACGGTAGTAAAGACTAAGTTAATAATATTTACGGACGAGTCTTTTACAAATGTCAGCGACTTATCTTTACAAATCGGCTTCTTAATAACTTTTGTTAATAAAAATCAATGGAACGACTAGCTTAATATTATAAGTAACCTAATCTATTTAACTTCCGTCAAGTATAAAAGGATTACACGAAACGTGTTAGCTTCGAAGGTTTATGTTATAATAGCGGGTTTTAATGTAGGCATAGCATTATAGGAAACCCTTAACCTTATTACCAGGCAATTGAACATTTCTCTTATCCTGGTAGTGATTTAAACCGGTTTAAGGAGCCTTTTCTAATATCTTTCAAAATTCGGAACTATTAGTGGAAAACGCCTGATAATCGACGTAATGACATTCCGTAAAGCCTACAAAAGGAGAAAATTAAGGAATTCTGATAGATTAACGGCAAAGACAATTTGGAAAATTCTATAACAAAGGTAACGCCAAATGAGGCCCTAGAAATACTTATAGACAATAATAGGTTAACTATACGAATCGAGGGCTACGTTAACAGGCCACCCGGAAAGCCTAAATTACGTGACGACGGTCAGGAATATAATGAAAAATTGGAGAACTACCAAGGAATTAATGATATAGATTTGTTTAATTAACACGGCTAAAGTGAAGGTTTTCAAAAGCCTGTGGCAAATTTTTTTTTTTTTTTTTTTTTATGAAAGTTGATAAATTCGGATTTCAAAGCAACAGAGCAATTGAGGTCAAATGTGGTTAATTTTCATGAAATTGGTTGTAATTCATTATGGACGTCAACTGGGATTTACAGGGCTCTGGTTATTTGACAATGAAGCAATTTAGTGGTAACCGGAAAAAATTGGTTAGCTACACTAGCGTGCGCGTACAAACTAAAAAGCCGTCAGTGTTGGAATAGTGTAATGATCACACTAAATACCCGTGAGTATATAGAAGGTGTCAGAGGGTTTATGTTAACAGTAAGGTAGCAGAGGTAACAAAAGGTGCAATATCAAGACTGTGTTCGTGCGAGTGATGATCAGAAGCCGTGAGGCTATTCAGGGTAGACTGAATACTTAGATTGACAACTGAAGAACTATCTAATGAAGCTATCTAAGGTGGTGATGACCATGTCCTTATATCTAGTTCCTTCAGTTGGTACCCATACTGGGGGTGCTCCAGTATGAGGTTTGCGGGATCACTGGTGGTGATCCAAGTGATCCAAGTGAGCCGGTGATCCAGGTGATCCAAGTGATCCAGGTCACGTGACTTCTGCTGAGTCATCCGTTGTCCAATTGCCGTGCCGTACATGGGAAATGTGCTTTGTAAGCGTAGTGGGGAACATGCAGCGTCAGAGGATCCAACTGCAGTTCGTGTCATAACAAATAGTACTACATATAGCGCAGTAGGTCAAATTTACTTATAGTGAAGTTAACTATATTGTAAATTGAGTGTATTGCTTCGTGAAAACTTACTGCATTGGGTGTAAGTCGAGTACAATACGCTACGCTTCACTCTAGGGCTCCGGTTAAACAATTAGCCCTACAAATTAATATACACATCGTCTAGTAGTCTGCTAAACCTAGAAAAATACATCTACCTTTTGACTAATGAAATACTACTGTTACTTCGACCAATCTAATCGACCACGTTACAACGATCTAAAGACCTACTAACAGCTACTCTTATTTACTTTTTTACCCCTTGACTTCATTCATACGTTTGTAAACGCTACTTCACATTTTGTCAATTGTAACTAAAACTTTATTTTAATTCACGCTTATACAGATTTTAAGTATTAGTTTCAATGAATTTACGTATTGAGTTTGAATAATATTGAATATTAGCTCAAATAACATTATATGTTACATTCGAATGGTGTTGAATATTGGTTGGAAGGGATACGAAGTCTCGTTTGTATTGCTCTTGGCTAGGTACCATGTGAAAATGCTACTATTTTTGGTATAATAACGCTAACGTAGATATTTAACCAAAAGTGGTTTTAAATATATCAGGCAGGACCCTTATAGTAGTATCAGCTTATTAAAAGTAGTTCTGCCTTTATTCCTTCGTTGTAAGCGAAGCAATTGCTGTTTGCATCGCCAATTTGTAATATTTAAACGGTAGGAATCATAGTGGCGTGGTTCCTTCCGTATATTAAAAACAACTTTCCTTTTACTAGGCTATTTCGTAATTAAAGACTCTACGTTACAACTATTGTATATGTAGCATAGTTGACTACAATATGGTCGATTGTACTAGTATGCAATATATCTAATAGGTAATATTTACCTCTATCAACTGTAATGATTTTGTTTTACTATACTGCCACCCAAAAATCTAGTTGGTCTCTTATAATGATACGTAATAATTAGATTTTCTCACTGATTTACATCGGTTGATAAGAACTGTTTTAGAATAAAATTAGAAGGTAAGAGATTATCGGCTCGTATAATGAATATATACCAGCGCCATCATATGGATCAATAGGTAATGATTGGCTAACAGTTATTATAAATGAGAGAATAATATTCTTATTACTATTATTACGTGAAATACTTACTAATATTAGTTAGTATTTGATACGAAGTTATCTTTAACTATAGAAAACCTAAGTGAAAGGCAGAAAGAGAGATTATTAAAATATGCGAGATTATAGTAATACTTTTCACAGGTAGTTTCAAATGACTCATTGATTATATTTATACTAATGTTGAGACAACAGTCAATTGCAATGATTGTAAGTTGATTTTTGGGTGCGCGTCCAACAAAGGGCAGAGATTAAACTATGTTCTATACAAATTGAGGTATAATCTAACTAGTAGTTTGCCTAACTTATTTTCTACATTTACTAGTTAACTTTCTAATACCATCTGTTACTTCGGCTAAAATTCAAATCGGTACGTTGTTGTAAAGTATAAAGTATTATAGACAAGTGTTGGTAGGCTTTTATCGTTACAAAGTAGTCAATTCGAATCACTATGGTCGAAGTAACTGGTGCTGCGTTAATATTGTTGATTGATGTGTGTAATTTCTAAGTTTGGTAGACCGCTAGCCGGTCTGCACACTAATTTGTATGGCCAAACGCTTTGGCCTATGCCCTACTTTAAAGTAGGCACCTACTGCATTACACTTGCAGTACAGCCCCACAAACTACAGCTAATATTACAGTCAGTACAGTCAACTTTACTTACAGTGAAGTTGACTTGACTGTGTTATATTTGACTGCTATTCCAACACTAGCGGCTTTTTATTTTGTATCTACACGCCAGCGTGGCTTGCTATCAATTGGTAGCAACCTTTGAGATCCCTCCTCAATCCACAAGCCAGACCCCTATAAATTCCGATCAATTTGTACTGGAAATGACTTTAATTACGGCCCTTCGTAGCCCTTTTACTCCACCCTTCAGAGGCCTCCGTTCCTCAAATCCCGTACATAGATTCTTCGCCACAAACCTACGCAAATCAAGTACACCACCACTTAAGTATCTTTAACCAGTAGTTTAAATTACTGTTATCGCCACCGTTCTAGCGGTCTTTTAATTTGCCCAGGCAACCTTATTCCTTCGTGTCACGTATTTGGCAATCTACGTATCCCTCGATTCGTATAATCAGCGTATTTCTATCTATAAACCTTTCCAGGACTCCATTAGGCGGAGCCTTAATTATAGCATCGGTAAGATTATCTTTTCGGTTAATTTACCCGAACTTATCGATTTTCTGGGATTTATATGCCTTCCTTAACGCTATTATGTTTATTATCAAGCGTTTTTCATCAATCGTACCTAGTTTTAATAGGCATTCGTAAAGACTCTGGGAGTCGATATATACTATAACAAATATCGATAGCAAACTCAATTATTGAGTGATAATCCTTAATGTGCCGTCAATTACCATACCGATATCAAAACCTATTATTATAACATAAACTTCTGAAGCCAATACACTCCAGGTTATACGCTTATATTTAACAAATATCCAATATAAGGCTTCTTGTAAACGTAAATTACCCTTTTAACTTATTCTTGTTGACAAGCATCATTCAAAAGCCGATTTACGATATAAGGTTGGTATTATTAACAAATAACCCATCCGAAAATATTGTTAGCTTCTCCCTCGTCAAATCTACAAAAACCATATTAATTCTTCTTTCCACGTAATTCATTTTCCACTTAATCCGTTTATTCAACTTATCAAAGTCTTAGTTTTAAGGATCCTTTACTTATACTGCAATAAAAAGGTCGTATAATATCTCCGGTTAACATAATGTAGTGATGTAGGCCGTACGGGCCCTCTGCTTTAAATATCTTTATACTCTTACTTCGCCAGCCTCGTCGATGATCTTCAGGTTTCTAACTTACCCCTTTCAGCGTAAGCTAATGTAAATGCCTCTTTTAGCCTTAATACTATAGATACGAAGTAACTATTTGTTAAAGTCAAGTTATATACCTTTAGCGAACGTTTTAACCGGCTTATACTTCTAAAGGCCTAACTTCTCGATAATACGCTATTTCGCCGCTATAAACCCAATATCTCTAAGGAAAAGAGTATCATTAGTTTGCATACCTAAGATACCAAAGTCTTTAACTTTTATGATCAATAGATACAGGTTAAATGTTAAAGTTGTTATATTTAACCTATTCTTCAAATATACCTGATACATCAAAAACCAGTAGACGTCAGCCTCGGCTAGTCCGTATAAAGGCTAGATACAGTATATTATCGTCTTAGCCAGAAACTTATCCTTCAATTTTTATGGTAGTTTTAACAGTATAATCCGCTAAAGATCAAGAGAAAATTACGTGTACACTTACATAATATACCTGTTATTAAATGTGAACTAACCCTTTATAATAGTAATCTAACTGATAATAATAGCGACGATTAAACGCTAGCTAATCTTCTAAATCGTAAGCGATTGGGTAAAAATCCAATTTTTACTTGTATTACCGTATCTTTAGGCGATTAACCGCGACTTTTTATACGGTCGGTTCGTAATCTTACCTTCAACTTCGTAAACTATCTTCAACTTAAAAATAATAATATCTTATCTTTTAAATTATGTTGATGGCGCAAACTATACAATCCTCTGTAATAGCAGGCCATCAATTTCCACTTAGTTATTTTCCTTAAAAGGCTTACCCGGCGTATTAATAATGCCTTCAACACGCAACTTAAGGGCAAGCTCTCCGTCAAACTTCTCTCTTTAAGACACCTATGCTTTTGTATATGCCTTATCAGGCTTATAATTTCTATTTTCCTCCTTTTCAATATGTATCCTCTTTTTAGGCGATTTTTTACGCCATCGAAGTTCCATCGGTTTATTAACAATTGGCTTGGAAGGGTTGTATTAGCTAAGTCATTTCGTTTGGAGGTCTTCAACGTCTGGATTTTTATCAAAATTAAGGTTTTTTTTTGTATGACTTAACTTGCGTAATTCGAAAAGTTACAGGGCCGTTAACAGTCTTAACCACCACATTTAAATTGGTAATACTTAAAATCTTATACGGCCTATCACATTTGTCTGGCTTATGTTACGTAAGGACTTTACTTCAAAGGGAAAGTAAAAACACCTCTATTATTAAAAATCCGTTTCTGGTATTGAGAGTATTATTAACCTGGCGGCGTGCCGATTCTTTTCTTAGTTCCTTTAAGGATTTGTTAAATGCCATAACACGTTTCTAAGTACTTAATAAGGGTGGCGACTTAGTTTTATACGAGGATAAACTCCAAATACCAATAAAGTTGGTATAAGTGTATTAAGGCTAACAGTATCGTTAAAACCCTTCACCGCTATTTAAAGGCGTGCCTTTTAGCTTGTAAAACCTCCGATTTCCAGTGTAAGTATATCGTAAACCATTTATAAAAGGGTATATACATTTTCAACCTTATCAATACCTCAATAAGACTTTATAGGAACTTATTTACATTAAATTCCCATTAACTTTACATTAACTTAAACCTTTATCACAACAAATTTAATGCTGGTATTGTAAACTATTATGTTTGGTAGGCCAAAGTACGTATTGATCTACAAAATACGTAATACTTCCCATATTTCCTTCGCCGTAATAATCTTTAGAAACTTAAAGCCGTAAAAAGCTATAACAAAGTCCACAACGTATAATACTCACTTACCGTCTAGGTAAAACACGTCTATGAAAATTTCCGAGTTAAAGTTTTAATTTTCTTTTAACGTAAACTTAAACCTTAAAGGAGTTTGGAAGTATATTTAGTAATGGTAGCAAAAACGTTTTACTGCCTTTATTACTTATAAAGCCTATTAGTTGCCGGGTAGTTAAACCTACGATATAGTTAACGAAGTTCTGCATCTGTTGAATTCAATGCCACCGCTTTTAGTCCTTAAAGATAAAATTAGAAATACCACCACTTAAGACTAAGTAAAAAGCTCTTACCAACCTTGATATATATTAACTTATTAATCAAAACATTAATGTTAACGGCAAGGTTTTTTTATATAATTAAAGTTAAAAAGGAAAGGGGTAAGAGATTCCAAAATATGAAAAACAATAGGATTAACAACTATCTTTACTGTCATCGATCCCAGTAAAAACATCTCTTTCCCTGAGCCAAAGCCAACTTTAGCCCTATTAAGATTCGCGTAGTCAAATTCTGTAACAGTATTAATATCCTTTCGCAACACGATGTATTACGAATAGCCTCTTGTTAAGTATCATGCTACCTCCGTATCCAGCATAATTCCCTAAAAGACTTGTTCTGTGTACCGGTTTTAAATGGTAAAGAGATGTATAGGGCCAGGGTCTTCATCGTCATAATGGCGATAAGGGTCTTTACCTATAAGGCGGTATAGGAATGCGTAGTCAACTAATCATTACGTGGCTTTCGGGCTAATGCCGGTGTTAGTTCTAGTATCTTTGTGTCAGCCGATAGCCTTCGGCTTGTTTTCCTCCTCCTTAACTTGACTTCCTTGAAATTACGTGCCACTCTCCATATAGTCCCATTTTAAGGAAAAGAGATACTACGTATAATACATTACCTGTTTTACGTTATTCTCGATAGCAGTATAACGTATTAACCAGTGACCCTATTTTCCGCAAATCCAACATCTCTTAACGTTTAAGTTAATTTTTTTTCGCTGACTTAAGATACTTGAGGAGGATAAATATCCTTTTTCGTAAGTAAAGGTCTGGACCCTTTATTAACCGTACTTGACGGGTCGTTCATAACATCGATTAATGTAGTACTAATTGAAAGGAGTTTTTTCGTTACTAAATTCCGAAACTTATAAGTATATATCGGTTGAACCGGCAACTCAAGTAGTTACGGTAGCCAACGAGGAATGTAATTAGCCAAAAAAAAAAAAAAAAAACCTTCGAAGGTGCCATTATGGTATTACAAGGCGTATTTAAACTCTTTATGGCCCATAACTACTTACCGGACCTACTAGCGTAAGGTATTTTCGCCAACTCCTACGTTCCCTTTTACCTATTAGTAAAACATCAGCCTATTAAATATCTGATTTAAAAAGTACATCTTAATTTCCGACTCTTTTTTGTAATCCAATATATAAAACCACTTAATCATGTTTTAATCCATATAATACTGGATAAGGTCAATATATTATTCGAAATAGCTCTTTATATCATCGTAAATTTCGCGAAAGAAGATATAGTTCATTAGGTATCGAAGGTAGTAGTCTTTAACTTAGCTAGTAAAGATACTAGGAAACAGTAAGTGAAAACCTAACAACTTAACTCTTATTTGGCGGAAAATGCTAAAGAATAGACGTAACTTAACGTCGAGAAGGTTATACGGTTTACCGTTATACTTTTCTTTGCCTTCTCAGATCTTGATGAACGTAGTAATTGCCGTATAGTCCGTATCCTTTATGGGGGCGCGTCGAGGGGGAAGGGTAATGTACTAGTCTTAGGGGCCTTTTTCATCTGGCCGGATAAAATACTAAAGTTGCTATTATTACTAATGGGCAGAATAGTTACCTTTAGCTGAATTTAAAGGAGAAAAGCCAGTAGTTGTGCCCTTTATGGTCTCGCGTGTAAAGTCAACCCTTTTTTAATTTAACTGCTAGAATTAGATGTATTAAAAGTCTTAGAGGAAGTGGGTTTAAAGGTTTCCATTCTGGGGGACTTAACGATAATTTTCTTGGTGTTAAGGGGTTCGGCGAGGGTCCTAATTCATTAATTAGTGTAAAGCGTTAATATCAATACCTCTGGCCGCGTTGGCAGCTCTTGCTTTTCATGTTCGACCGCCGCTCAAGGCGTACTCCACGCTATTATTTAAGGGTACAAGACTGCCGAACAAGTTAATGTATTCTTTATTGCTAGCACGCGAAAAGGCTTAGCTTAGCTAAGGTTAAAAAGGAGGTCCCTTAAAGCGTGTATTTGGGCGTTGCGATTTCTCAATCTCTTTTTTTTCGGCCGTGGGTCCTTTAGGTATTCTTTAAGCTAAGTTAGGTCGAAGAGGGTTTTCGTTATCCGGGTAAAGTTTCCCTTTAGTACGTAAATCCTCCAATGTTTAAGTTCAGTCCTTAGTTTGGACTTAACAGTCTTTTAGGTTGCCTTTTATATGTTAAGTATCTAGTCTCCGAAGAATTTACGAACCTTAGAAAATACATCGTTAGGATTTTCGTCGGCAACGTGTTTCAGGATAAAATAGCCGACGAAGTTGGTTAAATGCTTTTCTGTTGATTTTTCATTGACGTCGTGTTCTCAAAGGTCATAGTTATAATACTTGGTAAAAACTAATCTAAGGGCTTTAACCTTTTCTATGAATGCTTGACTTGGAGCTATATTGGCGTTTTGGATTGTATAGGGCGTATAGGGCGAGGGACTTGGTAATCTGAAGGCGTGTGGATTTGGAGTTTTAGCGTAGAGTCATGCGATGTGGCTTTTTTGGCGCGACTTAGTGTTTTTGCTCGGAGCAGCGATCTTAACGATTAAAGTAACGTAGGGAGTGAAAAAGAGTAAAGTAAGGCAAAGATTTGGTATAAAGAATAAAGTCGAAGGTCGTTTAGTGGTGGTAGAGGTTGGAGGTTGTTGTTTTAGCGTAGGGATTTAGTCGGTTTTCTTACGGTAATAACACCCGTAGTAATACTAACTTAACTGTTGGACAACTTGCCGTACTTTGAGACTTCTGACAGTTAATTTCAACGTATTTAAAAAGGATTAATAAAGATTTCTTGGTGTTTTTGAATAGAGATACCGTCGTTACTTCTAAGCTATCGTTAAAACCGACTTAACCTAGAAATCTTCTCTACTTACTGCCGTTGAAACCGACGTAGCAGTAAAGGCCCTTTACAAGAATCTTTCCTTTACTCCAGCCGCAACATAAAGCTTAATAACCGGAAATTAGCTTCTTCTTCTACTTAGCCAATCTATGCTTAACCTAATAAGAACTTATCAGTGTTGGCAGGCCTTTATCATTACAACGTAGTCGATTCGAATTACTGTGGTCGAAGTAACTAGTGCTGTGTTGATATTGTTGATTGATGTGTGTAAGTTCTAAGTTTTGCAGACCGCTAGCCGGTCTACACACTAATTTGTATGACCAAACTCTTTGGCCTATGCCCCACTTTGAAGTGGGCTCCTACTGCACTGCACTTGCAGTGCAGCCCCACAAACTGCAGCCAATATTGCAGTCAGTACAGTCAACTTTACTTACAGTAAAATTAACTTGACTATGATGCATTTGACTGCTATTCCAATAACAAAGCTTATTAATATCTATTAGTGTTTCACGACAAGTTAATCATATATAAGCTACGTAGAAATAGAATCGCTCCTTCCTAAAAAAATTCGCCGTAGTAGAAGGATTTTTATAGAAAGCTTTTAAAAACTGCATTATTTCTTATGATAATAAGTAGTAGATTCTTTTTAGATTTCGTTAGTTTTTACAGCAGTATTAAAGTGGCGACGCTATTACCATTAACATCTTTAGCAAATCTTTATTAAATCAATTTTGAAACACACGTTTTAAAGTTCAACTACCTAAAGTTCTATAAGTTTTAAGCTCAGCAAGCAACACTAAGATTTCTGAACAGCTCATCAAACGAGTTAAAATCGCTATTCAGTCTTCAAACGAAGTAAACTTAACAAAAAGAATCGTCAAGTCGTAACAAATACGCTAATATTACGATATTAATAGTTAAGTTGAGACAAAGGATTTCATCTTCAAGTCTTGATAAATATCGAAGTAACGTTGAACACACTTAGTTTTAAGTCACAAATCATCAATTGAAATTGATATTGCTTAATTCTTTAGATAACAGCCAACGACCAAAGAATAAGGGAAATTGGACAATTTATTTTTGCGAAGTATTATAATGAAGACTCTAGTTTAGGAATGCTGACACAAACTTTTACGAGTAATACCTAAACGTTTTCGTTAGTTAATTAATTCTTGATTTAAAATTTAAAATTACTAACTGTGGTTAATGGTTTTTTTAAAAAAAGAAGTTTTGTGAATAGTTTTTATAATTAATTTATTAAAATGTAGAATAAAACTTCAAGAGTAGTAAAAGTCATCTTAAAGGTAGAGGCCAGTAAGAGAGTGATATTAATACTTGAATGAGTCACTGATGGTTTGACAAATATCCTATTGAAATAATTGTAAAGGGGGGAATAGTTGCAAAAATCCACCAATTGAATATCCTTAAGTTCCTTGAGATAAAGGGAAAGAAAGTACTAGAGTCCACTACTTTTACACGAATTTTAAAACTCTATCTCTTAATATTTAGATGATTTAAACCCCAAATTAACGTTTTCGTTCCTTATCTTGAATTAATAGAAAAGAACCTATTATTTTTTGACCAGTTCAATTTCAAGACGAGGTAGTGTTGAGTATATGTAGAGGAGGACGAGCGCGAGAAATAGCCGTTACCAACATATATTAAGGAATAGACGTCAGGGAATTTTATTGTTCAATTGATTAAGAGTGCCACAGCCTAAAATGTAGTTAAGGTAGGAAAGACGCGCAAAAAATAATCATAAAAAACTGTTAAAACTTGTTAAATTTCATTACTTCAAACGAGGAAGAAAAACGTACGTTCATATGCGGAAGCCCATTATCGTTCCTAATATAGGACTTTGTCTATCGGATTAGACTATTCATGATTTTCTTTTTAACCTAGAATTAATTGGATCTGAATTCGTAGTGAAAACCCCTAATAATGATTAGATCGACTATTACAAAGTATTACTTAACTTGGTTAATATAAATGAATGAGGCTAAGGATGCCGCTCAAGGAGGTCGGATACTATCTACAATGCTTGATAAATAGTGAGGAGAAGCCTTTTCAATGAATCTATTATAAAGCTAGTGATGTAGTGTGGCCTAGTTATGTAATTGGTTACGAAGCATAGATATGCTTGGGAATAGCAAAGGAGTACCATGAGAGCGTGGTAATCGTTAGGATTAAATTCCTAGCAACTACTAGCTTAGTTATTAGTTTATAGCATTACCTCTGGCTTTATAATGTAGAAGTTTTCGACGTTTTCCCCAACAAACTAAGCAAGATTTAGTGTATTATAAACGGTCGGTGTTTTTGCTATTCAATGTGGAATTCTCCGGCGTATTGTGGAAGGTACCAGAGTTTCGGTTATTAGTGACGGCATCAGCACCGCAGTTTTTTTATAAACAACCCGTTCACCGGTAACTAATATTTAATATTTTTATTCTTTTTACAATAATAAAAGCTATTTTCAATTCGTTAAATAGGCATCCCACTCTTTTTTTACCATTAATTTACTGCATCTTTTTTATTTCGCTTATATTATCAATACAAGTATCATCTCTGCGGTCGATACATTCATCTTCGATGTAAATATGTGTTTCAAAGTTGTCCAATTATTATTAACGAACGGTTCATTTCGGTATATTAAGCCTTTCAATGTTTCTTCGATTGTATTTATTGTTTAACAAATTATGAATTTATTAATCATATAATATATAATTTTGTGAGTTTTGTTCCAATATTATAGTTGAACGCGTTATAAATATTTCATAGTAATATCTATTTTGTTAACGAATAATGTAAATACCAGTGTTTAATATGAGTTTTATATTATTAGTGCGACCGTTAAAAGCTTGGGTTGTATATATACCCCTTTAAAACTAACTTATAATATGAATGATGTTATTAAGTAGTTGTTTACGATGTGTTTTACATTCAATATATAGAATCTTAGTAGGCGATATTGTCCCGAGATTATTTTTTCCTTGAAAAGAAATGGTTGGATCATGTATAAAGTTATTTCGTCGTCGTTAAAAACGTAATAATTGTTTATCGCAAAACATAATGTAAAACTATTATATGTGATAAATATATTTAGGATTTCATATGTTCATCATATTGGGTAGTTATCATATTATTTCGCTATTAAACAAACAGTTTCAGAGTTGAGATAATAACAAGTTCCTATTTAATTTGTAAATGAAGCGGTTAACGACTAATAGCGAAACTAACTTAAAGGTTAAAAAATAGTTCGTTCAGGGTTGTTGGTATGGTAATAGAAAGTAAAATAGTTTGCTACTGATACGTGAGGAACGGCTTATGGATGAAGGTTTGAATATATATTTTAAGAACTGTATTAAAAAATATACATATAATTCAATAAATTTTCAAGTGGTTTTTATTATAACATAAACGAAAATATACGTTTATTACATTTCATATCAGTAAGGTAACCGCGTAAAATTGGTTTTGTAAGCAAATGATAATTAAATTAAGCCCCTCATTTAATAAGAAGAAATAGTGTATTATCATTATTTCTTTGAATTATTTAAAGATTTTATGATATATGAAATTGTGATTTAGCGAAATTTAAGAACGATTTTTAAATTCGCTAGATGTAATTTGATTCTTTAATCAGTATTTGTCGTTTTAGGAGACTTTCCATTCGGGAACGACCCGCTTAGAATTTAATTCGAGTTTTTCAAATGTTTTAGACGCATTATTCAGGTTAGATTTCACCGTTTTCATCGAAGACATTTATAGAGGGCGGTTAGTAATTATAATAGTATCTATTTTAGATTGGGTTGCTAATTGCTTGAATAAGTTGGTCAATACTAAAGCGAAATTTTTTTACGATCATAAAATTAAGTTCCATAATATAGGAGTAAATCACGCGTGTAACTCGATATTAATAGTTAATTGAATCGATTTCCTTTTCGAAAACGAGTTTATTTTGTATTTTCTTTTTTAAAAATGCTAATCGTTGTTCTCGATTTTCAACCGTTTGGATAGAAAACGGTATTCATGAACGGCTGCTTTATAAATTAATACGTAACCCTTATCAAAATTTGCGTGAATTATATTACATTACAAATACGTTAAATAAAATCTTTAACCCTTACGGACAATTATGTAGCCGGGATAACTAACTATTCAACCGGTGAAATGAAGCTAACGCAATAATTATACGTTATAAAAACAGATTAATACCAATAGCTGTAACATCTTTATTATCTCCAGATGATTGGTAACTAAGATTTAAAAGAATTGAATCAAGCTATATATGAATAACAAGGGAATATAAATAAGCTAAAACCTTCTAGTTAACCTTTTTAGTAACGATATTAGTTTCGTAGTCGAAAATAGTATTGAAACTTTGTTCTGTCTCTGTTGGGTAGTAAAAACGTTTTTACAAGCCATGTATTTAATTTAAGTTAAACTAGTTAATGATTATAATGGGGAACACATACGACCGCAAATAATATCTTATAAATTCATCTGTAACAGCTTCAACCTTTATAGTCTATATAACCTTGAAGGTAATGTTTTGAATTCAATAGTTTATATTGATTATTAGGTGAAGTGGGTCGCCAACACGTTTTAGGAAAATTCGTCTACACAGTCGACGAATAATTCGCTTTCAAACTATTCGGAAACTGGTAGGGGTATGAAAAGTATTTTTCAGCGATATAACTAATAAGTAATCTGTTTCAAACCATTACAATTACAATCAAAGTATCGGATAGCAGGGTGTAACTCAGGCTAAACAAATATTTTAAAAAGTATAAAGATAGGAGCATTGCGAGTCGAGTAGCTAATAACAATTAAATCTTATATAGATTGAATCAAGGCGGAAGTAAATAGTTTATGGATAAAGACTCAAATGAGGTTACGAAAACGTGAAAAGCTATTATCATTCACAAAATATTGTCAAATAAATATTTTGAATATTTCATCTTCATTAATGCGAATGACGATAGTAAAAATAAGATTATTTATATCTATCATACAAATTAGTTAGGGTATTGGAATATTACTACATACAATGTAGTAGATCAACTTTACTTACAATAAAGTTGACTATATTGACTGCAAGTTGAGTGCATTGTTTTGTGTGGGCTTACTATATTGAGTATAAGTGAAGTACAGTATACCACACTTCATACTAGGTCACAGGCAAAGCAATTGGCCATACAAATTGCAGTGCAGACCAGCTAGTGGTCTGCCAAACCTAAAACAATACATTTACTATCTAACCATGTAATACTACTGTTACTTCAACCAATCTAATCGACAACGTTGTAACATTTAAAGCCCTACCAATACTTATTAATTCTTATTAGATTAAGCATAGATTGGCTAATTAGAAGAAGAAGCTATTTTCCGGTTACGTTTTACGTTAAACTACGGTTAGGGTAGAGGAAAGGTTTTTGCGAAGGACCTTTACAAACTGCGGCGGTTTTTACGGCAGTGAGTAAAAAAGACTTTTAAGTTGAGGCGGGTTTTACGGCAGCTTAGAGGTAGCGAAAGTATCGCTATTGAAAACACTAAAAAGTCTTTACAGATGTTTTTAAAGACGTTAAAATTAACTGTCAAAAGTCTTAAAGTTTGGCAAGTTGGAAAACGGCTAAGTTAGTACAACTTCGGGTTCTATTACTGTAGAAAAACGACTAAGTCTCACGGTTGAAATGATAAACAACTTTTAACATTTATCAATAACAACTTTTGACTTTACCCTCTACATCAAAACTTTGCCCTTACTTTACTTTTTTCACTTCCCTTCGCTAATTTAAACGCCACGTTCTCTGCTCTAAGCGAAAATACCAATATTCGTCAAGTCGTGCAGAGACAACCACGTTATACGACCCAACGCTAAGTCGATAAGTTTCTACGCGACTTCATGCTACAACACTAAGTCATACACGCCAAAGATTACCAAGTACCCCTCCCTATACGTACTATATAAACCAGAACATAAAATGGCATTAAGTTAGAAAAGAATTGAGGAAATTAAAGCCCTCAGACACTACTTTATCAAGCATTTTAACAAAGAGCTATAGGGATACAATGTTGATGAAAAATCAACGGAGAGGCACTAAACTAATTTTATTGGCTCCTAGATTGTCGACTACGATAGATGTAAAGAACTTGACCGCAATAGCAATTCTTTTTAAAAGTACTGTAAACTCTTCGACAACTAAACAATTAATATATGGAAAAAGGTTTAAAAGAGTGTGAAGGAAAAACTAAAGAAAGAATTTAAAATGCGAGGGATTTACATGCTAAAAAAGAGCTTTACCAAGTTAGCAAAAGCCTTTTTCTAACTGGCTTAATTTGAGGAATAACCTTAAAACCCACGCTTTAAATAAAAAGGTATTACAAAACCTTAATGCCGTTACACGTGTTTTAGGAGACCTCCCCTTTACCCTTAACTAAGTTAAGCCTTTTTACGCGCTAACGATAAGGAACCTGTTAACCTATTCGACAACTTAATACTTTTACGTAATAGTATGTAATACGCTTTCAACGGTAGGAGAGCATATAAATCAACAGCCATCCACGCGGCCAGAAGAATCAACGTTGGCAATTTACACCAGTTAATTAAAGAATATCGTTAAGTCCTTTAAAATCATTAGGTTTCTTTTACCATCCAATATTTCAATTAAAATCGCCAAACCCTTTAAAAACCTTCTTATGAAAGGTTCGCTTATACATGTAAACCCACCACAAATCCTATTAAAAGACTTTACCTCTTGGGTTAGACGACTGGCAATTACCCTTAATACTGTGCTTCAGAGGCTCCAAGACTTAAACTATTAAAAAAATTCAATAAAAACTGAAATACCTATCGCGACCTGCCCCCATAATCTGTTAAGATAATTAATATTAGTTATAAGCTTTTTACGAACTTCTCTAAAATCTAAAATAACACAAAGAAGTATAACGGAAAGCCTTATAACCTTTTCAATATGAAGAAAATGTTTCTTTTCAACATTTGTAAGTAAATATATGTTTTTTCCTTAGGACTTTATTTACTATTTCCTGGAGTCCTTATAGGGTACACCAGGAATTCCTACTTGACCTTTCTAATCCGAGAAATTACGTTCTGAAATATTTATAATAATATAAAAGGCCACTTTGAATACGATGTACACTTTACGTAATATCATACAAATTAAGCTATCACAAGGTGGGCAACAATAATAGTTGAAAAGAAAAAAGAGGAAATACCAATAGATATGTTTAAATAGATGATTAATAAGTTGACGCTATGCCAAAAAGTAATAGAGAAGGCACACGTCAGCGAAATCACATTTTGCAAACAGGCACAGGTAATAGTTACAGGCGGTAACAAATTTAAATACGCTTTATAACGCTTAGATATCATTTACTAAGGCTTTTTTAACTACTTACGTTTTTCATTTACCACTGTAATGATGCGTATACCAAACTCGCTTAATATATACCTCTAAGTCGGCAACTTCTCTAACTTAAATAAATAAAACCTTATGTTGGTTAATTATATCGACTGTAAGCACGGTTACAGGTGCTCTTAACACCTAAGGTTTGGTCTATCGACTACAGACTAAAGACAGTACTTACGCTAACGCCAATAGACCCAATATTTAAGTAGACCTATTAACCGCAGGTATTATCGTCGTAATAGTAGCAAAAGATATTGGATCAATAATAAGTCTAACTATTAATTAACTCGGCACTCCTCCGCTGAACGAAATAATAGAAAGGTAATATATTATATCCAGTATTGTAATACTTTAAAACAATACTACTTAGATTAAATCGCAAATTTCGAGGGAAATAAGCCAATTAACGGCGATAATACCCCCAAATAAATTCAATAACATAAAAATACTGCTCTTAAAGCGGCTCAATAACTAGCCGACCATACGTGTATATACCCTTTAGGTGGTAAAAACCCTTATCTTTGCCCTAATTAAGCTCAACCCTTTAAATACCTTTAATCTTCACGATCGCTATACGAACCATATGTTTTAAGGTATTATATCAGATATAGGGGTAGTAAGGTATTTAATAAAAGGCTTTTCTTAGTATGTAACATTACGAAGGGAAAGTACTATAGCCACTAATATTAATCTTTATAATGTTAATAAAACTAAAGTTAACTTCAGACCAGGCGAATAACTATTGTTACTAGAGATAACGGTAATTTGAACTGTTGTAGGAGCAATTACTTTCCACATTCTCAAGTTTCTTACCCATTTCCGTCTTTTCTTAGAGGATATAAAGACCCTAGATACTAATGTCGATGTTAAAACAAACGAACTGATTAAAAACACCTAGAATTTTCCCTTCTTCTTTAAGTAAGAGCACCTATTATTTTATCTTTAAGGGCCTAAAATAATGTTATTGAACTTAATGAAGCTGTAAATATGTTAATTACATCAGCTCTTTAACTACTTAAACGTTAATAAGCTATATAAAGTCCTATGATCTACAGGGCATAAAAATGTGGAATATATTACCCTAAAATCTATTAAAAAGCTCTATTACTACAATCAAATGTATTACCAAGCCCCTCGAAAATTGAGGTTTATATTAAAACAAGATAAACATTTTCATTACGAGGTTTTTGTTAATATATTTTACTTATATTAAAAGCCTATCTTTTATATCGTTAAATCCACAACATTTTTTACGGAATCAAATTTCCAAAGTTTCTTTCGTAAAAGAATACGTGGAAACCACTAAGGAAAGTGTAAATTAAGACGTACTTAGGCTTATTTAATTTCTTTGTTTACGATAACAGTACTAATCTTACGACAGCGAAGTTTTAGGAAGATATTGAAATAATATGTATCTAATGTAAATAGGTGTCTGTAAAGGCCTATTAGAGTATTAGAAAAGTTAAAAGAGCATACGTTTAACCAGTGAATCTTTACCATTAACAAGTACCGAAAAGTGTATTACGGCCTACAGTAAAGCTTGAAGGGAATTGGGAAGGAAATCGGTATACCACCAGGTTAAAAATACCCTTAACACTAAAAACAGCCCTATAATAATCGACGTACTTGCTTTACCATTACAAAGTAAAGTTCTCGTGTGGCGTGAGCCGGAAAAATAGAAGGACCCGTATAAGATCTTAAGTATCGTAAATTTTAAAGTAGTTATTAAAACTTCTAATAGTCTTATATATTTTAAACCACCTAGGTTAAGCCCTGTATTAAGAATATTACCGATGAAAACGTATAAGTTGAACGGCCAAGTTATTACAAACCTTCTCTACCCATTATCAACAAGTTAATAAAACGCCTTTAGCTTGAACAACCCCCGAAAATTAGAAATGTAGAAAAGAAGAAATACACACTAGGCTGTATCTATAATACTACGTAGGTAAGCAAGAAAAATATAGATAACAAAAACTTAGCATTAAAGCTTCAAATATAATGGATTATCAAAACCTTCGACAAATATTTTAAGAAACACAATAGGTTTAAGATTAACGGTCTACCAATCCGAATTTTTACAAAATTTATACCGAAGGCTAATTTTAATATTTAAAACCCGAATATCACGATCGTTAGGTCGACGATTATTTACGACGTTAAAGGTAAGACTATGGGGCAGTCGTACGAAAAGTTACGTCTAATCGTTTAAAGGTACAGCGATAAAGTTAAAAACTTGATCATTACGCAGTCGCCAACTATTTCAAAGATTAGCTAACGTTTAAAGATCGTTTTAGTAGTAAGTTTATTAGCAAAAATTAAAGTCAAATTTACGTTCAATAATCGTAATATAATGTAAACCTATACGTAATTAGCAATAGATTTACAGCGAATCATATTACTGGAGTTATTATAGAAGTTACGTACTATTTACCATTTAAAAACGGTAATACGATGTATTGAGCTACTATATAGATTATCTAAAGTAAACGTCCATTGGTTTTTAACCTATTAGTCGCACTTTAAATCACGGTTAACGATAAATTCTTTAATATACGACCTGTACTTGTTGATAATACAGAAGAAATATTTTGGTTTGGTAGTTATATAAATTGACGATACCCTTTTTATTAAAACAGCTAACTTCGTAACATTGAAATATCAGGCGATTAAGATTTTCAATTTTGAAATTACAAGCCGGTCACAACGTTAGCGGTCGGTAATTAATTTAACTTTAACAAATTGTTACTCCGTATTCTTAGTATTAATACCAGTTTTAACTTTCGTTAAAAGGGTTTAGAAACTGATTTAGTTACAATTAACAAGACTAACGCGGCTAAAGTTTAACAGTACTTTAAACAACGTATCAATAACAACTATATCATCACCTGATGTTAACTGAAGGCCTCGTATGACTCATTTATCGCGGTATAAGAACAAAAGCTAATAAATTAGGACTTTGACCGGTTAAATAAAAAGCTCAAATAACAAATGCGAAATTTGGACTAAGAGATTAATATAGTCCTAATCGATCTGTTAAAGATAAAGTTAATAATCTTTACGGATAGGTCTTTCACGAATAACATCGACCTATTTTTATAGATCGGCTTTTTAATAACTTTGATTAACTAAAATATGCGGGAAACCCAATTTAATATTATTGGTAACCTAATTTACTGGATATTTATCAAGTGTAAGAGGATTACACAAAGCGTATTAGCCTTAATGATTTACATTATAATAATAAGCTTTAACATAAGCATAATATTATGGAAAACCCTTGACCTTATTACTAAAAAGCTAAAGATTCCTTATATTCCGGTAGTAATTTGTATCAACTCAAGGAGCCTATTCGAATACCTTTGAAAACTCGGAACCACTAGTGAAAAACGCCTGATAATCGACGTGATAGAACTTCATAAAGCCTATGAAGGAAGGGAGATTAAAGAATTCCGATAAATTAACGGCAAAGATAATCTTACTAATATTATAATGAAGGCGTCACTGAATAGGGCCCTAGAAAAGTTTGTAAATAGCAACCGGCTAACTCTATATATCGAAAGCTACGTTAATAGACCGCCTGACAAGCCTAAGTTACATAACAGCAGCGGTTAGGAATATGCTAGTAAATTAGAAAACTGTTAGGAAATTTACGATGTTAACTTATTTGATTAGCACAGCTGAAGTAGAAGTTTATAAAGGTTTTTAGCGGAAAATCTTTTTGTAAGAGTTGATAAAATCGAACCTAAGAGCCGTGGGGTAACTAACGGTAATTAGGTGTTATAACTCAAGGACCAACTGCAGACTATGGAATAGGCTAGCAGCCAGCTGCGCCATTAGAAGCTTAATGTCCAACACATCAAGTGGGGATATCTCTTATGTAAGGACCCAGGGTTAGGGTTGGGACCGCAAGGACCAAAGAGCGGTTCAGTCGATACTATATAGGATCGCAGGAAGCGACCAACAACTTCAACGGTTCAGTACTGAAGATAGTATGAAGGCTATAGGATATAAGAATACAGTCATTACCACGTAGATAGTATTTCTTTCATAACTCTTCAGTTGTCAATCTAAGTATTCAGTCTACACACCTGAATAGCCTAACGGCTAGTGATCATTCTACAGCACGAACAAATATCTTCTTAATATTGCACCTTTGTTACCTCTATTACCTTACTGCTAATATAAACCCCCTAACACCTTCTATGTACTCACGGGTATTTAGTGTGATCATTACATTGAGGTCAATTTACATGTCAATAGGTATATTTTAATACGAAGGTTAATAAAAATTAACAGGGGTCTAGCCAGTTAACGAGTTTACAATTTAACGCTTACCAGAAAAAATTAGTTAACCACACTAATTTACGCATACAAAGTAAAAAGCCGCCAGTATTGGAATAGTACTACATATAATATAATAGGTCAACTTTACTTACAGGAAAGTTAACTATATTAACTGCAAGTTAATTTTTTTGTTTTGTGTAGGTTTACTGCATTAGTTGTAAGTTGAGTACAGTAGGCTACACTTCATATAAGGGCACGGGCCAAGCAATTAGCCATACAAATTACAGTACAGACCGGCTAGCGGTCTGCCAAACTTAGAACAATATATCCACCATCTGACCTCGTAATACTACTGTTACTTCAACCAATCGAATCGATAATATTGCAACATTTAAAGCCCTATCAACATAATTAAAATATATATTTTTATACCTTATATCTTTGATTTCTTTTCATTGCTTCGAATTTTTCGTTGGATAACTACTTTTTTTCTCAAGTTTCAAATTCGCCTACAATTCTTAATTTAAAGTAATTGATTCATTTTTCAATTTACGGTTTTATAGGAAATTTATCTTGCGATTTCAAATATTTACGCTTTTTTTGCGCAAGTGATTCAAATATATTCCTTTCAAAATCCATATTTCTTATTAATACGGAAGTAGTGGTAATCATTATTAAAGGTTTACCTAATTTATGTAGGGAAAATATCAATTAGTTTTTAACCAACTTAATTAGAAACAACAATTTTTACCTTTTTATTATTAACCTATCTAGATTAGTTTTTTACGTTGTTTATATGGTAACGTTTTTAACTAATCGGTTGCTCACGGGTTTGCTTGCACAGTCGATTACTTAGCAAGGTCGGCGTATAGACTATTCCTACGTCTATTTAGTGTCCGCTATTCAGACTTGTTTATACGGCGACCTTCCTGACTAATCAGCTTGCAAGCCTGCAGGGAAGCGGGTTTGCTTGCACACCCGGATGAGTCAGCAAGGTCGCCGTTTATCTACAGTAAGTACTACTGACTCATTCCGACCACGTTATTATGTAGCGTTAAGCAGCCACCAAGCTTTAGCCCTACAGGCTCCATGCGAGTAATAAAGAAAAAAAAAGTAGTTGCCAAGGTTTATGGTGTTGGGAGGAAGGATGGTCCGAGCGAGGGTGAGTGCCAAAAACGGAAGTTGCAGTGGAAACTCACTGGGAGGAGGTAAAATTATCGGCATTTTTCAACGATACCCATTCAACTCCGCGCAACCACCCGGCGTTATATGCACGGAATTCCTCCCTTTCCCACTTTCCACTTCCATCGATGAACACGCCACGAAGATGTCCATGATACGCCCGCGACGGCTCACGTCTCGGGGCATTGTTTCCCTGCTGCTGCCCCACCTCTTCCAGCGCGCGCGCCACCCTGGCCTGCGCGAAGCTGAGGACATCATCGCGATCAAGGTCCCCCTGGACGCGGCCGACATCAAACAAAACAGCACCAAGAAGAAAAACCGGTTCCTGAAGCACCTGTGCCAGCAGGGCCAGCCGGCGACGCACGACCGGCCCAAGGCCAGCATCTGGAGCGTGATCACGGGCGGCTGGGTGCCCGTCGCGCAGATGTTCCCGTGGAGCATCTTCCCGCCCGCGCTGGGCGCGGGCGTGATGTGGCACACCGTCGGGGTCACGGGCCTCTACGCGCCGCAGAACGGGATGATGATGCCGCGGCCGGCGCTGCAGGCGCTGACGGACTGGGCGCTCGTGGTCGTGCCGCACGCGGAGCTCGGGTACATGTTCCGGGTCGTGGACGCCGGGCATCCCGACATGGCCCGCCGCGTGTACACGAAGGCGCCGGGGTTCGAGCCGCCAAAACTCGCCCTCGCGGATCTCGACGGGCGCCCTCTCGTCATGCCGCTGGGGCGGCCGGTCCGCCAGCTGCTCTATTTCCACACGTGCTGTGCCGTTTGGAAGAAGACGTACCTGGAAGCCCCGGAGTGCGAGAAGGACGACTTCATTGCGAAGTTCAAGAGCAACTTATCCGACGTTTGGCACTGGGGCCCTGTCGGTCCGAATGGCAAGAAGGGCTTGGAGCCCAGACTGAATGGCATCACCTCCATATTCCTCATGAAACATTTGGACTACCTGACGAAGTACGGGGAAGCGGAATATGCGAGGCTCGGCGCAGCGCACAGCATGGAAGATGTGCCGGCCTGTCCACCGCCCGCCAGGCGTCCTGAAGATCAACCAACTGACGAGCCTCCACCAACTCTACCACATCAACTCCACTCTGAGCTTGAAGACCAACGCCCGTGGCAAGAGGAGTTCCCCCCGGCCCACAAAAGCCCGACACCGACTCACGCAAAAAACGCTCCTGGCGGCGAGAGTGGGCCCTCGATGAGAAGCCACGAGCACATAGTTATGCCCAAGAAGAACTGGCTAAAAGAGGACAGAATCCGGATCAAACGCATCACCGGATCGCGCCAGGGGCGTGAGGCATTTCGTGAGGCGTCGCGCGAGACTGATGCTTCCAAGAGGCAGGGTGTGCGCCCGAAGCTTGTCAGGTATATCACGGTGGCGGGAAGGGAGCAGTAGACTGGGCGGACTGGGCGCACAAGGCATACGGGCGCCACGGCCGTCGCCGCATGAGGCGACACGCCCCAACAGCAACAGCAGAGTGCCGTGAACGCCATGGCCGATCACCCACCCACACGTCCGCCTCGCCGGCCGCCCTGGTCCGAAGGAGACTCCTCTCCAGATGCCCAGCACCCTGCGTGCTCAGCCGAGCCGGGCCACGGCCAGGCTTCGCTCTCGTCCAGGGGACCAAGCTAGCCCTGCGCTCGGGCTTTCGTGGCAATCGACACTAGAGATATTCGGTGCGCCACGGGCCGACGAGCTTGGTCCTAAACTCTGGCGCTGGCTGAAGGGCATGCCACCGACGTGGGTTGGGTGTCATACCTATGGTTGGGGCTGGGGCCAAGAGCGCTCCGATTTCGATGATATGCATGCATGTACTATACTGTCTGAACTCGCGTCGACGAGGCATCGCTCATAAGGATCTACAATCACATACCTACTCCGGGGGCTCCCCGGGAGGCAGCCCGGCGGAGGGAGGATATCTAGCTCAACACTCCATCAGGAGGCTGTGCGCTGCCATACACTCTACTTCCTCCTCAGCGTCGCGGTCTTCCCACGCCATCGTGCCACTTGCTGAGACTCGCCGCCGCCGGGCCATCGCCCGTGTCGGACACAGACAGCCCGTGCCGAGGATCGGCGAGCGCGCGTGTGGGCGGGCACCCTCCGACTCCGCCGGCCCTTCCCTTCGAATCCCGCTCATGAGCACGCGCATGGCCCCGGCTGCTTGCTGCCTGCATGTGCAGTGGAAAGTCGGTTGCGGCGATGCAGCAATCTGCAGCGCCTTGAGCACATTCCCTTCCAGCACGCCGACGGCCCCCTCCCCGGCAGCTCCGCTGTGGTGGTGGATGTTGGACAGCCTCGGTCAAGCACGGGGGGGACCGTTCATGGCAGACTGACTGACTGCGTTGGGCTTGTGCTGTTCAGACAGAGTTGCTGCTTGGAGGCCACTGTGCAGTCTAGAATAGGCTACGAGCTTGAACACATGCAATGCAAGAGACGAAGCGATGGCCTGCCCTTGACCCAACGAGTGGGATTCAGACAGCGCCATTCGCCGTTCTTCTGCTCCAAAGTCCACCTCTCGAAGGCATTGCTACAGGCCAGGACGCGAGGCCCCGTCCACTCCTTCCCGTGCTCTACTCATCTGTCCTCTGTTTGCAGCAACCAGTCACGTACGATGTAAGGCTATGGTGGGGTGATGCAATGCAAGTCTATTGATCACGTTCATCATGCACCAAATGGTATGCATCCCAAGGAGCCCAAGCAGGGGTTCCGAATCACCCATCCCTTCTAGCTTTCGTGCCGCCCTGCCACTCTTACCACCAAAGTCAGCCCCAAGCGGCCTCAAGGGCTTACTTGAACAGACGCTGCAAGCTGACTTCCTTGCTGCCATCATGCTTGTTGAGGATTTTGGCGGTCGACAGCTCAAAGTCCTCCTGCGTGACGTGCACCCTCCTCTCGCGCAGCGCGAACATGCCCGCCTCGGTGCACACACCCTTCAGCTCAGCGCCCGAGCAGCCGTTCATCTTCTCGGCGATCTTGCTCAGATTAAGGCCTCTCGTCAGGTTCATCTTGCGGCTGTGGATCCTCAGGATATCCGCACGCGCCTCGACAGTGGGCGGGGGAAACTCGATTTTGCGGTCGATGCGGCCGGGTCGCAGCAGCGCCGGGTCGAGGATGTCGAGGCGGTTCGTTGCCATGATGACTTTGATGTTCTTGGTGGGCTCGAAGCCGTCGAGCTGGTTGAGCAGCTCCAGCATCGTGCGCTGCACCTCCGAGTCGCCGCCGCTGGATCCCTCGACGCGCGACGACCCAATGGAGTCGATCTCGTCCATGAAGATGATGGAGGGCGCATGCTCGCGCGCCATGACGAACAGCTCGCGCACCATGCGCGAGCCCTCGCCGATGTACTTCTGCACGAGTTCGGAGCCCGACACGCGGATGAACTTGCAGTCGGTGTGGTGGGCGACGGCACGCGCGAGCAGAGTCTTGCCGGTTCCGGGGGGGCCGTAGAGCAGGACGCCCTTGGGCTGGGAGATGCCGAGGGACTCGAAGAGCTCCGGATGCTTGAGGCCGAGCTCGATGACCTCTTTGATTTCCTTGATCTGCTGGTCCAGGCCGCCGATCATGTCGTAGGTGGAGTCGGGGACCTTCTCGACCATCATGAGGGAGACAAGCGGGTCGACGGAGGAGGGCAGGATTTTCTCGAGCTTGTATGAGTCGGAGAGGAGAGTGACGCGCTTGCCCACGGTAAGCTTGGCGATATCGACAGACTCGGAGACATCAACGACTGTGGGTAGGTAGGTATTAGTACAGTTGCCACTCCTCAACCCGGATTGTTGACAGTAGGAAGGCGCATACCATATTTGCCTTCTGGGTGAACCTTAACCAACACCTTCTTCGTGCCCATGACCTTGACGACCTCACCAACATAGGAGCCCGGTTGCTGCAACAAGCCCAGCTCCTCCCGCAAAAGTCGCACTCTGGAGTTGTAGTCATTCCTCTGGGCCTCGAGACGACGAAGAACTGCTTGACCCTTGAGGATCTCCAGCTTCATCGACTCGATCTTGTTGTGGTAGTAGTTGTCGAGCGCCATGGTTAGGGAGGCTCGAGGCACGCGGGGCGGAGTCGGGGAAAGAGGAGAGGGTGGGAGAGGGGATTGGGTCTGGTCAACTGACGCAGATGGCGACGTGGGTCCTTTCGAAGCTCGAGAAGGCGGGTCCTCGAATCGCGATGGGGTTGACGACGGGTTTCTGTGTTGTTGTTGTTGTTGATGTTGATGATGTTGTGGTTGTGGTTGTGGTTGTTCGCGACGGGAGCGATGTCCTCAGCCGGCGCAAATAGGCCCAGAGCTGCCACAGCCGCTGCCGCTGCCGCTGCCGCTGCAGGCAGAACCCGGCCCACGCAAGCATTGCTGGCCCAATTCCACTGCAGGGAACTATGACCAAGCAATACTGCGATCTTGGGAGCATTTCGTGACTTGTTACATAGTATTGATTGCGAAGTGCGCGGCCATCCAGTCCTTTTTATTCAACTTCATCCAAGGTCGTCCGTCCCATGCGACGAAGCCATCTCGCCCATGGCAAATGGGTCGCAGCGGGCGCTTCGGCAGATTATGCCCACCAGCGAAATCACAGCACATCCTCTTCCCGAGTGGATGGCGTCACGAGGCTGTGGTGAATATGACGAGTAACCATGACGAGGCTCGCAAGTCAGTCGCCCTACTGATTTGACTCCTGGCGTGCCGGTTGGAAATACCTACCCTCCTTTTTACATTCCTGCAACCCAGTCCACGCCGGTGCTGTTACTTTTGCGTCCCTTTGCAGGCATCCTCACGACATCCATTGCCGCTTGTTAAACCAGCGAGGATTCAACCGGCCACCTATCACCACCGTTTCAACACTGCCAGAGCTGATATACTTGTACTTGTAGGAGCCTTCAAGCAAACACAGTGCTGACCGAAACCCATACTGAGCACAGACCTGCTGGTATGGTGGGGTGCAGATTACCTGGTGGGCCACATGTGGCGCCCTCATGATGGGTGGACCCTCAAATACATAGTAATATGCACGGCTTGCGGTGCATCAAGCGCTTGCAGGAGCGAAAGTGCACAACATGGCAAAAAGCGGAATGGGTCAGGTTTTCGTCCACTGCCCTGCAAGCGGGCCACTGAACCCTCGTGGACAGCGAGTCATCATCTGGGAATAAGCCACAATGCGACATCATCGGGCAGGTGGCTGCAGCAGGATAGTGCGAGAGGCATCCTCATAGCTCAGATAGCTCAGATGACAGGGGCAACAGACGTATTTACCGTATTCATCACCGGATCATTGGCCCTGACCGTTTTAGCGCTCCCGTCGGGCCATGCAACGGTGCAGCCGCACTCTACAGATAACAGCACTCGGCGCCACAAGGTATGTACTGTACTATGTATGTACTGTAGTACTACCACACGCCTTGGAAGGAACGGAAGGAACAGTCCAGGGTTCCCTGTAGTCCAGGCCTCTGTGCCATGCACAGTGAGTAAGCCTCGAAGAAGAGTGTACATGAGCCTGAAGGAGGGCGGGGAAAAAAAAAAAAAAAAAAAATTAAGCTAGACACAGGCACTGACTTTGTTGATGCTTCCAACTTTATAACTTCGGCTTCCATTCAATTCCACTTGGCGCCCAGCACCTAGGCGCATCAACCGTGAGCTTACTTTATCATACAATTTCATCTCCACATCCTCTGGACACCACCATCCACTTGGTCTTGCGCTCCGGCCTCTTATCTTGCCTCCCCTCCTTCTCTGCAGTATTTACTGCCGAGAGATTGCAACATCCACGTGCCTTGCCATGCAATCGATCCGGCGTCATCATCACTTGGACGACCTCCAGCTGCTTGCGATAAGATCGACACGACATGCAAATGATTTCGACAGCACCTAAGCATCGACCCACTCCATCAGCCTCGCCTCTGCATCCCAATCTTCATTGACACCGTACATTCCCGCCATCGCGTCTCTGACCAGCTTCAGGGTTTTCCCTGGTCACTGTGATTTCATACATAACATCAGCCTCTCGACTGCCGCCTCGTCACGTCCTCGCTCCTTCCCGATTGACGCCCAACGAGCCCGTGTATGGCTTCTCCCGTGTCCGAGACACCACGATTCGCTTCTTGAAAGACGAGACACATTCCACAGAGCTTGCTGAAGCTTGTCCACCCTACCCATACCTCGTCCAACATGGACCCCTCGGATCACCACGCTCCGGACGAGAGCACCGCTCGCTCTCAGGTCTCCTCCATGGCGCACTCGCCATCAGACACCAGGAGTGGGAGCGCCTACACACCTATCGCTGGCACTGCCGACGATGACGCATACTCTGCTAGTTACAATTCCACAGACACCGTCCGACGGAGGCCTGATCCTGTTACTTATGGTACGTGCTGCCTATCATGGCCAGGCGCTCTCTAGTACTGTGTGATCCACTCGAAGTTCTCCTAGCGTATCATGCCATATGGCCTAATCGTGTCTCTCGCCCTGTGCTGCCCTCCATGTGACCATGCACCAGCAGCTGACAACCCGCTTTTGCCGCCGACAGGCACTATCAGCCCATCCTTTGGAACTGCATCCTCCTCGCAAAACAACGGACAGTCAACATCCCACGAGCGACCCGTGCACGAGAGCCACCATTCGCGCGCAGCTACCGGCGGCTCGCAACCCTCGAGGTCTCCTATGATAGGATCTGGTATTGAGAGAGGAAGAGCTCGCCCACGCAAGCCGCCAATGCCCCGGAGAGCATCATCCAACGTCCAGGCTCCCCACAGAGGCGGCGTCTTTTCTGCCGATGATGCCCTCGAGGAGGTTGCGGCAGATCAAGTCTTCGAGCGCCACAACATTCACGCCTCCAACGTCCGAAAAAGATCTGCTGCTGCGCTGCCGACGCTGAGCAGGATACAGTCGAGTCGAGATGGGCCAGAAGGCAGCGACGACCTGCTAGCGAGGACTCCGGGAATAAGGGAGGAATCAGAGGAGGGCGAGGAAGAAGCGCCGGAGGTGCATGAACAAGAAGAAGAGATGGAGGCAGAGAATTCAAACGACGAAGAGACAGCCGAGGAAGATGACGACGATCTGAGTGATGCCGAGAGCTTCACACTCAGGGACCGGCAGCAGGCCATCAACGAGACACATCCCTTTGGTATCAGGTTATGGAAGCCTGCCCTGTACAAAAAAAAGCGCTCCGTGCAGAAAAATGCCGAGGGAGATATCCACAGTTCACCTGGGGGAAGAGTCAACAGCTGGTTGCTCCTGTTCAATTTCCTATGGACGATATATTTCGGCTGGTGGCTCTCTGTCATTGCGTATGCAGGAGCGCTCGTCTGCTTCGTCTTCGCCGCGGTGCCCGGCGGCCGAGAGTATGGGCGTGTGCTATGGGGCTTGGGCGGGTACGTCTTCTACCCCTTCGGCAAGTTCATCCGTCTGGAGCAGCAGGAGTCGTATATCGATGAGGACGAGGGCGAGGGCCGGAGCATCACCGAATACGAACAGTGGCAGAACGGCGATCTGGAGTACGGGCGACTGTTCTTCGGGCCCGACCGCGGCCGCTCCATCATCGGACGATCACGGCGGAGCATCGAGTCGGAGCCCAGTGAAACCGACAGTCTACTGGGCCGAGGTCGCAGGAACCACGACCATGGCAGCGACACTGACGCACCCCGTGTCAAGAGGCGTCTCTTTGGCCGTGGCCAGTGGAACATTGGAAGGGTCGTCTTTTTCCTCTTCTTCTACCTCTTGATTACGCCCTCTCTGTTCCTCGTTTCGGGCATATGCTGGTTCCTGGTCTTCTGGATCCCTATGGGCAAGGTTACCATACTGCTCATCGACCATCTGCGACGGCACCCACTTGCCATGTCGTTCGAGTCCGACATCTCGTACGCGCGCATCCCGGGCCACTCTTCCGTCGTTGTCTGCACCTATCGGGCTGTGGGCCTGAAGTACTGGAAGTACACTATTGACGGTACCAACATCTTCCTCATCAACCTGATGGCTGTTGTGCTGTTCGTCATTTTTGACTGGGCAGTGCTCGAAGGCGTCCTCCACATTGACATCTTCATTACCTCGCCAGCCTTCCTGTTCGTGGCAGGTCTGTTGTCCATCATCCCGCTCGCATACTTCATTGGCCAGGCTGTTGCGTCGATCTCGGCGCAGTCGTCCATGGGCCTGGGTGCCGCCATCAACGCATTCTTCTCCACCATCGTCGAGGTTTTCCTTTACTGCATTGCCCTGAAGGACGGCAAGGGTGCACTCGTCGAAGGCAGTATCGTTGGTTCTATTTTCGCCGGCATTCTATTCCTCCCGGGCCTTTCGATGTGCTTCGGCGCCATCAAGCGCAAGACGCAGCGCTTCAACGCTCGGTCCGCGGGCGTCACATCGACGATGCTGCTGTTTGCTGTCATCGGTGCCTTCGGCCCAACGCTTTTTTACCAGATCTATGGATCACATGAGCTCACCTGCACGGGCTGCATCAGCTTTGGAGAGCCTCCACACGGACAAGCAAGTGACTGTCGGCGGTGCTACTTCAGCCAAACACCCGCGCTTGACGAACGATTCTACATAGAAGCCGTCCGCCCGTATTGCTACATGGCGGCAGTCCTGCTCTTCCTCAGCTACGTGATCGGCTTGTGGTTCACTCTGCGTACTCACGCTGCAGTCATCTGGAATACAGAGCAGGACGAGAAGAAACAGGAGGAGCAGCAGCAGCTTCGTACCACCGGGGGCCGCGCCGTACTCCGCAGCGCCTACCCGTCGCTTGCTGAGGCGACCGGTGCGGAAATCCGTGACAGCATTGTCTACAAGCGAACCCTGGGACAAACCCTTAGGCAGGTTGGTCTACAGCCCAGCGGCCCCGCGAACGGCAATCTCGCTATACCGCACCTCCCACCGCCCAAGAACGACTCCACCAGGGCTGGAATGCATATCCCAGGCTTCAGTGACACCCAGAACAGCGAGTTGGTCCACCACATCGCCGAAATCGCCACGACCGCCGCCACCGCCGCAGCTAGAGACGCACGCAGTGGTACGGCTAAAGGCAACGCCCCGCATACGCCTCATCTGCCTCAGGGCCACTCGAGCGTAAGTGGCGGATCCACACATCGACCGGTACCTATCCGTACTGCGACGTTTCCCGACCACGAAGATCCCATGGGTACGCAAGCTGAAGTGGCTGGACACGGTGGTCACGATGCGCCGAACTGGAGCAGGCTGAAGTCTGCTGTCATTTTGATGGCCGCGACCGTGCTTTACGCCATCATTGCGGAGATTCTGGTCGATACGGTTGATGTTGTACTCGAGGGCTTTGCGATCGATGAAAAGTTTCTGGGCATCACGCTCTTCGCACTAGTTCCAAATACTACGGAGTTCTTGGTAAGTTTGCCCTCTTTTCGCTCCACGGCCGGCCGCCTCTCCTCGCTTGGTTTACCATGATGAACACTATGCGTTATACCCAGCTCACTCAGACGCATCACATGCGGGTGCTGAGATCACGTGAATATCTACTCCTGACCTCCAACTTCTTGATTCATACACTTCTCCACCCTCTGGCCGTCTCATCTCGCTAACACAATTGCAGAATGCCATCTCTTTCGCCATGAATGGCAACATCGCCCTCTCGATGGAGATCGGTTCCGCTTACGCCCTGCAAGTCTGCCTCCTTCAGATCCCAGCTCTCGTCCTGTTCTCCGCCCTTTACCCCATGACGCCGGGCGACCCCCTTGAAGCTGCCCGGTACACGTTCACACTCCTCTTCCCACAGTGGGACATGGTCACGGTCATCTTGTGCGTGTTCCTGTTGTCGTACATGTACGGCGAGGGCAAGAGTAATTACTTCAAGGGGTCGATCCTACTGCTCAGCTACCTGGTGGTGGTAACTGGGTACTACTTCAGCGGGTTTACCTTCGGGGTGGACTCGGCTATGCAGGCAAGTCGCTTTGATAGGTGGAACGCGGAGGCGGATGCGTGGATTGCACCCGATATAGGAGCAGGCAGTACGGTCAAGACGGTGGGGCAGAGGATAGTGGCTTGATAAAACGTGGCTGATGGACTGTCGGGTTATGCTGGTTCTGTTCTTCACCCTCGGGAAAATTACGTGAATGGGCCAGCGGCAATGTCGTTTTCTTATGTACATTTGCATGCCATGCCTGAAATGGGCTGGATTGTAACGACGAGAGGTGACTGTGTTTTAGCAGTTGACTTGAGGCTGCTTTGGGCTTTCTTTTTTTTTTTTTAATCTTTTTCTTCTTTCGTTTCCGCATGCAGGTTATGTGGGCTTGTGTGGTAATAGCGTATGGATATCCCGTCGGGTTCTTTTGGTACCCTTTATTTTTCGCGTTTTGAGCATGATGTTCTTGAAAGATCAATGGTCATGGATCTTGCGTTGCACTTGGCGAACTTCAAATTCTCACTCAACAGTTAAGCCAGATGGTCAACCAGTAGTTGCTACCCAAACATGTGCGAAGTTGTGTGCCAGCCAGCACACTGCATGTTCCTCATCTCGGTCGCCTCTAATTTTCATGTACAGCAGTGCAAGACAGGTTCACGGGGTCATCACCAAGGTAGCCAACTACCCGACCAGGCTGCATAACAAAGGGGGTCGTCCTGGTTTCATAGGGATGGCAAACAATACATTGATCGGTCCAGAGCGGTGAACGTACGTGAGGGCATTGGCAGGTCCTGCCCGGTTCATGTCCGGTTGCATTGGTCTACGGACCTTTGTCTAATTATATAAAGTTTCCACGCCGGCCTGGTGCATACCTCATGGGTCCACTCTCCCCTGCCTCTCCGACCCCTTTTAATCAAATACTTTAACAACAAAACATGGGGGGGAAATGTTAATAAAATCTCAACAGAAAAACAGTGAACCAACTACATTAACCAGTACATCTTCAATATGAACGGTGGCAAAAAGTTTAGTTGTAACGGTTGTACCTTTCAAAACTATCGTAAATTCTTTAACGACAAGACAATTAATATGTAAAAAACAATTCAACGTACCGTCAAAGCTACTCTAAAGATAGAAGTATAAAACGTAGGATTTACATTCTAAATAAAACACCAAAAGAACTAGCAGAAACAATTTTTAAACTGGCTCAACTTAAGAACTACCCTCAAAATCCTTAACCTCTAAAACCACAAAAAAAAAAAAAAAAAAAAAAAAAAAAAAAAAAAAAAAAAAAAAAAAAAAAAAAAAAAACGAAAGGGTATTAATAACTACCAATGCCCTTACATACATTTCAGGGGACCAGCCCTTAATTCCCAATTAAGTCAAACTTTTAACTCTACTAATATCAAATTTTTACATGTTGACGATAAGAAAACTATTAATTTGCTAAGCAATCTAATCCCTATTTACAATAGTGCAAAGTATGCATTTCGTGAAAGAAGAATATGTAAAGCAACGACTGCTAACGCGGTAGGAGAAATTGATGTCAGCGCCATCCAACGGAAAATTAAGCAAAATCATTCTTAAAACTTCCCTTAAAATCGTTAAGTACCTTAGGGTTTTCCTTAAAATCAACAAATGCTTTAAGGTTTTTACTAAAATCGTCAAATTCTTTAAAACGAATATTCTTATAGAAGGTACACCTATACATATAAGCTCACCATAAGCCTTACCATAAGACATTACCTCTCAGGCTAGGCGACTGGCAATTACCTCCATTATCACGACTCTAAAGGTCCAAATTTAAATTAACTGTTAAAAACACTATCGATAATTAGGACAACTATGGTAATTGTTCCCCAAAATCATTCAAAATAGTCGATATTAATTATAAACTCTATGTAGACTTCGCTAAAATCTGCAATGACGTAGAAAAGTATAACAACAAACCCTACAATCTACTTAACACAGAAATAATAGCATTCCTTAACATCTGCAACTGAATGGAAATTCAACCTTTAGGTTTCCACTTACTATTCCCAAAAATCCTCACTGGTTACGCCAAAGACTACTATCTAACCTTCCTAACTATAGCAAACACCTTCTGTAAAATCTCAAACAAAATAAGAAGCTACTTTGAATATGATGTCCACCTTATGCAATATCACACGAACTATGCTATAATGAGGTAAACGACAATAATAACAAAGAAAAGAAAAAAGGAGGAAACACCAATAAAAATCCTCAATCAAATACTTAACAAGTGAATATTATATCAATAAGCGATAGGGAAAACACACGTTGGTAAGGCCACACTTCGCAAGCAAATACGAACAGCTATTACAGGCGTTAACGAGTTTAAATACGCTTTATACCACTCTAATACTACATGTAAAGGCTTCTTTCACTAATTGAAGTCCTCTTTTACAACTATGATAACGCGTATATCAAACTCAATTAATATATACCCCTGAACTAATAACTTTCGCAACGAGAATAACAAAAACTTTTCAATTGCAAATTACATCGATTGTAAATATAGAGAGTTACAGTGCTCAAGATCTAGTTTAAAGTCTATAAACTGGAAGTCATACTAGCGACACCAACGCGAACAAAACCCAAGCCGACCTGCTAATAGCGACCGCAAGAACTATCATTGTAGTAATGGTAAGAGACATTAGATATGTAGTAAATCCTATGATTAATCAAATCGCTACCTTACAGCTAAATACCACAGACAATAAGTAATGTATTATATCTAATACTCTACTATATTTAGTCCAAATTACTAGGATTGTATTACAAAATACAAGGGTAAAAAAGTTCTTAACAATAACGATAAACTATAATAAATCACGTAGCATAAAAATAATACTTTTAAAACAACATAATAACTAGCCAACCACATTTTCCTGTACTGTTTAACTGATAAAGATCTTTACCTTCGCTATAAAAATCAAATACATAACCCTTTACACATTTTTAATCTTATCGACCATTACTTAAACCATACGTTTCAATACACATTAAATATAAGTGCAGAAAAGTACTAAATAAAAAGCTATTCGCAATACGTAGCATTACGATGGAAGAATAATACCGCTACAGAAAATCAATTGTCAAAATACCAGTAAGGCTAAAGTTAGTTTCAGCTTAATTAAAAAAAATTATTATTACTATAATCGACAACGATACAAATAATCGTTAAGACGATTACGTTCTATATCCTTAAGTCTCTTACTCCATTTCTTTTTTACTTAAAAAATAAAAATCTCCATTATTAATATCGCTGTTAACTCTCATAAACTCGTTAAAAATACCCGGAAATTCTCTTTCGTCTCCAAATAAAAGCACCTCTAATTTCATCTTTAAAGGCCAAGAATAATGTTGTTAAACCTAACGAATTTATAAATACACCAATTACACCGATGCTTCAATCAACTATCAACAAATTATACAAAGTTTATAAGTCCCTAAAATATTTAAATATGAAATACTTTACTTTAAAGACTATGTAAAAGTTGTATTACAATTTCTAAATACACATAAAACACGTCAAAGGTTCAAATTTACGTTAAAAATAACAAAAACTTTAATTATAAAATCTTAATTAACGTTTTCTACTTGGACAACAAACCTATTCTTTATATTATAAAGTCGAAAACTTCATTTTACGACGTGAAATTCCTTAAGTCATTATCAGCAAAGAACGCATGAAAACCGTTAGTGATATTGTAAATTAACATGTACCAATAGCCACCAAACATAATCTTCCACAATAATGATACCAATTTTACTATGGAAAGATTCCAAACTAATAATAAAGTAATAGGAATTTAATACGAATAAGTAACTATTAAAATTCACTGGAACATCATAAAAGTCGAAACGGTACATACATTACTTTAAAGGTCGTACAATATCCTTACATTAAAGATTGAAAGCTTCACAAACCAGGAGGCACGTCTTCAAATAGCGGTAAAGAACATGAATAACATTGTGGGCCTTCACAGCCTATTACCAACATTACTGGTTTTTAAAAAAAATATCCTTGTCTGGCAAATAAATCTCTACTATTAATAAGTACCAAAAAAAGGCTTTGTTGTACGGTAAGGCTTTAAAAGAACTACTAAAGAAATTGGCCAAACGCGAAGTATTATAGGCTAGTGTCTGGGCTAGTGGTTACCAGGAATCTAGCCCTAGTAGTTGTCACGTTCTTACGGCGCTCTAAAGCCTCTCGGAAGCTGCACGTGAGCATGCCTTCACACGTTACGTAACCAGGCCACCTCCTTTTTTACAACTTCGTAGCAGCTTTTTAACAGGGAGTTTTCCTTTCTTTTTCATCAAGGTTTATAAACAAAATCCGACTACCTAAATCGATATGTTCGGTTTTAGTTCCTTTATATATAAACCTTGATTTCTGTTCCTGACGATACATTACCTGTTTATTGACGGTTATAACTTAAGGCTATATTCTTTTTCAACTTTTCGAATTTGAACCTTTAAATTTTGAAATAGTTTTCGATATACGCGTTAAAGGGTAACTTTAAACTACTTTAACGGTTTAATATAATTATTTTACAACTTAATACGAACGTTTTACCGACACCTTGCGTATAAAACTCGTTAAACGGGATGAAAACGTTGACAAATACGCTTTACATTTAAAATAACGAAATACCGACGTATTGAACGCGTTAACGAATATAATTCGATAACTCGAAATCATCGATACGTTTACATTTTCGAAACGAAACCCCCTGTAAAAGGTTTTATCACGTTACCTATGAACGACGTAATTAGTACACCGTTTTTTTACCAAGGATCGTATTAACTTTCCCAACAGTAACAATTCTAATCCATTTAACTTCGATTATAATATCGGCGTTTTATAAAATTGATATTAACGATTTAAACACAAATTTCTTAACTAATCGATTAATTTTTCTAATGTTAATTCACGGTTTCTGATATAAAAATCTACGATATTACGTAAATTCTGTAAAAGCCAGAAGTTTATGAGTATTACAAAATGAATTTTACATTTTTAAATAATGAAAAGGCTTTGTAAAAACCATTATAAAAAGATATTACACCTATAGTGATTACAGCAGTATTAACGACCTTGATACTTTTATAGATATGCGTTACGCCTATTATTATGATCCTAACGCAACTGAATCCATTATTTTTCAGCTTAAGAATATAAAATAAAAAGCCAGCGAATAGTTTTACATCTTTTTGAACGTTTAGAAAGCCTTATTTACGACAGTTGGAGACATAATTTGAAAATCCGCCGCTAAGCTTGCTATTTTAGAGTAAATTATCAATAATACGTTAACTAACACGTTACTTCCCCTCGATATACCCGCGAATTATAACTTATAAGTCTTCCGCGCCTAGTTTATTAATAGTCGATTTTAAAACCTCTGTATTCGACATAATAACACCAGTTATACTAACGTTAATACTAGAGTTGTTTTACGCGGTAATAGTAGCAACAGCGATGTACCTACCCGTAATAACTAGGAAACCGTTATTATGACTGGCGTAAACACCTTTTAAACCGTTACTAAGCGACGATTTACCTGGGTTAACCATTCTAAACTTTCCCGTCGTAAAACTTTTAAGTTATACTTATAGTATAACATGAACGGCTATCGTATCTGTATCTACCTGTTAAACCTTACGAAACGCCCAAGAAACTTTGACGTTAAAGTTATTATAAAATTTTATCTTATTTTAGCCGAAATTTTATTAACTTTTAGGAGGGAAAACTATAACTTTCATATATAGACCAGTATAAAAAAGGGTAAATTTTTAATTTGATCCGATAATTTCGCCTTAAGTTTTAAATAAATTTACGTTTATAATACATTTACTTTACAATTTCATTGAATTTGTTTACTATTTAATCAATATAGGTTATAAATATTATAATACCGTAAGTAAATAACATATAAGCTGATCAAAATTACCGTGTATCGTTATCCTACCCTGATAACTTAGTGAAACCACGTATTATGTACCCAGTCCCCCCCTATAATTTATTGTTATAACCTTTTTAAATATCGACATCGATAAATACCGATATATAATATAAGTTTATTTTTTTATTTATAATAGAATATCGTTTTAGGTAAACATTAACTAAAATACTAACAGGTAATTTATGTCATTTCTAAATTTATATTACTTTTGCGACAAATATATAACTATTGCGTATGAAAACGAGGGTTTACGCCGATATCAAAGACATTTAAAGGAATTGGCACCGCCGTATTTTATGATATTTTATGAAAAGCTCAAAGGGACTAAACTATCATTACATGGCTTGTTATTGTTTCCCCCGAAGATATTAATAATGTATTTACCCAGAAGTTACTTCTGTTTATTAAAGATAATCTTTCTTATGCCTTTATAGAGTTCGCCCCCTTTTTTAATAAAGCTTTTAGGGATAAACTACCTCTTTATTGTTTCAAAACCGACTACGAAATATTGTTTTAAAATGATAACTAAAATTATCTTTTAAAAGTTTCGTAAAACCTATTATACTATATATCGCAAAAAAGCTTTTTATATTAAGGAAAACGTTAACTAAATTTTTCGATTAGAGTTATATTTACACGAGTAACTTTTTAATGAATACCCCCATACTTTTCGGTGAAAACCCTAAAATTGTTCAAGGTCTCATATTAATTACTAGTAATTTTACGTTGTTATAAAGGCGAATTAGTTATCGTTTTACTGTTAGTAGGCCTTAGACGTTGCAACGTTATCGATTCGAATGGTCTTCTTTGAAGTAACAGTAGTATTGCAGTAGTCAGATGGTGGATGTATTGTTCTAGGTTTGGCAGACCGCTAGCCGGTCTGCACTATAATTTGTATAGCCAAGTGCTTGGCCCATGCCCTAGAGTTAATTGCAGCGTACTGCACTCGACTTACACACAATGCGGTAAGTCCGCACAAAGCAATACACTTGTAGTACGGTCAACTTTATTGGTAGTAAAGTTGATCTACTGCACTGCATGCAATACCATTGCAATACTGTTCCAACACTGGCGGCTTTTTGTTTTTGTGCCTGCGTATGCCAGTGTGGCCTGCCATCAATTGGTGGCAACCTCTGAAATCCCTCTTTAATCTACAAGTCAACAACAGGTCAGACCCCTGTTAATTCCGATTAATCTGTACTGGAAACAACCTTAATTACGGCCCCTTATGGCCCTTTTTCTCTAAACCTCCGAGGCCTCCGTTCCTCAAACCCCGTGCACAAATCCTTTATCACAGACTTATACAGACCTATACAAGTCAAGTACGCCACTATTGCCTTAGCGGTCTTCTAATTTTCCGGGGTATTCCTTCATGTCACGTGATGGTATCTTCATGCTATCCGATAGCTTTCGACTTATTTTCCTCTTTTTTAACTTCACTTCTTTCAAATTACGTAACACATTCTATGTAATCCCATTTTGAGGCAAAGGAATAGTGCGTGTAGTACATCTCCTGTTTTGCGTTACGTTCGGCGGCAGTATAACGTGTTAACCAGCAGCCCTATTTACCATAAATCTAACATTTCTTAGCGTTTAAGTTAAATTTTTTTAGCCGATTTGAAGACTTTAAGGAGTCATAAGTGGGAGTCTGAACCTTTCGTTAGCCGTACTAGCCGGGCCTTTCATACCTTCGATTAATTTAGTACGAATTAGAAGGGTCTTTTTCTTCGTCACTAAATTCCGGAGCTTATAGGTACATACCGGTCGAGCCAGAAACTCGAATAGTTACAATCGCCAGCGAGGAACGCAATTAACTAAAAAAAACCCTTCGCAGGTGGCATCAGAGCATTATAAAGCGTATTCAAACTCTTTATATCCTGTAACTGCTTGTCGGAATTGCTGGCGTAAGGTACCTTCACTAACTCCCACATTCCCTATTACCTGTTAGCAAAGCATCAGCCTATTAAGCATTTGATTTAAAAGTTCCATCTTGCTTTCCGGCTTTTTCTTGTGATCTAATATATAGGACCACTTTTTAATATTCCAATCTGTATAGTACTAGGCGAGATTAATATTGTATTCGAAATAGCCTTATACCATCGTAGATTTCGCGGAAAGAGGTACAATTCGTAAGGTATTGGAGGTAATAGTCTTTAGCTTAACCGGTAAGGATGTTGGAAAACAAAGAGTGAAAACCTAGCAACTTAACTCTTATTTAGCGGTAGATGTTAAAGAATAAGCGCAATTTGACGTCGAGGAAGTTATACGTCTTACCGTTATACTTCTCTTTGCCTCCTTAGATTTTAACGAACGTGGTGATTGCTGTATAGTCCGTATCTTCTATAGGGATGCACCAAGAGAGAAATGTGATATACTAGTTGTAAAACCCTTTTTTATTAGCCAGGGAAAAAAACTAAGGTTGCTATTAGTGCTAATAGGTAGGATAGTTACCTCTAGCCGAGTTTGGAGGGAAAAAGTCAATAGTTGTACCTATAGTCAGCTTAATTATAAATCTGGTCCTTCCTTAATTTGGCTATTGAAACTGGATGTGCTGAGGAGTTTAGGAGAAATAGGCCTGGTACTGTCTGCCGTGGGAAAGTTAGCGATAATCTTCTTGGTATTGAGGGGTTCGGCGAGGTTCCTACTTAATGAACTAGTAAATCTGATGGCTTAAGGGGTATAGATCCATTAGTTCCTTATGTCCATCCATTTAAGTCTAGACAGGTCCTTACGAACGTATGTGTAGTCATTAAATATTACTGTCACCAGCAATCCCTTTTCCCTTATCTTCCTAAGTCTATTGTAGGTTGTCATTTGTGGTGTACTCGTAAAGTACATTAGCGAGGTTACCGTCTTTATCGACCTTCGAAAGCAGTGAAATCCCTCGTTGGTATAAGTTAACCTTTAACTTAACTTTTACCGAATTCTTTGTCTTTTTCTATATGTCTAAACTTCAATCCCCAAAAGACTTAATATAGCCGTAAAAGGCTTTAATACTCGTGTTTTAATCGTTGTAAACGATATCGAGGATGAATTGGCTGATGTAGTTAGTGAGATGCTTGGGGGTAAAGTTTTCGTTAACTTTTTTGATCCAGAGGTTGTTATCAAAGTATTTGATAAAGGTGGTTTCGAGGGCCTTGATTGCCTCCTTCCTAATAAGGTCGTCGATAGTGTCGAGTTTTTTTTTGCTTTGAAGCTATCGTGACGAAGGTTAAAGAGATATGGTGTAAGTCTTAGTAGTTGACTTGGCAATCTGGGGCGTGGGGACTTGGCGTTTTAATATAGAGTCGTGCGACATGGCTTTTTTGGCGCAGATTGGTGTTTTCGCTCGTGTTTTCGCTTCGAGAAGCGAACTTGACAATTGAAATGGTATGGGGAGTGAAAAGAGTGAAGTATAGGCAGAGATTTGGTGTAGAAGATAGAGTCAAAGGTCGTTATTAGTGGTAAAGGTCGAAATTTATTGTTTTAGCGTAGTGACTTAGTTGTTTTTCTTGCAGTAATAGTACCCATAGTAGTATTAACTTAGCTGTTGGCCAACTTTCCGTACGTTAAGACTTCTAGGCAGTCAATCTTAATGCTTTTTCTTTAAAAATGGCCCAGTGAAGGTTTTTTAGTGTTTTCGATGATAGTAATACCGTTGCCACTTTTAAGTACCTGTAAATAGTAGACGTGCTTGAAAGTTTTCCTTATAGCTACCTATGAATAGCATATGTAGCTTCGGAGTCTTTCACAAGAATCTTCCCTTTACCTTGCGTAATTGTAAAGCGTAACCAGAAAGTAGCTTCTTCTTCTACTTAGTCAACCTATGCTTAACCTAATAAGCACTGATTAGTATTGGTAGGCCTTAGACATTACAACATTATCAATTCGAATGGTCTTCTTCAAAGTAACAGTAGTATTGCAGTAGTCAGATGGTAGATGTATTGTTATAGGTTTAGCAGACCGCTAGCCGGTTTGCACTGTAATTTGTATGGGCAAGTGCTTGGCCTGTGCCCTAGAGTGAAGTTCAGCGTACTGAACTCGACTTACACCTAATGCGGTAAGTCCGCACAAAGCAATACACTTTCAGTACGGTCAACTTTACTAGCAGTACAGTTGACCTACTGCACTGCATGCAATACCATTACAATACTGTTCCAACATTTATCTTATTAAGGAAACTGTGGATATTATTATATACCTTAATAGATAGTATATTTAGGTAGCAGTACATTACGCTGTAAGGTACAATCCTGTAGCATGTACGATAATATGTCATGTTACGGGCTGTACTCTTGCAGAGGATATGATAACTTGACTCGCTGCAGATTACACTCTCATGTGTGGAGCGGTTTAGAAGAAGGTATTCCAGAGTGGTATGCTCTGAGCAAGGGCTTATAAGCCCTCACCTGTGGCGTATACCTTTAGATAATTCTTCTGACAATCATCATCTTTTATACTACAATACCAATCATTCTAATTACTTTTTAAAAATCTTAGTTTATATAAACCTTCTAGGCAAAAAAACTTTACCGATACTGATTAGTAACTAACTATGTCGACTATAACAGCTAGGGAAAAAAGAGACAAATACATGTTGAATACCTATAATGGGATACTATAACGGTTTTAATTACTTATAATTTAACATTACCACTTATAAAAATTATATGGGAGTGTAAAATTACGCGGGAGCTTCGGGAAACCTAAAGCGTTACAAGATTATAAGACCCGGAGTTACTTTAAGAAGAACAACTTCGTTCAGTTAACCGCCAACTTTGATTGGCGCTCTAAATATACCTGAGCCCTTTTTAAAAGGCGTATTATCACGTATTAGGCCACGTAAGCCAAAACCATCAACTTTTAGAACCTTTCGTTAAGACCCATCCGGTTCTCGACAATTTACACCGATCGCCTTACCAAGATCGATTACATATAAATAACTAAACCGACCGCTTTAACAATATCAGTTACACATTAAATAACTAACCAATCCCTCTACTAAGTTCTGTTACGGCACTCTAATACGAACTGACTACTAAATACCGGATTATACAATTACATTCTCTTTACTTTATCTATTTTACCTACCTTCGCTCTGTTTTTACATTCGCCTTATCTCCTTATGTATTTTGTTTATTTAAGTTTTTTTAGCCACTTAGCTAGTGTAATTCCACTAAATTCTAATAAATATATTTTATAACGCGTAACCAATTTGCAGTTAAGTTTTATTCATTTATATTAGTAAGCGATAATAGGCCTTATTTGAATCGCTTTAATTATTGGACATATTTAATATTTAATCATATTACTCTTTTAGAATTATAACAACTTTATTCAGAACGGATATGATAAACGTTAAAGAATATATGAAATACTTTTGTATATATACTTCGTTTCGTAATAATATTTTAAAACATTTAGACCTTAATTTTTGGAGCAGTGAAATTAAGGCATTAGTAAAAGATTTGAACCTTTATACAGAAAATACTTATGTTATAAAAATGATTTTCGACTATTGTAACAGCGAATTTGAAAAACGCGACCCATTTGACGGTTTTAAGGAGAACTTTACCAATTATACGTTGGATATATAGCGAATAGTCGATAATATAATTTTAAAAATCCTGCGAAAACAATTACGAAACAATGGTATTAATATAACCGGTAAAAATAATAGCCGTATTACTGAATCCGTAATAAAAACGGTCTAACTTATATGAATTCCAAAAGAAATAAACGAAAAGATATTATTAATGAGGGTTGTAAAAGGAAATTACCTGAAAAACGGCAAAAACGCCTATTTAAAATAAGAGTAAAAGAAAGAGAATCGTTAGGAAAAAAAGGCTTATATGGACCGTAAAGAAGAAAAGAATTACCAGGAGAAAAAGGCTTGTGTAGGCTGTAAAAAGAAAAAGAACCGTTAAAGAAAAAAGACCTATATGTACAATCTAAGCCACAATCTCAAAAGAAAGGAGAGTTAAAAAAGAAAAAGGCGAATAAAAGCCTGGATATGTAATCTAGGCTGCAATTTCAAAAGAAAGAAGGGCTGGATACGTAGTTTCTAACCGACCACGAATCCCAAGTTTTTCCGCAAATACAATATCCAACCGATTACGAATCCCAAGTTCTGCCGCAAGTATAATATCCAACTAATTACGAATCTTAAAATATTCCGCGAATATAATAAACGCACCGCTCGTTTAATTTAAAATCGGTTATAATTACAATACCTACACCGATTGTATTAACAGTTTCGATTACACTATACTAATCCAAATCGATACTTTAGGAAGAGGAATAACCAAATAATTTATACGCAATTAAGCCACCACAAAAAAAACAAAAACTCTCTTATCGCTACAAAAACAAGTTACTTACCTACGAAAATAAACTACCTACAGTAGTATTTTAACGCTTTTACTCACGTATAACACTTTATCGTACGTATTTAAAACATAAACAATGATTTTAATACCTGTTACCACAATAGATATTATGAGAAAGGTTACTCAACCAAATTCTTAACATTATTACTTTACTATAAGTAAAAAAACAGGAGGAAAAAGAAGAGAAAAGAAGTTTTACCTGAAACTATAGCATACACCACTTTTATTACTAACCAGAAAAGATAACATATATAACTATCACTACCAATTAGGAATATTGTTACTAAACGACTAATATGGACCGTATTACTTATACTATTACTATTAGATTACGAATACGAATAAAAGCTATACTATTACCATTAAATACGGAACTAATACTACTAAATACGAAACGTATAAAGAAAAATAATAAAATATTACCTATATAGATATTATTATATACCTTTATAGATAGTATATTTAAATGGCAGTACATTACGCTATAAGGTACAATCCTGTAGCATGGATGATAACGTGTTATATTACAGGCTGTACTCTTGAAGAGTATATGATAACGTAAAACGCTGCAGATTATACTCTCATGCGTAGAGCGGTCTAGAAGAAGGTATTCCAGAGTGGTACGATCTGAGCAAGGGCTTATAAGCCCTCACCTGTGGCGTATACCTCTGGATACTTCTTCTGACAATCATCATATTTTATAATACAATACCAATCATTCTGATTACTCTTCAAAGACCTTAGTTTACGCGAATCTTATAGATAAAGCAGACCTTACCGACAGAAACGCTTAAAAATATATTCCAAGTAGGGTAATTTATCAAGTTAGATATTAAAGCTTCTTTTTACAAACTTCGTATTAAAGAAGGGGAAAAATTTAAGACGGCATTCCGTATGTTATTTAGACTTTTCAAATGGATTATTACCATTTTTAATCTTTTTAATATATTCGTTGCGTTTTAATAATATATTAATCATTCAGAACGCTTTTTAATCGTTCCTCTACTTCGCCTACTTCGACGATATTCTTATACATTCGAATAATACTTTGAACAATTATAAAATTAAGGTTATATATGTATTAAACGCTTTGAATATTACGAGCTTTTACCCCGATATATTTAAATGTCTAATAGGCGTTTAAAAAAAGCAAATATTGAGTATCTGTTATAAAAGTTAACGTTAGTGTTAGCATACATCCAGAAAAGTTTTATATTATTCGGAATGAGCGGTTTATACATTTATTTCAAAAGTAAAGGGTTTTCTCTAGTTTACTAACTTTTACCGACGTTTTATTCGCGAATATTTCACGATTATCAGGTTTTTAATTCGATTATCTCGGAAAAGTACCCTTTTCTGTTAGGAGTTCGAGGAGACAGTTGATTTTAAACGGCTTAAGTTTAATTTTCTCCTTAAACTTATCCTCGCTCATCAGGATTCTGACCGAAATACTTTTTTCAAAGCCTATTTTTTTAGCCGGACCTTAAGTAGTTATTTGTTTTTACACGATAATCATGATAACCTATAATCGATGATATATTACTTTCATTGTTGATCGTTTGTAAAGTATAATTAGGATACTTATGATAAGGAATTACTTGTGATGATCAGTTATTTAAAATTATAAAACGTGAAGTATTGGGTACAATATGTCTATTTACCGTTTTTATGGATTACATAATTTTTAAATACTTCTTATATATATAAAGACCTTTTAAATAACAGGTCTGTGAATTCAAACTTCTATATTCATTTAAGTTCAAGTTAGTTTATAAGAAACTAGCCAATTAAATTGTAACTAATATATTATTTCGAAGAAATCATGATATTTTAAATGGTTTTTTCGATTTACGCTTTTTATACCGGGAACTATAACTTTTACTCGCCGAATAGGCCGTTTCCGAATAGATTTCTAGTACGTATATTTTCCAATTAACCTTTGTTAGTAAATCTATCCCGAAAAGTTACGAGATTTTTATCAATATAGATCTTTAAAGTAATTAAGACGCTGTTATTATCCATAACGTTACTTACTTTCAATTAATTTAAATAATACCTATAAGCGAATAGAGTTGTTTTACTGATATCTTTATTAATAACGACGAAGTACTTAAAGTTTTAATTTTAAAATATTTAATAAACGACTATAGTATTTCACTATTTTGTCATTGTATTTAGGTACCCGTTTACAAACCGTTTACTATCTCGTTCATATAGGTTATTTACGATTTACTTTTTGCTAGTTACTCGAGCTTTAATATCACCATCGTTATCTTTTTTAAAACATATTTTGAACCTTAGTTATATCGCGTGGTACAGCGTTTTTGCCGAAATGAAAATATTTATAGGCGTACGACCTATTAATAACATCGTCGAAATGGGGTTTTTAAGCTTTTTCCGATTTATAAATGGCTTTAAAACGAGATTTTTATCGACTTTATAATCTATTTCCCTTCAAAACACGCGGGAAACTTACGTTACCTTATGGTTATTACGGATCATTTAAGACAAGCTATTGTTCTTGAGGCTATAATTATTATAAACGCCAAAGTTTACGCGAAGCGGTTTTTAAGTTATTACTAGTGGTTTTAAGGATTTCCTAGTATAATTATTAATAACTAGGGGCCGAGTTAGACCAATAGGTTTTTAAAACGACTGTATGACTTAACTGGAATGTAATATCGCTTGAACACCGCCTGTTACCCCGAGACCAACGGCGCTACCGAATGTACTAATGAGCAAGTCTTAATATACCTACGTTTCTTCGTCGTTTATACCGAACTTAATTAAAGTCGTTTATTACCCGGTGGTTTTTCAACGTTAAATAATAAAAATACGATTACCATCGGTATTAACCCGTTCTTTTATAACCAACAACTATTACGTCGATTTCATATAACCCGTATAACGTTCATTTATCCTAGTTATGAAGTCGTAAACAAAAGTAGAAAATTTCGTTTAACGTATTCACGAAGTTATGGAATTCGTATTAACCGTAATGAAGGCTACTGAATAACTAATAAAATAAACCTTAAATAAATAACGTTTATCTTCGAAATGTTTATAGGTTAATAATGATATTAGACTTTTCCTTAAAAATTACAAATAAGATAAATTTTCAAAAAAGTTACGTTGACATTACAATGTTCATGATGTGATAAATCTTATGAATTTCTAAATCATTTGATTTAACGTTTCAGGAGGGAAATATCCCCGTTTCTACGTAAATCAATTTATTAAAAACGTTGTAAACCCGTTTTTAAATTAATAAATCCGTAATTTTTAATTATAATCCATCGAAATTATAGTGAAATATAACGAAACAAACCCTAAATATTATATTGAAAGTGTTTCGCGAATTCTAACTAAACTTTAAATCTGTTCCTCATAAAGTAACAACCCCCCGAAACAACAAGTTTCAATTAAGTAAATACATTATGTACATTTAAGTTAAACGCCTGTTTCGAGGTTTTTCAATACGACGGCTTTCGAAGTTTTCGAATGAGGTTAAAAGTCGGTTAAATAAAGTGACGAGCCCTTTCGTATATCCTGTAAACGATTGTAAATTACTGTACTTTTAGTTACAAAACGGCGCCGAAACCACTTTTTTACGGGTGTTAAATATAAACGGAATTACATTAACAACTAACTGATGTTACTTAAATATATTTTTCAATTTGACGCCTTCGAATTCCTTACCCATAATTTCTTTTTACATCTTTACCAACTTAGTCAACCACACGTTAGTACAGCCTAATTTACTATCCATATGTTTGGAAATTTAATTAGTTGTTTTATTACTTTCAGTTACATTCTTTCTCCATTTATTAGCCGTGATACATACGTTTCCCGTTAACAAGTTAAATTACTTAAAAATACGCTCGTTATTCAAAATCTATACGATCCGTAGGCTACTAAAATAGATATAAGTAATAGGTATTAAACCTGCCGCGCCGTGAATATTGACCTTTTTTATACCGAGCTTTTATGGTTTTTTTCGTTATGATAACCTATATTTACACTCTTTTTAACCGTTAATATTTACTAAACAGCTTACTAATAAGAGAATTACCTCGATTTTAAGTATTTAATTCTAAATAGACTTTAAATAGCTTTTCTACAACTTTGTTTATACTAAGATTCAAGTCGAAGAGCGTACATATATAACCAAAAATATTGCATATAACGCTAAAAAAGTGAAAACCATACCGGGTACGTATATTGAGCTGTTCTTAAACAATTTCTTCATAGTTATATAAGTTAAACTTGCCTTCAATTTCCTTGCAAAACTTTCGCGAATCGAATGCTATCCGGTAAATATATTCGAAATATACTTACTTATGTCTTACGTTTACTTATTTATTGATAACTTGTAATGTAAAAAATATACACTATTGAATAAAGGTAAAATAGCTTTTAAATATATATACTTACATGTTTGATAACCTTATTAACGGTCGCAATTAACTAAGCGTTTATTTTGGTGTTTATAAACGATGATAATAACAATAAAAAAAGTGAAAAAAGGGAAATCAATACGCGTTAAGTATATATATAACTAGCTACTATTATATTGCTAAAGAATAATTAGAAGAAATAAGTTTTGTATTTTGAGAGATAGGGGGGCGGGGGGTTCTTCAAAATTATTCATAAGGGAGGGGTAACGGCGGTACCTTTTATATAGTGTCAAATCATTCGATAACTTAAAACCTTTTACGCAATACTAAATCGTTTCAAGTCGCTCTGAAGCAGTCATTTCGTATATTCCACACCCTTTGGTTTTCCAATACGTTTTATCATCTTTCATACCATACCACGCAGAAAAAAAAAGGGGGGGGGCTAGAAGTAATGTTACAGGCTAGTGCTTAAGCTAATGGTTACCATGGATATATCTCTAGTAGTTGTCACGTTTTTATGACGATTTAAAGCCACTCAAAAGCCGTACGGGAATATGCCCTCACACGTCACGTGACCAGGTCACCCCTTTTTATATAGCTTCGTAATAGCTCCCTAACAGGGGCTTCTCCTCTCTTCTTTATAAAGGGTTATAGATATAATACGACCACCTAAAGCGAAAGCTTCGGCCTCAATCCATTTTCACCAAGTTAATAATACCCTTGATACCAGAAACAGTCTCACGACGATTAACGTACTAACTTTTCTATTGCAAAGCGAAATCTTCGTATAACGAAAATAAGGTAAATAAGATCGTCAATTCAAAATCTTGAATACCTCTAGCCCTAAAATAGTCGTTGAAACTAATAACGATTCTGTAAAGTTTCGTACAACTTAGGTTAAATCCTATATTAAAATGATGAACGATAACATAAGATTTTTTTTTAAAAAAAAGTAAACTAGTTAATACAACCTTTCCTTTGCACAATTAATAAACCGATAAAACAACGGCAATGAGGCCTACTACCAAGGAAAGATTATACCAAGAATATGGCTAAAAAATAAACATTGGAGCGCACCTAGACTACTACTTGAGTTGACAAGAATAATATTCGGCTTTCGAGATCTGCGCACAAAGGATCATTAAGGCTTTGGGAAAACCCTTTGAAAAAACTTTAAGGTTAAAACAAATAGACTTATTATTGGAGAAGTTATATAATTTATACTTAAACGCGACTTAAACATCTATGAACTCGATATCATGATTTTCAAATAGAGGATTATTCACGAAATCAAAGGCAAAAACACGGGAAAACCTTATAAAGAGTCACATATAATTACTTAAAGATACAGTAATGAAACCAAAAACTAAATCCTACGAAATCACTAACAATCCAAAAAATCAGCCAACTTCTATTGGTTGCATGAGCAACAAGTTATCTAACAAAACATAAAGGAAAATCCACTCTTAATAGTTGTAATATTACTCAAAAGTATACGAAATCAACAATTAATGTACAAAACATCGTTTTATTAAAACTATCTTCAAAGCTCCGTAATAAATTGCAATCAAAAACGGGTATACGATACTTTGAACCACTATGAAAACTAAATAAAACAAATATCAATTAATTAGTAATATATTAATCACATTTCAAATCGAAACTAGGTATAAAGTCTTGGACTTAAGACCTTATTTACCAATCACTTGAAATTGAAAATTTAGCATAATAAGTGTACAAACTAAAGTTAACTTCTTTATGAAAATTGCCAGCTTTATAATATCGAAACAACGTACGATGACAAACTCGAAATTCTGAAAATTCCAGCTAATCGTAACTTTGACTAAAATCAACTATCTAAACTTGAATCGATCGTCAGTCCTCAAACATAATATCAAAAATATTAATGTCTACCTCAGTTTCCAACACAAAATTTAAGGCGCTGGTCCAGTCAAAATTAACAGAACTAACGTAACAAAATCTTAAAGATACTTGAGACAATGTGCCTGTAACAGCTACATCGTAACTCTATACTAGCCTGAGATAACTTATAACTCATTCGTTACGGTACGAACCCAAAACACAACTAATGAGGATTATAATCAACCAAACAGAAATCTAAACTAACAAACAAGATATTTGGATCAAGGGGTCAATGCAGTCTTTATTAATCTATCAAAGATCAAGTTAATAATATTCATTAACCGCTCCTTCACTAATAACATGAATTTTTCATTACAAATCGGATTCCTCATAACTATCATTAATAACAATAAATTACAGAATAACTGATTCGCAATTACTAAAAAAATCAATACGCTAATCTTTTACTAAATACAAAACTGTTACACGAAATTTACTTACTTTTGAAGTCGACGACGTAATCATTGACTTTAATATAGGCATAAATATATGAAAAATTCATAATATTGTTCTTAAAGGCTAAAAATTCCACCAATCTCAATTATCATTTCTACTGAATTAAAAAGCTTATTTGAATACCTATCAAAATTAAAACCAACTACCTAAAAATATATAATAATCGAAGTTATAAATCTTTGTAAAGCTTAGCAAATTAGGGAAACCGAGGAGTTTGAATGAATTAATGGAAAAGACAATTCTACTAAAGTTATAACGAAATCAATACTAAAAAAAGCCCTGAAAAAAGTTTATAAATAGTAATGTTCTGACTATATGAATCGAAAGCTACGTTAAAAACCCCCCTGATAAAGTTAAACCACGTAACTTCAAACAGAAAGAGAAACAAAAACACTCTAACAAATTGAAAAAATGCTAGGAAATTGGAGCCCAATCTAAAGACTTAATTGATTGGTACGGTTAAGTTTTAAATATATACAAGTCTATATTAGAAGATACGTATATGGGAGTAAATAAAGTCGAACATTGGAACTATAAAGTAAAGGTAGGTAATTAAAATTAATTTGAGTGCAAAATATACTGGGATTGACAGTGTTCTGGCTGGCGAACGAGGAGGAACTTAAGGTACTATAATAAATAAGTGTTTAACTAGACTATTGGAAGAGTAGTCAATTGCAGTACAGTCAAGTCAACTATACCTATAGTTAGTTGATTGTACTGACTGCAAATTGACTGTATTTTGTGGGATTAACTGTATTGACTGCAAGTTAATTATAGTAGGTTCCCAATTTAGGTTGGGGTACGAGGCAAAGCAATTAGCCGTACAAATTAGTGTGCAGACCTGCTAGCAGTCTACCAAACTTAGAAGTAACAACATCACCACTTTTAATGCAGCACTAGTTACTTTAACCAGAGGTTCGTATCTAATACATTGCAATACTAAAATCCTACCAATATATACTAACATACGCGCACAAAATAGAAAGCCGCCAGTAGTAAAACAGTAGTTAATTATAATACAGATGATTCAACTATACTGTTAGTAAATTAATTATACTAACTACAAGTTAACCGTATTATTTATATGTTACCTATATTAATTGCAAGTTAAGTACAGTATATGCTTATTTCAAACTAAGGCATAAGCCAAGAAATTAGATGTAAAAATTAGTATGCAAAACGGATAGCGGTCTACCAAACATAAAATAATATATCTACCACTTGACCATGCATAACTACTGTCAATTCAACCGATTCAAAGCAGAAACATTTCAAAGTCTAAAGTCGTATCAATGGGCAAGACCTATCAATAGTTAATCCATCTGTAATTGACATGAAAGTATAAATGACCTTTATGTTTTTTTATGAAAAGCATGGAGGTACCCATTAGAAAGTTATTCGTGCGAATATAACCTTAATCCAAGAATTCTGTTAATATTTTCTGTAACAATAAAAGTTGTTCCCGTTACATCATCCAAAAGTTGACATTTATTTTTGTTTCAAAAATATACAATAAGTTTTGAAAGCATAAATAAGTACCTAGTTATTAATTTTATTATTCAATAAATATATGGATTCAATGGAAACATTAGAAAGGTTATTGTTCATAATAACAGTTTTTTATAAAGCTAATACTATATTAACATTTTTGAAAGAAACAGATATAAGTAACGTAATAACAAATCGATCTTTAAATACATATTAGAGTGTTACGTAGAAAATCATAACATTTATATTTTTAAGTAACGTTTATTTAAGAATGAACCACCGTTATCATATACGATAACCGTCTATTCGTCTCAAAATGAATGAATACTATAAAACAATATGAATGACTTACTTTTTCTCGATCCAAAACTCGTAGAAAATAACTTCGTATTATAAACAGGAAATAATCTAAGTTTAAATATAGTATTTATATATAGAGAGGTCAATATCAATTTTAATTATAAAGGAGATAATTTTTAAATTGGCAACGATATAGTATCGGATAACTTTGTTAAGTTGTTCAGGTAAAACGGAAATACATCATAATTTCAAGTAGCAGATCAATTGTTTACTAATAACAGTATCATATTTGAAACCAATATTCAGTAAGATGTTAGTGAAATGAAGAACATTACGAAGGAAATTTACTATGAATTATGATATTTACAAGGTAAAGATAAGCTATCAGGTTGAATAAAATTCTCCTTAATTTCTATGAGCAACTATGTATAAAAGTTACATTTTTTTCTTCTAAAAGTTGATAAAGTTATTGATGATAATGAAATAAACGCATGTACTAACATTAATACCAAAATTGATTCGGCGTTAAACGGAATCCAAAGAATGAGTTCAGATTAGATAATTATTCATGCCATATTAAAAATATAAGTAGTATTGTATTATAATGTAAAAGTTCAACTTGGTTAAACTAGGAAACGCGCCGCTTAAAATAGGATCATAAAATGTTTATACCCTTTATTATAATATATTTTTAGTTATTTCATGCCGATTCATAATTTCCGTCAAGTGCATCAAGAATGATATCGCCAATATCATTACCACTGATAGAATGTTATTTGTAATCATCATAGTAGATACGCAAGTTATCAAAATATTCGTTAATGAATGAAACACAGCTAACTAATTGCTTATATTTGTTGAGTATATCGAAATTAAACCACGCTTAATCTAGCTTATTATTAATAACCGCTAAAAAATTATAAATTTAACAGTATAATTTCACAATATACCGTCGATTTGGGTTAATCAACCTTTCCAAAATTATTTAAAAACGTAAAAATTACTTACAAACGCTGTATTTAAAACTTGTAAATCAAGCGATAAGGATTTATATAGCGTTAAAGTCGTTATAGTAAACGCTAAATATAGTTATAAAAATACATGGGTTATTATTATTGTTGTCGTCGCCGTAAACTTAATAGCTTTAATAATAATTTTATATATTTCTTTTAACTATTTAATAATGACATAGAAATAACGCTTTGATTGACAGGTCTTAACTGATAAACCTTTAGACGTTGTAATGTTATCGATTTGAATCGGTTAAAGTAACAGTAGTATTGCATGATAAACTAGTAGATGTTTTGTTTTAAGTTTGGCAAACTGCTAACCGGTCTGCACACTAATTTATATGACTAATTACATAGCCCGTACCCTAGTGTAAAGGGGGCATATACGATACTTGACTTCATAATAAAACCACAAAATAATATACTTAACTTACAATTAGTATAGTCAACTTACTTACAATAAAGTTGACTAATTGCATTACAATTACTACTATTTTAATACTGGAGGCTTTTTGTTTTATACGCGTACATTAGTATAGTTGACCAATTATTTCCGTTTGCTGTCTAATTTCCTCCTTGTTAGTTTACTCGATTATTACCAATTTCACAGCTAAATCAACCTCAATTACCTCACAGTTCCAAGTTCCAACTTCATGAATTCTCACAAATAAGTCTTTCGTTGCAAACTTATACAATTCCCTAACTAAACTGTATTTATCAATCAGGTCGCTAACTTACTGGCAGTCTTCCAATTTACCAAGGTACCCCGGATTCCCTCCTTAATCGTTAGAACATAATTTAGCTTAATCAAACAGTCTTTTAACGTAGTCTTCAATACGTATAACCATACTATGACTATCTGCAAACATTTCTAGGATTTTTTTGGCGTTGATTTTGTTAAGGCGTTAGCTGGATTGTTTCTTTCGTCAATTTATTTAAATTCCTCAATCTTTTCATCTTTAAAGGCTTTGCAAATTTTCATTAAGTCGATTATAACGCGTTTTTTCACTAGTAATTCCTAGTTTTGAAAGGAATTCAAACAATTTCCTCAAGTTGGTACAATTTATAATCTGGATAATTTCCATTTTTAGCTATTTGATAACGGTATCAAGGGTTTCTCATATTGTTATATATACATTTAAACCGGCTTTTACATTATAAACCTTGAAATTTAGTAAATTTCGAGTAATATGTTTATACTTAATGAAGTTATAATTAACGAGGTTTTGAGTGCTTTTCAATTGGTTATTGTTCTAATTAATATCTATTAACGATTTTTTCATAAAATCTGATTTTTAACGATAAATCGGTGTTATTTATAAAAAAAATCCGTTCGTAAATATCATTCATTTCACCTTTGACAAGTTAATAGGAATTATATTAATCTCCTAGTTTAAATTCCTTATTTACTAATTCAACATTTCATTGAGTCTATAAAAGTTTTATCTGTTGAATTTTATATTTATATTGTAATCGCAAGATCGTTAGATGATTTCAGTTGGTATAAAGTAATAATATAATTATTACTCATATATTGATTTAAATAATTTGAAGCCCTCACTTTATTAGTTTTGTTAATTATTACCATATTAGCGTTTTGATCTGTTTGATTAGGGTTGAAGTAAATATAAATATCGTTAATACTATATTTATAGATCTACTATCTGTTAAAGTTAAATTATTTACCTTTGGCCAAAGTTGCGACCGGCTTATAATTTCAAAAAAAAATCAATTTCTTATCATTCTGATATCATAAAACTAATAATTTTTATATAAATGGTATCGTTAGTTTGTATATCTACTAAGGTAATGTTTTTTATACCATCAGTAAGTATAAATCGTAGGTTTAAGATTTTATATTTATCTTTTACTTCAAAAACGATTGCTAAATAGCAAATACTGATTACAGATAATTCCTAAAATAGTTTAATGAATCGTATAACCTTCAAAAATAGGTACTTAAACATTAATTTTATGTAATTTTATTAAAATAATCTTTTTTATATCAATTACTGATTGTGTATACGCTTCTGTAATATAACGATTATTAACAGTGAACTTTTCAATAGTTTTAATTAATTAAATTCACTGTTAAAGAAATTACTAAATGTTGGCAAATTTTTAAAATTGTTGGAGATTGCGTCAAGATTTAGTTTTTGACTTTATCGTTGTATTTTTCAATAATTAGGCATGAATTTCTATACGGTTACCCCATAGTTTTATCTTTAATCTTGCATATAATCCTTGATTTTAAAATCCTTATATTTGAGTTTGAATACTTTAAGTCGCATTTGGATACAAATTATACGACTATTCAAGTAAGGAGTCCATTATTCTTAACTCTATGGCCTTTTTTAAAAAGGCTTCCCAGAAGTCTTTTTTATTTTTGGTGTTCGTAATTTCATAGCTAGGTTTTATTTATCCTTTTTTTTTTCTGTTAACTCTGATATTATTGTAGATCCGGCTTAGAATATATTCCTTATTATTAGTGGTTTTTTAGTCGTTGATTCAAACGTCAATATTTCATTGACTTGTTGGTTACGGAAAAAAAGAGGTATATTATTTTACTTGCTTAGTTTAAGAATTTTTTTTATTATCGGCATCGTTATCATTAGTTGCCTTGATGTAAGTTTTGACTTGGGTTGAGTGAAATGTTGAGGGATTGTTGGTAATTTCAATAATCACTGTAGGGTTTGCGATATTTAAGATTTTAAATAGTTTATTTCATTTGATCAGTTCTTGCCACACAATAACATTACTTTATAGCGGTAACGATAACACGTTAATTGTTGTAGTAACGTTTCTGCTGTTAATGGAGTTATTGGTTTAAAGTCGTGTCAATTCCTTCCGTAGTTCTTTTAGGGCTTTTCCGTATACCACAACCCTTTTGAGGGTACTTAATGATATCAGGAATTTACTTATAAAACAAGGATAAGTTTTAAAGAACAGTTACGTCAACAATGAGTCGTCAAAGTTTACAATATCATTTTAGCCCTTTACTGCTATTTATAAACGTGTTTTCTTCTCCGTAAAGTTTTCATTCCTTAACGTCAAAATATTATACACCTTGCAACATAGTACTTATATCCTCTCGGTCTTTCCAATGTTTTAGTAGGCTTTAATAGGTACCCTTTTTTATACTGGATATTTATTATTTTTGTATTCGTTTGAAATTCTGCTACCATAAAGTTAGTATTTGTATCTTGAACAATAAATTTTAGTAAGCCCAAATTCCTGTTGATCTATAACATTTTCAACGTTTTCCACTTATTTTTTTGTTAATAGATATTTAAGGAATTTGGCTTTGTAAGAGATTAAAAAATGAATAAAGTGAAGAATGGGTTTGTTATTTAAATAAAATACGTTAAAGTAAATTTCGTAATTGGAGTTTTTATAGTCTTTTAGTGCAAACCTTAATTTTCGGGGGCTTTAGGTATATGTTTGACAATGATAGAAAAGTTTTTCGATAGTCTTTAGCGTAAAGTATTTAACATTTTATGCCTTGCAGATTGAAGGATTTTGTATAGTTTATTGACGGTTGAGTTATTGAAATTCTGGTGTAATTGACGTATCTTTAACTCCGTTGTATCTATTACCGTTGCGTTTGGGATTTGAAGATGAAATTAAAAGTTCATTTACTTGGATTCCAAAGGAAACCTCTAGCCGTTTTTAACCAATTAATTAGCGTTAACATCAATGTTGACGCCGAGGATCTTTATAATTTCTAATTAAAGAAGTAATGAGTTAGGGGATTTCATAATGTCAAACGTAATTAGCTTAATAACAGTTTCAATAGTTATTGATTTTAGTTACGATAGTTATTTGTTAGGGCTGAGGCCAACTTTAACCTTACTAATATCTTAAATTAGTCTCTGTACTAATGGTGCTTTCCAATCGTAATGAAAAAATACTACTAATGGCCTATTACGAAGTATCTTACTGCCTTTGTATATGGAATGATACCTTAAAACGCACAGTTTGTGTAATGATTGCGAAAATTAAAATGTATAAAGGGTTAGGTGCTTGATCTTTAGGGTAAATGTAGGGGTGTTCGCCACTTAAGCAGTATAGAAAGGCGCGATTGACTAATTATTAGGCTGTTTTAGAAGTAGTATCTTCATATCATTTAATTGATTTAAGCATATCATTGTCATTAATGGCCTTTTTACTCTCGTAGTCTACGATATAGTCCAAGTAGTCTTACCTGGAAGTAGTAAGATACTATGTTTAATATATTACAAGGTATTTATAATGTTTATCCGAAAGGTGATAAGTTAACTAATAACCGGGTTTACTATAAACTAAATATCTTTTACCATAACCACAACAGTAAATTTTACGATTAATACGTCTATGTAAGTCTTGTAATATTTTTAATTTTCATGTGGTTATGACTTTCAATGCTAAGATTTTCAACCAGACTTGAAGCGTTAGCATCGCCCATACATACGATCAATGTAGTATTTTATCACGCAATTTTCGTTATTATAGTCGCAGAAGTTATTAGTTTGGGGATATATACCGGTCAAGTTCAGCGTATGATGTTGGTAGGGCTTTAGATGTTACAAAGTTGTCGATTCAATTGGTCGAAGTAACAGTAGTAGTGCAGTAGTCAAGTGGTGGATGTATTGTTCTAGGTTTGGCAGATTGCTAGCCAGTCTGCACTGTAATTTGTATGTTCAATTTCTTGGCCCGTGCCCTAGTGTGAAGTATAGCATACTGTACTTAACTTATACCCAATATAGTAAGTCTACACAAAACAATCCATTTAATTTACAGTCAATAGAATTAATTTTACTGTAAGTTAACTTAATCTACCGCATTTCAGGTAATACTATTTCAATACTGGCGGCTTTTTAGTTTGTGCGTATATGTTAATGTGGTTGAATAATCTTTTCCAGTTAACTTCAAATTGCAACTTCGTTAACTGGTTAGACCCCTGTTAATTCTGATTAACCTCCGTACTAAAATGCACGCATTTGCATACAAATTGACCCCAATTGCCGTTAGTTGCCCTATATCTTCAAGGTTTGACTTTATTGACTCCTATAAAAAAAAAATTCGCCATAGACCTATATAGTCATTCACTTTAACCGTATTAATTAAATACGTTAATATCGTTAATCAATTGATAGTTTTCTAGTTACTAGCATATCTAACCACCGTTACATAACTTGGACGTATCAGGCGTCTCATTAACGTAGTACTCGATATGTATAGTTCGCTCATTACTATTTATAAACCTTTTAAAGGCTTTATTCGGCGATAACTTCATTATGGTATTGATAGGATTGTCTTTTCCGTTAATTTACCGGAACTCCTCAATTTCCTTCCCTTCATAAGCTTCGCGGAGTATTATCACGTCGATTATCAAATGTTTTTCGCTGGTAATTCCGAGTTTCGAAAGGCATTCGAATAGGCTTTTTAAATCGGTATAAATTACCACCGGGATTTGAAGAATTTTAAACTGCTTAGTAATTACTTTAAGTTTTTTCCATAATGTCATACCTATATCAAAGCCTGTTATCATCCCGTAAACCTTTAAAATTAGCACGTTTTGTATAATGATTTTACATTTAACAAATATTTAGTAAATCAGGTTTCCGATAATATGAAATTGGGTTTTCCGCCTATATTTATTAACGAAGGTTATTAGAAAGCCGATCTGTAAAGATAAGTTGGTGTTGTTTACAAAATACCTATTCGTAAAAATTATTAATTTAGCCTTCGATAGGTTGATTGGAGTTTGAATAATTTCTAAGTTTAGATTTCTTATCCACTACTTGAACCTTTTGTTTAGCCAATTAAAGTCTCTATCTATTAGTTTTTATATTTGTTCCGCGATGGATAGGTAGTACGATACCTCTGGTTAATACAAGATAATAATATAGCTGTTACGGGCATGTTATTGAAAATATCTTTGGGCTTTAACCACGTTAGTCTTGTTAATGGTAGTCAAATAAATTCCCTGATCCTTTTATCGAAGGCTAAAACTGTTATCAATACTAAGTATACAGATTAACGATGCATTAAAGTTAAGTTCACTGCTCTTCGCCAACATTGTGACTAGCTTGTGATTTCAAAACTTAAAGTCCTTAATATCCTGTTATTCCGATATTATAAAGCCATCCATTATAATGAAAAGGGTATGGTAAGTTTGTATATTTACTAAGTCGAAGTCCTTTTCTCATGTTACTAGTAAATATGGGTTGTATATTAAATATTTTGTATGGAGCTAGAATTTAAAATTTAATTAGTTAGTTAGAAACTTATAAACTCTCATTTTAGCTAATTCTTAGCATCGTTTAATATGTTGTATTACCGTCTCTAAAGAGTAAATTACACGTAGTTTTTATGGTAACTTTAACAATGCGATTTGATATAAATTCTCTTTGATTGTGTATAGGCTTACGTTATATTACGGCTATTAAGCGTGAACTTGCTTCTAGTTTTTTCTAGTAGACTTGCTGCTAAAGCAATTTCTAATCGTTAGTTTATATTTTAAATCGTTAGCGACTACATTAAGATTTAGGTTTTCCTTTATCGCTGTATTCTTATGCGATTAGGCGTGACTTTAATAACAAGTATTCGTTATCATGTTCTTTCCTACTTACTTAATTAGTATTTCAAATGCGGCCCAATGTATATTTCTCCTTCTTAACGTTTTTTGGGGGGGGTTATCCTCGTCGGCGGCGTTTTATCGACTTATCGATATCGGGTAGGTAAGGTTTGTATGAACTCGTTCGCTTGGCTTAAAGGTCTTTATCGTTAGTAGCCCTAATATAAGGTTTGACTTGGGTTATTAGAAACGTTATAGAGCCGTTAATAGTTTTAACAACCAGTTTATAGTTTGCGATATTTAAGATTTTGTATGGGCCCTCCTATTTACCCGGCTTCCGTTATACAAAGACTTTACTTTATGATGGTAAAGCAAGTACGTCGATTATTATAGGTCCGTTTTTGGTATTAAAGGCATTATTGACCTAGCTTCATGGTGATTCCCTTCGTAGTTCCCTTAGAGATTTTCTGCAGACCGTAACACGCTTTTGGGTACTTGCTAATAGCGGATATTTACTCGTCAGGCGAAGGTACTCTCTAAAGACCAACAACGTTAGAATTAGGCCATCAGTGCCTACATTATCGTTTAAAATCTTTACAGCCATTTAAAGGCATACCTACGAATCCGTAAAACTTTTAATTTCTAGCATAAAAATGTTGTACGTTTGGCTAAGTAGAGAGTATGCCCTTTTAATTTTTCTAATACTTTAGTAAGCCTTTATAGGTACCTATTTACACTATATACCTATTATTTTAACATCTTCCTAAAATCCGCCGCCGTAAAGTTGGTGCCGGTATCGTGGATAACGACGTTAGGTGGACCTAGATACGTGTTAATCTATAAAATTTTTAGTGTTTCTCACGTATCTTTTGCCAAAAGGGACTTTAAGAACTCAGCATTGTGAAAAGAGGTTACAAAGTTAACGACGTAAAAAATAGGCTTATTATTTAAGTAAAATATATTAATAAAAACTTCGTAGTTAAAGTATTTATCGTTTTTCAGTGTAAACTTAAATCTTCATGGTGCTTAGGTATATATTAGTAGTTATGATAAAACTTTTTGATAACTTATAAGGTCAAATATTCCATATATTTATACCTTATGGACTTTAGAATCTTATATAGCCTGTCGATAGCTAGTTAGTTAAAGCTTCAGTAAAATCAACGTATTTTCTATTTCATTAGGTTTAATACCATTCATTTAGGGCCTTAAAAGTAAAATTATAGGTATCTCTACTTAGAGACAAAGGTAAATCTCCGGCCTTTTTTAACCAGCTCATCGGTATTAACGTTAACGTTGATGTCAAGGGTTTTTATGTGCTTTAAGTAAAAAAGGAAAGGAGTAGGGGACTTAAGGATATGAAACTTAATTAATCCTATAACAGTTTAAATTACCGTTATTTCTTGCAACGATGGTTGTTTTCCCAATCCGAAGTTAACTTTAGCCTTACTAATATCGGGACGATCAATTTCAGTAGTTATACTGCTTTCCCTCCGCAGTGATATGTATTTCGAATAGCCTCCTATTAAGTACCTTATTGCTCCTGTATCCGGTATAATACCTTAAAACGTGTAGTCCACGTAACGATCGCAAAGATTAAAGGTATATATGGAATTAGATAATTAATTAGGATAAAGGTAAGGGTTTTTACCATTTAAAAAGTATAAAAAGGCGTGATCGGCTAACTACTAAGCCGTGTCGGAAGTAGTATCTTTATATTATTTGATATACTTGGGGGTATTGTCGGTATTAATAGGCTCGTCGCCCTCGAAGTTTACTTTTTTATTCGAATAGTCTTGTTTAAAAATATTAAAGTGTTGGATATGATATATTAACTTTCTATTGTTTCGCTTGGTTAGGGGGTAGCGAGTTAACTAATAGTTAAGTTTATTCCAAATCTAACAAATCTTATTACTATTACAATAATAGTTTTTATGGTTAACAAGTTCGTTTGAAATTTGACACTATTAGCGTTAGCACGGCTGTTGCCTTTATTCTAAGGTCGATAGGCCAGACCTTAGGTGTTAGGGTCGCCCGTAACCGTATTTTCGATCGATGTAATTAAATAACGCAAGACTTTTTTCATTTATGTTAGGGAAGTTGCCGGCTTAGTAGTATATACCAAGCTATTTTAGTGTACGCATTATTACAGTTGTAAGCGAGGAACGCAATTAGTTAAAAAAGCCTTTGTATATAGTATTTGAACGATGTAAAACGAATTCGAACCTGATAACACTCGTAATTACTTTCCGTACCTATTCAAGAAGTATGGCTTCGTTAACATAGGCTTTTTCCATTACTTTCTAGTACAGTATTAACTTGTTAATTATTTGGTTTAACATATCTATCGGAGTTTTCTATTTTTTTAAATTATTATCGTCTATTAACTTATGGTGGCCAAATCTATAAAATATTACATAAAGTGGAAGTCGTATTTAAAGTAACCATTTATACTGTTATAAATCTCGCGAATAGTAGTTGTTCGAGTTAGGAAGATTAAGTAATAGTCTCTAGCGTACCTTGTAAAAATTCCGGAAAATAGTAACTAAAAACTAAAAAGGGAAACCTCCATCCACTCACAGATATTTCAAAAGAGAATTATCTTTGTATCAAGGATATTTTAAGGCTTTCCATTATACTTCTTTACGTCGTTTAAAATCTTGGCGAAATCCGTAAGCAGTTTGTAATTAATATTAATTATTTTGACAGGTTTTAGGGGTAAGTCGCCATAGTTATCACAGTCTTTATTTGTAGTGTTTCCTGGTAATTTAAGCCTTGGAGACTACGAAGTAATGTATTAAGGTTAATTGTTAGTCGCCTGGTTTAAGAGGTAAAGTTCTATGGTAGGACTTGTGGTAGACTTTCGTATATAGGTAAATTTGTTATGGAAAGTTTTTGGGGGGGCTTAACGATTTTGATTCATTAGTGTAAAACGCTAATATTAATATCTTTGACTGCATAAGCGGCCGTTATTTCATGTACCCCACCTTTGCTAAGAGCGTCGTTCGCGCTTTCACATAAAGGTACTAAGCTGCTGAATAGGTTAATAGGTTCCTCATCGTGAACGCTCAAAAAGACTCAATTTAACTAAGTTTGAAGGGGAAGTCCCCTAAAACCTATATGTGGGCGTTAAAGGTCTTTAGTATGATTTTTTCAAGGTTTGGAGTTTAAAGGTATTTTTCAAGCTAGGTTAAGTCAAAAAGTTTTTGTGATAGCTTTATAATGCCTTATACTGATAGATAAATTCTTTTCTATTTGAGTTCCTAATTAAGACTTTATTTAATTTCTTTTTGGGTTAATATTTATATGTGGATAGTCCAGTTATTAATGAAATTATGAAAGTTGCAAAAAAGTGGTTAAAGTCGTTCATATTAATGTATTTAACAATATAGTAGCCGATGAAGTTGGTTAAATATTTTTCGGTTAAGTCGTTATTAACGTTCTATCCCTAAAGATCATTGTTATAGTACTTGTTAAAGAGGTGTCCGAAGGCCTTAATGATTTTTTTGCTAGCAGGATCGGTGATGACTTTAAAGTAAGCGTTGACATTAGCTATCTGAACGTGCTGGCTTATATAAGGTGTGTAAGATGAGGAACTTGGTGATCTTTAGGCGTATAGAATTGGTGTTTTGGCCTAAAGTTGCGTGGAAACTTAGTGATTTAGCGTTAAGTTACGCAACGTGGCTTTCTTAACGCGACTTGGTGAATATCTGTGTTTTCGCTTAGGGTAGCGGTTTTAATGGTTAAATTGATGTAGGGGAAGTAAAAAAAGTGAAGTAAGGGCAAAGGTTTGGTGTAAAGGGTAAGGTCGAAGGTTATTTGTTATTTGGTCATAGTATTTAGTTGTTTTTGTAATAGTAATACTCTTAGTAGTATTAACTTAACCGTTTACCAACTTTCCGAACTTTGAAACTTTTAATAGTCAATTTTAACGTTTTTAAAAAAGATCTGGTAAAGATTTCTTGGTGTTTTTAATAATGATAGCGTTGCTACCTTTAATCTTCCATAAAAATTGACGCAATAGTAAAGGCCCTTCGCAAAAAACTTTCCTTTACTCTAACGATAACGTAAAGCGTAACAACCGGAAATTAGCTTCTTCTTCTACTTAGCTAATCTGTTCTTAACTTAATAAGTACTGATTAGTATTGGTAGGGCTTTAAACATTGTAAAGTTGTAGATTCGATTAGTCGAAGTAATAGTAGTATTGCAGTATTCAAGTAGTGGATGTATTGTTCTAGGTTTGGCAGACCGCTAGCCGGTTTGCACTATAATTTGTATGGCCAATTGCTTGGCCCGTGCTCTAGTATAAAGTGTGGCATATTGTACTTGACTTAAACCCAATACAATAAGTCTACACAAAACAATATACTCAACTTACAGTTAGTAAAGTCAACTTTACTATAGGTAAATTTGACCTACCCCATTGCAGGTAGTACTATTCTAACATAAAGGTTAATTCTATCGTCAATACGTATCGTAATTAGCTAAAAAAAAAAAACCTTTATAGATAGATTTCAGGCGTTATAAGGTGTATTCAAATTTATTTATATATGTAATTTCTACCTATACCTGTTTATAAAATATTCTCTCGCTAATATAGGGTTTCTATATTACTTATTAATACAATATGAACTTGTCTAACATCTGATTGAGGAAATTTATCGGAGTTTTCTCCTTTTTTAATTATTATAGTCGTTTATCCCGTAGTGGCTCAATTGGTGTAATATTACGTAAAGTGGAATTTATACTTTAAATAGCTTTTTATGTTATTTGAAATCTTTCATAAGTTTTTTTCTCTTGTTAGAAAGGTTAGGTAATAATTCCTGGCCGGCTTTGTAAGGATTCCAAGGAAAAGTGAATCAAAATATGAAGGAGGGACCTATATTTACTTACAGATATTAAGGAAGGGAATTATTTTCGTATTGAACAACTTATAAGGTTTTATTCCATTATACTTCTGTATCATTCCAAATCTTCACGAGGTTTATCAGGAGTTTGTATTTAGTATTAAACATTTGATAGGTTTGGGGGGAATGTCCCTATAATCGTCTTCATTGTTGAATGTTTCCTGCCATTAGCTTAATCTTTAAGGCCTCTAAGTTGTGATGGTGGGGGTATTTATTAGTCACCTTTTCCGAAGGATGTATTAATATAATAAGACCTGTATTGGGCTTATGTGTGTAGGCCTACCTGCCGTGAAAAGTTTTATTTTAAACAATTTGATAATTTTGAGGGAAATCTTGACGATTTTAAGGGAAATTTCAAAAGGAAAGATGAACTTAACAGTTGTAAGGAAGGTTTTTAAAAGTTTAACGATCTTTCTTAATTAACTTTTATATAATACCGAAGTTGATTTTTCTTATCGCGTTTACAATTACTACTTTATGTAATTTTCTACCGCTAAGCGTATATTAAATACTATCATGAGGAGATACTAAAATACTAATAAAATCAATAGGTTTTTTATTGTTGGCGTATAAAATATTGATTCTAACAGGGAGGTTAAAAGTTTACTTAATTGAAGATTAGGTGGTTGTTTCCTAGACCATATATAAGGACAAAAAGATTATTAACGTTTTTGCTTTCACTATATATTTTTTGAGGATGAGAATTTTAAGGAAGATTTTTACCTTAATCCAGTTTGATAAAGATCTTTACCAACTTGAATAATATTATTTTTCAAAACGTACATTCTACATTAAGTAACCTTTTTTTGGAGCTAGGCATCAATAGTACATTAAATTATCTTTAACACATTAATTATTCAGTATTTTAAGAATCTACGGAAGCTTTAAAAAGTGTAGGTATTACGGCTAACCCCTTCGTATTGTATCTTGCCGGTGGTAGTGTTATTTGCAGTGTAATGAAATATAAAGAAGCTAAGTCTAAGTTTAAAGCTGCAGAGTTTGCAGTAGGTATATATGTACAACAATAGACAAAAAAGAAGGCAAGTGGGTTTTGATACCCCACTCAGATCCAATAAATGCCGGGGAATAAATAAAGCATAATTGTTATGACTCAGACAGCGGTTGGGTTAGGAAATAGGCCAACATGCAAACTACGCCACTGAGAAGCCTGAAGTTTAACACATCAGGCGGGGAATATTTCTTTTGTCATACAAGGATTAGGTAAACAGCCCAGGGTTAGGGTTGTGCCTATGAGGAATCAGAACATAAGCTACATAGGCAAGGGCTGCCTATGCAGAATTAGGACATAGGCTACATAGGTAGGATAGGCCACATAGGTGGATCGCCTATGATACCCAGCAACATAGGTAGGCGATCTAGGACTGAAGATGGTATGAAGGCCATAGGATATAAGGACACGGTCAGCACCACATAGATAGTATTTCCTTCATAGCTCTTCAGTTGTCAATCTAAGTATTCAGTCTCAGTATATTCTGATTAGCCTCACGGCTTTTGATCATTACTTGCACGGTTGCGATATTGTTCACTCAGCACCTCTGCTACCTTCTTAATAACTTAAACTCTCTGACACCTTCTATATACTTACGGGTATTTAGTGTGATCATTACAATGATATCCCTAACATGAGCAAGTGTGAGAATTCCATTACGTCTCGTGAGAATAAATTCTTACGAGAAGGGGTACTCGCGAGAATATCACAAATACTCGCGAGAATGCTACGAAAACTCGCGAGAATTATTCTATTTTTTTTTTTCAAACTCTTTAATTCATTTCTTATAATATTTCGGTTTTGTAAAATTTATACATTTATTATTCTTTTCCATAAATACCTTTTATCTTAAAATGTATTAAACTTATTAACCTATTCGGAGGCGACAATTAAACCTTTTATCTAATATTTCTGAACTCTCCATTTGTTTTTATCGCCCTCATATTTAACAGGTACTAAAGGTGAAGCAATTCGTTTGAAATTTTCATTATCCCATTTAGGTATTTAATATAGAATACTAATAGTGAGATAAATCCTTAAATTTGAAGGTAAATCTAAAGTAAAAGCGATTTTTTCAATGTTATTTGTAATAGTAAACGGTCCCAAATGAAAAAGAGCGAGTTTTTATTAATGATGAAAGGGCTTATATATTCAGTCAATTTCAAGCTATATTCATCTACTAACTTTAAAATTATACTATTTATAATTCTTATTATATTGGTTTCTTGGTTTCTAAGATTATAATATCCACTGTTAACCAAGTATTCGGTTGTAAATATTGCAGTATGAAAAATGTATTAGCCTATGAACAAGTTATCAATAAAATAAGGCAATTCGTTGATAATTACAACTTAAAACTAGAAAGAAACTCGTAAGGACTAGCGTGAATTATTCGAAAATAAAGGTTATTAATATTTCACTATAAAGTTGAAATATGCTCGATTTATATCTATTCGTGGTATTTAGCCATATAGTAACGTAATACCAATTTAATTGACTAATTTTTTCTCTTAAATTAACTATCGGTTTCAAGATAATAGGCTGTTATTATTATCAATTTCGTTGCAGAACCTTTTTATAATTTTTGTCAAAATATAAAGAGAAACCTAAGATTTTGATTCAAAATCAGCTTGTTAAGATAAGGTTAATTTCAAAGGAATAAGTGCCTTAACAAAAAGGTAACCTATTTATCAGCCGTATAGGTTATATATTATAAAGGAAAAAGCGTTCATTTTGATATCACATTTATTACTAGTATAATTGCGTTGAATTTATGTTTTACTAGTAAATACCACGATATAGCTGAAGTAAAAAACTATAGTAAAGCAACAATTAAATCTATATAAATGGTATACATTAGATTTTCAGATGCTTATATCAATTGTAATTTTTCACAGGCTTCTGATAATTCTTTTTAATTTGTCTATAATTTGAGTAGCTTTAATAGCAAGATTTAACTAATGTATATTTGAACTGAAAGCCAATTTTCTTGAAAGTATCTATTATTCGTTTGGGACTCAAGTAGTAACGTTTATCGTAAGCGTCGATGAGGAATGCATATATTACAGTATTTAGCAACACCAAACATTTACAGCTAATTATGTTTCGATTATAGAAAATACGGTTGATAAAACGAAACGGGTACCCGGGGTTTCAAGTTAAAACGGCGTTCTCGCCGTTATCTTCCCTTAAATTACTTATCATTGATTTCTATATTACATCTATTTGGTTACTGGCTTATAGTCGTAGTCTTAATTTATTTTAGTATTTAAATTTTTTATATATCTTTGGCAATATTCGTATTATTCCCGAGTGCAATATAATTATCTAAAATTTAATCAAAAACTGAATTTTTTTATTTTTTTCGCATATCTTTATTGTTTGATGGGGAAAATTTTGATAAAGTATTTAGAATCATATTAAGACACCCTAAAAGAGAAAGGACATTTAAGTTATATATTTTTAACTAAATAGATATTGTTGGCAAGGTTTCTATTATATTAAAGTAGTAGAAGAGAAATTATAAAGATTGGTATTGTAGTAATAAAGATAAATTGTTGTAGTGGAAAAGGTATTCGAAGAGTTCACGCCACAGGTGAGAGTTTACAAGCTCTCACTCAAAGCATACCACTCTGCGAACGTCCCTCTTAGACCGCGCCACGCATGATGCACTCTGCAAGAGTGCAATCTGCAGCGGGATACGTTATTGTACACTCTGCAAAAGTGTAACTTGCAATGTGACACGTTATTGTACACCCTGTAGGAGTGTACCTTATAGCGTGATGCACTGCCACTTGACCTACATATACTAATTATAGTAATATATAATAATATTCACACAGGCAATCTTTTCTTCTCTCTTCAGTGCTTTATATCTATAATCCGGTAGTAACAGTATAGTTGTAATGTGGTCCGTATCCGTAATTTAGTAGTGATAATACAATTTGTAATATAGTCTGTATTAGTCATTTAATAGCGATAATAATGTAGGTTCGTTTTTAATTAGTAATAATAGTAATGTATACCATCGTTTTAAGCAAAACTTCCCTATTTTTTAAGTTACGTAATCTTCCTCCTTATGTTATTAATAGTTATATCTATGAAATGCACCGCTTACATTCCAAATACATAATCTAAAACATTTTCATAGGTAAAGGCGGTAACAATACGTATTCCTAAGCGTTTTATCCTCGTATGAGCGCTTTTAATACAACTTTTGGAACGATTTGTTTTGACGGGAGCACTCCTAAGTAGTTTATTATAGATGTGTACTATAGAGGCATTTCCACCGCGATATACGGAGCGCTCGTTATTCTTTGGGGGTTAAAGCCTAAGATATTATTGTGACCTGTTTTATTCTCAAGGTCGAGTTTCGAAGTATTATTACAACCCGTTTTTTCTTTGAAGTGGAAGTCCAGATGGCTAATGCGACCCGTCCCTTCGTTAAAGTCAAGTTACGTATAGAGAATATAGCTATTCCTCCTTTTAAATTTACGGCCTGTATTTCGTACCCGGCCCTTCCCTTTACAAAGGAACTCTTTTCAGTTGAGGTTAAGTTTTCAATTCCCTCTTTAGTCCTTACTGATTTTAAAAGCACGTTTCGGAACACATGTCTATTCTTCCTTTTTTTTAATGATGCGGCTCAAATAATGTATTTGGGCTGTCCTCTTACTGAAAGTGCGTTTCGTACTTTGTACCCGACTCTTCTGTTTTGTATTATAGAGGCGGGACATCCGTCTTTTTCTTTCTTTTAAATTGCGCATCAAACAATGTTTCCAACCTTTCCTTCTGAAGTTGAGTGTTAGATATTGTATCCGGGCTTTCCCTTTCTTAAAGGAGCGGCTTAAGTAGTATATCTGGCCACTTTTTTTTTTTTTTTGGAAAGTGCGGCCCGGATTATCTATCTAGATCTTCCTTTATTTTGATCCCGCGCTTTTAAGAATATTTCTAGTACTTCCTTTTTCTGAAAAAAACGCGGCTCAAATATCGTACTTGGCTTTTCCTCCTTTTAAAGATACGTTCTAGATGACGTATTTGGGCCGTTCTTTTCCTCAAGGTGCGACCCAAACTGTTTATCCAAACCTTCCTTTTCTTGAGGCTGCGGTCCGGATTGTGTATCCAGGCTTTTCTTTTCTTGGAGTTTTTTTCTTTTTTTGAGGCCGCATCGCCAATACCGATTCTGGTATTTTCCACTCCTTTTAAAGCTGCGCCTCCAATGATACTTTCAGTTCCCCCTTTTAAAGGTGCAGCCCGGATTGTTTATTTGGACCTTCTTTCTCGTGGAGGCGTTTTCCGAAATATACGCTTGTTTCACCCTATTATTTCTAAGGGCGCGGCCCAGATAGCGTATCTAGCCTTCCCTCTTTTTAAAGATACACCTCTAATAATGTTTCTGGCCCTTCCTTTTCCTTAAGGTGCGGCCCGAACTATTCATTTAGGCCTTTCTTATCTCTTGGTATTCAATTGCCAGTTAGGCCTTATAAAACTTTTTGATAAGTATATAAAGATTCCTTCGACCTTTTTGTCTTTTGGAGGCCGGAAACCCGTCTCTTTCTTCCCTTCCAAAACGGTACCTTGTAAAGTTGGCTTATAGCAAACTACACTTCCGCAATACAATTATATAAACTACTATGTGTATCAAGTCCTCCATATCATAAATATGTATGTCATACCCTAAAAATTAAAGTAGCTACAAATTGCTACATTTCTATCATCCGCCATTGAAAATTATTTCGAAAATTATCAAATAAATTAAACTGTCCAAATTAATACCTTGAGTTCGTATATGCTAGTATTGATAAATAATGTAAATAACGTACATATTTGCACGTAAAGTGTTAAAGTTTACTACTGATGTCTTTATCCTATCATCTCATAAGTTTAAGTTAATAAACTTTAAAACTTTTCTCCATAAAATGTTATATTTAAAAAGAGAGTCTATATAACCACTTACTCTATTTAAGTTTACATCGCATAAAGCTATTGCAAAAATCGGTATAAAGGGTAAATTTAAATTGAACAAAGTACTAGGATCGATATAAAAAGTTTTTTTTTTCAAATAGTGATAAAATACCAAGATCTATGCAAAAAGTATATCTAGATAGCAACGAAGTTCGTAAGCGGTTTAGTAGCTTTATCGTGTCTGCTTTTGTTGTTTGCAAACGGTTTAGGTGCTTAATTTTGGGTGTTAGTAGTTATAAGGGCATCTTAAAAGCTATATCCTAGCCGTTTGCAAGGTTTATAAGCGGTTTGGACATTAAGTTCTAGCTGCTCCTGAAGTTTTCGAGCGGTTAGGTTGTTAATTTCAGAGCGTTTGTGGTTTCAGAGCGTTCCAAAAGTTTTACCCTAACCGTTCTTAAAGTTCGTAAACGGTTTGGATCATTTGTCTTAACCGCTTTTGAAGTGTAAAAGCGGTTTAAATATTCTATTTCAATTAGAGAAGTCCAAATAAAGGGTTTCAAAACGTTAATAGCCTACGTAGTAGATACGTAATATAATTCTCTTCAAAAAGTACCCGGGTAAGATTAAAACGTTAAATGGAATTAACAGATAATATAATGGTGCTTTTAATAGATAGGATATTAACTAGCTAATGATATTATACACTAGTTGTTCTTTTTAGACTTACTACAGATTTTACAATCTTACTAAGTTTTATGTTTTAAAGGCGCTCCCGCGTAATTATACACTTCTGTATAGTTTTTGTAATTCGTAGTCTTAAAACAGAAATAGTTGAGACCGCTATAATATCCTTCTATAGATATTTAACATAAATCTATCTCTTTTTTCCTACGCTGTTTATAGTCGAACTAGTCGGCTACTAATTAGTTTCAGTAAGGCCTTTATTACGTGAATGTAGCAGAAAAGAAATTATTAAAATTGGTGTTATAATAGTAAAGATTAGTTGTCGTAGAGGAAAAGGTATTCATAGAGTGTACGTTACAAGTGAGAGCTTATAAGCTCTCATCCAGAGCATGCTACTCTGCGAACGTCCCTTCTAGACTGCGCCACGCATGATGCACTCTATAGAAGTGCAATCTGTAGCGTAACACGTTATCATACACTCTGCAAGAGTGCAACCTGCAGTGTAATATGTTATCATGAACTCTACAGGAGTACACCTTTCAGTTTGATACACTGCCACTTAACATATGTATATTGACTATAGTAATATATAATAATATCCACCGATATATTGATTAAGTTTTTATCAGTACGATTTGTAAGTAGAACGTTTATCAAATTTTACTTCATTATACCCTCAATAGATTTGTAGTTAGTAAAAATGATAAATGGATGCGAATTGTTAATTAATGTAATTTAATATATAGGGGTTTTTAAACCTAGATAAAGTAAGCGACTTCGTATTTAAAAGGCATATAATGTTGGTAGAGCTTTAGACGTTGCAACGCTGTCGATTCGATTAGTTGAAGTAACATTAGTATTGTAGTAGTCAACTGGTGAATGTATTATTCTAAGTTTGGCAGACTGCTAACTAATCTACACACTAATTTGTATTTTCAATTACTTGGTTCATACCCTAATATAAAGTAGGCGTATATTATACTTCACTTGCAGCTAATACAATAGGTCCACCAATAATATACTCAACTTACCATCAGTATAGTCAACTTTACTATAAGTAAATTTAACCTATTACACTACAAATATTACTATTTCAATACTAGCGGCGTTTTATTTTTGTACGCGAACGCCAGTATAGTCGACCAGTCCTTCCCGGTAACCGCTCAATTACATTCTCATCAACCGATCAAACGCCTATTGATTCCAATTAATTTCCACACCAAACTAAACTCATTTATACTTAAATTAACCCTATTTACCTTTAATTGCCTCATGGTAATAAGGTCCAACTTTTTCGATTCCCACAAAAAAAATCCTCTCCTACAAACTTATATAAACCTTCAATTTAACCATGCTAATCAAAAAAGGTGTTATTATCAATTCTCTAGCAATCTTCTAATTTAGCAGGGTATTTCTGTCCGCTGGCACGTAACTTAGCTTTGTTAGGTAACCTATTAACTTAACCTTCGATATATATAGTAAGTCTATTTTTAGCCGCAAACCTTTTAAAGGCTTTATTTAGAAACATCTTTTTTATAATGTTAACGGGGTTGTGTTTCCCATCGATCTATCGAAACTCCTCGATCTCTCTGCCTTTATAAGTTTTGCGAAGTACTATCACTTCGATTATCAGACGTTTTTCACTAGTAATTATAAGCTTTAAAAGGTATTCGAATAGGCTTCTTAAATTGATACAAATCACCACTAGTATAAAAGGAATCCTTAGCTACCTAGTAATAACATTAATGATTTGCTACAATATTATTCTTATATCAAAGCCAGCTATTACACTATAAACCTCTAAATATAGCACACTTTATATAATTATTCTATATTCAAGAAACATCTAATAAATAATATTTCTAATAATACTAAACTAATCCACCGGCCTATCTTGATTAAAGATGGTTATCAGAAAGCCGATTTGTAAATATAAGTCGTTATCATTTATAAAAGGGCTATTCGTAAAAATTATTCATTTAGCATTTCCATAGATTAATCGAAACTATGTTAAATACTCGATCCAAATTCCTCATTTTCCATTAAAACCTTTTATTCAACCGGTGAAAATCATCATTTATTAGGTTTTATACTTATACCGCAATAAATAGGTCTTAAAAAGCTTCCGGTTAATATAGAGTAATAATATAGTTACTACAGGCACATTATTTCAGGCACTGTCAATCCTTAACTACGTTAATCTTATCGATTATAGTTAATATAACGCTTTAGCTCTTTTAACGAAAACTAAAACTAGTATTAACACTAAACATACGGATTAACGATCCATTAAAGTCAAATTGATTTCTTTCCCATAACATTGTGATCGACTTGTAATTTTAAAACTTAAAGTTCTTAATTGCCTTTTATTGGGATACTATAAAACCAATAATTTTAACGAAAAGTGTATTGTCAATTGACATACCTACTAAGCCGAAGTTATTCTCTTACTTTATCAGTAAATACGGATTGTATGATAAAGACTTCATATCTAGCTGTAATTTAAAATACGATTGATAGGTTAACACCTAATAAACACCTGTTTCAGTCAAATTATATAATAACTTAATATATCGTATTACTGTCCCCAAAAAGTAGGTAATACATAGTTCCTATAGTAATTAAAATAAAATGATTCGTTTTAAATAGATTATTAAATATTTATATGCTTATGTTATTTCTTGGCTATTAAGTATAAGCTTGCCTTGAATTTTGATTATCAAACTTGTTACCAAAACGACTATTAAATACCAACTAATCTTTTAAATTTTTAACGACTACATAAGGATTCAGTTTTCATCTTTATCATCATATCCTTAAATAATTAAGCGTGACTTTTCGTACGACTACTCCGTAATCTTACCTTGAACTTTGTATATAATCCTTGACTTTAAAATAGTAATATTTATGTTTTAAAGGTTAAAGTTGAATTAAAATATGAATTGTACAACTCTTCGAGTAAATAAGCCGTTAATTTCGACCCTATAGTTTTACTTAAAGGGTTTACAGGAGGTTTTAATAATAGTTTGTACCCAAAATTTTAATACTAAGTTTTCGTCGTCCTTTTCTTTTCTGCTTACCCAAGTAGTATTATAAATCTGACGTGGTGTATATTCTTCCTCTTTGATATTCTTTTTCTTCAAGGGTTAAACACGCCGGCTATATTTTATTAGTTTATTTATAAAGGACAAGGAATGATCATATTAATTTAGTCGCTTAAAGTAAAAGTCTTTATTATTAATCGCCTTAATTTAAGGCTAAACCTAAGTAATATGGAATGTCATGGAGCCGTTAACAGTCTTAACAACTATTTTAAAGTTAACGATACTTAAGGCCTTATATAGTCCTTTCCATTTACCTAACTACCATTACACAAAGACTTTAATTCATGACGGTAAAGTAAATACGTAAATTTTCATGGAGCCGTTTTGAGTATTAAGTGCGTCATTAACTTAGCACTGTGCCGATTTTTTCCGTAGTTCTTTTAATTATTTACCGTAGGATACAGCTATTTTCCAAGTGCTTGATAATAGTGGGGATTCACTCGTTAGGAGTAAATACGCTTTAAAAACCAATAACATTAACATTAAGCCATTAGGGCCTACAATATCATTTACTTCCTTTATGGCTATATAAAAACGTTCTTCCAGGTTCGTAAAGATTTTAATCTTTAACATAAATATATTATACGCTCGGCTAAATAATACGTATACCCTTTCAATATTTTTAATGCTTTATTGGGCCTTTACGGGTATTTTTTTTACATTGAATCCCTAGTATCTCATCATCTTTCTAAAAAATTACTACAGCAAATTTATACCAGCATCTTCAACGACGACATTAGGTGTACTAAAGTACATGTTAATCCATAAAATTTTTAATGTTTTTTATGTATCCTTGGCTAATGAGGACTTTAAAAACATAGCTTCGTAAGAAAAGATTACGAAGTTAACGACGTAAAAAACAGACTTATTATCCAAGTAAAACATATTAACAAAAACCTTGTAGTTAAAGTCTTTGTCGTTTTTTAGTATAAACTTAAATCTTCTGGGGGGGGAGGGTAAGCATACGTTTAATAGTAGTGATAAAGCTTTTCGATAACTTTTATAATAAAGTATTTCACATGTTTATACTTTACGAACTTTAGGATTTTGTATAGATTGTTAATAACTGGGTAGTTAAAACGCTGGTATAATTAACGTATTTCTTTACTCTATTAAGTTTAGCACCATTATCTCAGAGCCTTAGAGATAAAATCATAGGTGCCCCTACTTAAAGGTAAAAAGAAACCTCTAACCGTTTTCAAACAGCTTATTATCGTTAATATAGACGTTAACATCGGCAGTCTTCATATTTTCCAAATAAAGAAGGATAAGGATAGGAAACTTAAGGATGTAACAGATAGTTAGCTTAATGATAGTTTTAATTGCCGTTGTCTTTAGTAATGATAATTACTAGCTTGGGTCGAATCTAACTTTAACTTTACTTATATATTAACGATTGGTTTTGGTAGCTATAGTTCTTTCTTTCCATAGTGTAACATATTATAAATAGCCTCCTGTTAAATTCTTTACTGCTCCTCTATTTAATAAAACACGTTAAAACGAGCGGTCCACATAAAGATCGTAAAGATTAAAGGTATATAAAGGGTTAAAGGCTTAATCAGTGCAAAAGTAAAGGTCTTCGCCGCTTAAGCAGTATAAAAAGTCGTAGTAAACTAGTTATTAGGCCGCACCAAGAGCAACATCATTATATCACATAACCCGTTTGTTTATATCTTTATTATTTAAAAAAAATTACCTTGAAAGTTTGTGATACAGTTAAAGTAATTTTATTTAAAGGAAGTAGTGTATTAAAATATTATAATACTTGTTATTTATATCGCTTCACCGGTAGTTAGCAAATGAACTAACAACTATACTTATAATAAATTTAACATATTTTATTACTATTACAACAATAGTTTTTACAGCCCATAATTCCATTTAAATATTAATCTTACTGGCCGTAGCATAATTGTAGCGTTTAATTTAAAATCGTCCAACCAGATTTTAAAAGTTAGAGGCGCTTATAATTATACTTACAGTAAACTTAGTTAACCATCGCATGGTTTTTTTTATCTATATCGTGGAAGTTATGAACTTAGGGGTATATGCTAAATGAGTTTGATATATTCGCTATCACTTTTACGAAGTAAAAGCGTAACTAGCTAAAGAAACCTTTGCAGGTAAAATTTAGGCGTTATAAAGCGTATTTAAACCCTTTAACGCTCGTAATGACTGACTATACCTACTCGCAAAGTTGGGCTCCACTAGCGTAGGCCTTCCCTATTACTTGTTAACATATCATATATTTATTAAACATCTAATTTAACATATACATCGGTATTTCCTCCGCTTCATTTTTCGTTATTATCGTAATCCACCTTATAATAACACAATCCGTGTAGTATTACGCAAAGCGAACATCATATTCGAACTAGCTTTTTATACTATTGTAAATATCGCGAAAAGTAGTTACTCAGTTTATAAAAGTTAGGTCATAGTCCTTGACGTTCCTTGTAAGGATTCCGTGAAACAGAAAGTAAAAACCAAAAGGGAAAACAATTATTTACTTACAAATACTTAGAAAAGGCATTATATTCGTATCGAAAAGATTATAAATCTTCCCTTCATACTTTTTTACATTATTTTAGGTCTTATCAAAGTCCGTAAAAAGCTTTTAATTATTGTTACCCATCTCAATAGGTCTTGGGAAAAGGTTACAATAATCGTTCTAGTTTTTATTGGTATTTACTAGCGATTTAAACCTTAAAGCTTCCAAGCTACAGTTTTAAAGATAACTATCTGTTTCTTAACTCAGGGGGTAAAGTCCTATTATAAAACCTATAGTAGGTTTACAAGTATAAGCAAACCTACTGTAGGAAGGTTTCTAAGGGACTTGATGGTTTTGGTTAAAAGGTTAAGAGATAATAGAGGTTTAAAGGTTTTCAGGGACTTGACGATCTCGTTTAATTAACTGGTGAAAATCTACAACGTCAATACCTCTTACTGCGTTGGCCGTTACTGTTTTATACACTCTGCCGCTGCTAAGGGTTTATTCCGCGCTATTACGTAGGGTTGTTAAACTATCAAACAGATTAACATGTTTCTCATCTTTAACATGTAAAAAGGCTTAACTTAACTAAGGGTAAAAAAGGTTCCCTAAAACGTATATGGGGGCGTTGAGGTTCCTTAAGATCTTTTCTCTTGGATTATAAGTCTAAAAAGTATTCCTTAAACTGTGCTAAGTCTAAGAGAATTTATACTAGATTTATGGCGCCTTATACTAACACGTAAACCCCTTATTACTTAAGTTTTAACTTAAACCTCGATTTAATTCCTTTTTAAATTGCCTTCTATATATTAATAATCCAGTTATTTGAAAAGTCACAATACTTGCGAAAGATGCGGTCGATATGGTCAAGGTTTTCACCATCTTTCTATTTGACAATATAACTATCGACGAAGTTAACCAGTTGTTTCTCTATTTAGTTTTTATCAACGTTTAATCCGCAAAGCTCTTTATTATAATAATTTAAAAAATGGGGTTATAGGGCTTTAATTACCTCTATTCGCTTTGACTGGGTGTCATCTTGGAGTTCTAGCCTATGTAGGACTTATTAAACGAGATACTTGAATAATTAAGGTGTAGTGACTTGATATTTTGGCATAAATTTGCGTAGAAACTTGGCGACTTGGTATTGAATTGTGCGGCGTGAATTTCTTAGCGTGACTTAGCGATTATTAGTGTTTTTACTTAAAACAAAGATTTTAACGATTGAATTAACGTAAGAAAAGAGAAAAAGAGTTAATTATAGGTAAAGGTTTGGTATAAAGGGTAAGGTTAAAAATAGTTTGTTATTATTGGTAAAGGTCGAAAGTTAAACGTTATAGGTTGTGAAATTTAGTCGTTTTTATAATAGTAGCACCTGCAGTAATATTAAGTTAGCCGATTACCAACTTATCGTTTTAAAACTTTTAATAGTCAATCTCAAGGCTTTATAAAAAGGATCCTAAAATTTCCTTAGTGCTTTCAAGTAACGATACCGTCGCTTACTTCCAGATTGCTATTATGAACTAACGCAACCCATAAAACTTCTCTATTTTCATGCTATTGTAAACTGGCGCAGTAATAATAGAAGCCCTTCGAAAAAATCTTTCTTCTACCCTAGCCTCTTTTTTTAACATGGAGAGTTACCGGAAAGTAGTTTTTTCTTCTACTTAGCTAATCTGTGCTTAATCCAATAAATACTAATCAGTGTTAGTAGGTTTTAAAACATTGCAACATTATCGATTCTATTGGTTAAAGTAACAATAGTATTACAATAGTCAAGTGGTAGATATATTGTTCTAGGGTTGGAAGACCGCTAGCCGATCTATACACCAATTTCTATGGATAATTGCTTAGCTCGTGTCCTAGTGTGAAGTAAGTGCATACTGTATTTGACTTGTAGTTAATATGTTAGGCCAACCAACAATATAATCAACTTGCAGTCGGTATATTCAACTTTACTGTAAATAAAGTTAATCTACTGCACTGCAAATATTACTATTATGACACGTAATATAATTTTACCTTAATAAGGTATCATTTAAAGAATATTATTGGTTCGATTTCTGTGGTTGTAATATATTGACCAAGATTTTCAATATAGGTTTTTTTTAATAGATGAACAATACGCTAAATCAACGTTTTCAATTACTATCGATTTGAAAAAATAAAGGTTTTGCTAGATTCGAATGGTATAAGCGTAAACTCCTGTACAAGTATTCTCAAAACTCTTTTAATAAACGTTTTAATTTCTCGATAGGTTCGATTCTTGTGAATTTCGTATAATGTTGGCGTTTTCCTTTATTTCCGGTGTCGAATTTACTTTATTTTTAACCTTACGAAAGTATATCAACTTTAAGTTTTTTTAATACTTTTTATAATTAATCAAAAATGGAATTATTAGTCGTAGGAAGCCCGCCGCACCTAAATACATTTTCAAGGTCTTTCAGGTTTTTGGGAATAATAATTTATGAAAGCTTTGAGTAACTTCTTCAGTTATCAATAGAACTAAAGCTTTAACGAAAGATATGAGAAACTAAATTAGCTGGAAGTTAATATATCATTTTTCTGTCAAAAGTGATAATTTTTTTCGCGAAAATAAATCGAATGTTTATTTTAAGTAAGTAAAGTAGTTTTTGAATGTATTCGAAAAAAATGATAATATAGGGAATAAAAACCTTACAAAAATTACAGAATTTCTTAAGCGTGCGATTTATGTTTTTTTAAACGTAAAAAACCGAGTTTCGAAATCTTATAGGAGAAAATTTGAAGCGTTTCAATTTACGGTAACTTACTATCGTAAATCAGTTTTCAAATAGAAGGTGAATAAGTAGTTACAAAAACAATTTGTAATATTTATCACTGTAATTTAACGCTTTTTACGAACTGCTTAAATAATGTAGCTTTGTGACGATAAAGGGCAATCATCCAAAATACTCCATTTGTTAAGGGGTTTAAGATTAACTATAACATGTCTTCTCTAAACGTTATAAATTATATTCTAAACCACGAAGATTGGTGAAACGAATGGTAAGATTCATTTCGAGTATTTTATACTATTTGAGTCGTGAAAATTGTTAAACTATTAATTCAAAAGTTGTTTATACCGCTTTAAAATAGGATATAAGTAACAATTAAGTTTAGTTTATTACCAATCCTTAACTAATAGTACCTTTATAATTTATTCCTTCGAAAATTTTACTAAAATTATATCCTACTATACATGAGGATATTATTTGTATTTTTTAAAGTTCTAATATTTGTAATCTGTTAGTTGTGTTAATATAGGCGTTGTATACCGTTTAAATCATTGGAGTATACCTTAAAGTTTCAATGCTGAATAACTTAAGCTGTAGCAGTATAATTATTGAAGATTTATTATAGAAAATTTTTAAATTAGGTAAATCACAGCGTTTATTAAAGAAATGTCTATATTCAGGTTAATAAGCATTTGCTTTAATTTTGTAGGGCTAGGTAAAAAAGTTGCTATTTATATCGCAGGAGAATTTAGTTTGAAATTTACTCCCACTGCTAGCATAGGTAAATTATCGTCTAGTACACTAGATAAGAAAAAGTTTACCTGATAACCTCCTAAGGTTGCCTTTGAGGGTTACACAACTAATAAAGAGATTGTTACAGCGTTATTAACCTAATTTAAGGCTTGTAATATGCCGATCCAATTTGTATAAAAATAAGTTAACCTTTTATATTTAGCCATGATTTTCGATTTAGCTTTTTTAAAACTCTTTACTACTATTTCGGTCGAATTATACAACTATATAATATAAGGTGTGATAACTTTGATAATTTCGATTCAAATGAATGGATACTAAAAGGTAAATATAAATAAGTTATTTTTATATAAGTTAATATAATCTATTAATACCTAAATAGTTGTTCAAGCTGTACTATTATAGGAAAATAAATTATTCTTCTGTGAATCACTATCTTGGTGGTCATTATATATATAATGAATGGGATATCGAATTGGCTATAACGGAATAAAATAAGATTTTGCTATATAAAAATATTAGCTTTACGAGGTCTCAGTCAACTATTAGTGTAAATGAAGTTAATATCGAATTTATCTATAACCTAAGCTTTTGCCGTCTTACGTAATAATTTAGGAAAGCCATTAATCTTATAAGCAGGAATCTAAAAGGTTTATTTAGATTTCGTCTTTAGCTATAATGGGGGTCACATAACGCCTGTAATTGTTTCGTATTTTTATACTAGTACTTTAAATGTAATAAAGTCTGAGAAGTGATTTTTGAGGAAGCGTAATTCCACGATATTTTACCTACGCTCGTATCAGTACAAATAGTAACAGCTTTAATTTTATTCGAAATATATATACGGCTGTATACAGAAATTTATAAGTATTTATAACTATCTTTTACGAAAGTATTCTCATTATTAATAGTATGAGTAATAAGAACACTTAACTTTTTAAATTTATGAATGAATTCATTTAAAGTTGGTTTATGGGCTTAATGTAAATATTTATGTATAATTCGAGTGCAAATAGTGTCGTAAGTCAAATAGCCTTTTATATAAGCAAATAAATAATTATGCGAGTCGAAACACTTACGTTAATAACTTCAAGTTTTTTTTTTTTTGCTTAACCTGGGTATATCGATTATGTTGCCTACGATATCCTTTTTTAAGTGCATAGAGAAAGAACTTAAAGAGGTACCTAAAGACTACGAGGTATGGTTATCGTTAGTGTATAAATGAACATTATAATCGCAGAGATTGCGGTTACGGTTATGGCCGCGTTTACAATTATTTAGGTAGCGTTCGTGACTACCTCGGCAGCGTTTACGACTATCTCAACGACGTTTATGGTTGCCTTGACGTTTTTAATCCTGGTTTCGCAGCCGTTTATTTAGCTTTCTTTAACGAAAATGATTTTTACAGCATTGCTAATCTTACTTATAGTCTTAGTAGCGGTTGTATAAATAACCGTACTCTCAACCTTAAGTTTTGCAGCGATTATTAAAGTAGCGTATTTCTTCGTACCTTGTACGAGTATTTTCGCGGTTACCGCAAAAATAGTATCCTTTTTGGTATTGTTTTTCATAGTAGGCCGATGATAGGAAAACTTACGTTTTTTTACTGTAAATAGCGTAATTTTATTTTCCTTAATATCAGCTATATATTTACATATTTGCTATTCTCAATAAAGAAAAAATAAGTATTATTAAGTATCCATATCTAACAAAAACTAAATATTAATTATTAATTCCCGTTGATTCTTATTATACCTATTCAAGGTATCAATAGCTTTAGAGTATCGTATTTTCGTTTCAATTTATTTTTAGCTCCTATTCGTTATTTAAAAAGTTACGGAGACGAAATTTATATTCTTTATATTTGGTAATAACTCGTCTAACCTTTATAACGGATATTGTAAAAGGGTATTCATAATCTCCGCGAGGAATTAAAAGTATAGTTTATGATAGTTAAATGAAATATGGTTTAAATTTTACCAGTAGATAACCGATCTTTAAATTAAGGTAAAAAAACATTTTCATCAATTAGATTTCGAAGTTAAAGTTAATATGAGTAAATGAATTCAGCCATTACGAGAAAGACCAAAAGTTTATAAGATTATGTTTTTATCTATAATCATAATTTCGAGATTTCAAGGATCGGGATATTTCAGGTTAAAGACTCCTTTTTCTTCTCTTTTCAAACGCCTTCCTCCCGCCAAATACTATAATAAAAGCTATAAAGCCTCACGTTTATTGGTTTCTTCGCGCTTTCGTATCTCTTGATCGTGTTTTAGGGAAGGTTCAGGTTGGTAGGGATCGGTTATTCCAGATTTAGGTTCGCCGCAGCGGTCGGACTCACGGTGTTCGAATTTATAGCAGCGGTTGACAACTTATTGGTGATTTTAAAGGTTATTTTTACGATGACTATTATTATTCCTACGAGGACTACGGTCCTCCTTACGAGCATAAGAACCTAGAATTAAAAACTAAGGCGATGAATTGAAAGGTTGAGGTTAAGGAAAATCATGTCATATAACAGCTAAGGTAGATACAACTTCTTTAACTACTTCTACCTTAACGTAATTCTCCACCTAGTTCCTTAACTCGCGAATATTATTATCTAAACTATTCAGACGCTTATTTACAGCTATAAAACGTTAGTAAATTTGTCGTTAGATAGCTTCATAGGGGTAAACTACAATAGGATCATCATTACCACTTCTGCTGTTATTGTAACCGATACTACTTAAAGAGATAGCGTTTCCAAACATTATGTATATGAACGTGTAAAAATAAGTTAAATCTAGTAAAAAAAGGGCTAATAGGATTCGAGATAGCTATTACGTCTGTGAGAGGTTAGACTAGCAAATAAAGCTTACTAGCCTTGAATTCGTTGTAACAGTATACAAGAAAGCAACTAGTTTAACAACAATACTTATGGCTGTGTGCTCGATATAAAAACCAATAAAAAACGAGTAGGTCAATATAAAAAGGGTAAACCGATAAAGAAAAGGGCAGAAAGTCCAATAGCTCAAGGGATTAGTTATATTTTTGTAACCTTTTGTTTTGAAAACTATAGCGGCAACAAAGCCTGGTGGCAATTAAATCCTGGTGGCAATTAAGTCTAGTTTAACTTAATCAATCGTATCTCTAGATACTATTTGTTAGAGTTTGCTGGTGGTTACGTGATTTATAATGTAATAAAAGATGAAGAAGTTAAGTCTAGGTCCGAAGCTATAGAGTTTGCAGTATTTATGTATGTACAACAATAGACAACAAAGAAGGCAGTTAGGGTTGGGTATCCCACCCAGGTGTAACATTTTGCCAAGGTCTATATTGAAAATATATTGGTTAACGTAATTAGTTGGGTATTTTTAAATTAAGAATTCGTCAATATCTTGAATTTAGAGGTTTTTATTATAATGGTTATCAAAAATCGTCCTGAAAGTTTAAATTATATCCATATATTTTGACTGAGTGCTATATCAATGTTTTAACTCGGAAATTAACGTTAATTGAGGTAGTTTAGGTAAGGGGATTTGGTAATTTAGAAGTACCAAGACTTTGCAATTTGACGTGAAGTCATGCGATATAGCTTTTTAGCGCAACTCAACGATTTTTAGTTTTTTCCATTTAAAGTAACCATTTCAACGATTAATGATCATATAGTATATAGAGAAGATAAAAGATTTGTGTAAAAGAAAAGATTTGGTATAAAGAGTAAAGTTTGGTATAAGAAATAAAGTCGAAAGTTTTTTATTATTATTAATTATAGTAAAAATTTTTAAGCCGTATTACTTGATTGTTTTTGTAATAGTAGCACCTATAATATAATTAACTTAATCGTTTGCCAACTGAACGATTTTTAAAACTTTTAACGGTTAATTTTAACGTTTTTCCTAAAAAAGAATCTATAATGATTTTTGTTATTTTTAATAATGATACCTTCGTTAGCTTAAGCTGCCATAAAAACCAATGTAACCTGAAAGTATTATCTATTTATTTCCGTAAAAACCATTGCAATTCGAATAAGATTTTCGCAAAAATCCTTCGTTTACCTTTTCTTTTTTTACAAAGCCTAACCAGGAAATAGTCTTTTCTTCTATCTTTCTAATCTATACATAATCTAATAAACACTAATCAGTATTAATAGGCCTTATCTGATAGGCCTTTAAACGTTGCAATGTTGTCGATTCGAATCAGTCGAAGTAATAGTAGTATTATGTAGTCAAATAGTATATGTCTTGTTCTAGGTTTGGTAGACCGCTACTTATTTTACACACTAATTTGTATGGATAATTGTTTGGCTCATACTTCAGTGTGAAGTGGGTTAATATTAAACTTGATTTTACCATAAATCTACAAAACAATATACTCAACTTTCTTACAGTTAAGTTGACCAACTACACTATAATTACTATTATTCCAACACGTTGTCTATTTAAATGAATTTCTTATTGCCATGTAATTTACGAAGTAACATAACTTTTTTCATCGAAAAAAAATAACTTAACACCAAAAAACTTTATAAGTTATTTAAAAGAATATATTGAGTTTATTGATGGTTAAAACCATCAAGTTAACCGTTGAATTTGGAATACAAACCTGAAGAATTTGAGGCGTTATCATCATTGAATAAGCCGATACGACTTTTGTTAAAAATTGATGCAAGAACCATATTACTATTGTTTGTAAAATTAGAATCCTATAAAAACTACACGATAATGGTTTTTTTTAGATAAAAAGTTATTTGAATAATGTAAGCGTGCGAATAACGAATTCGAGCTGCCAAATTATGTTGATAAAAGTAATTAATACGTTAAAGTTATACTATTTCATACGTATAATATATTTGAGAACGGCGTAGTTTTACTGCACAAAATTTGTTTGTTATTGTTCGGTATACCATGTTTATTCAATAGTTCATTTGATTTATTATAGGATTAGTATTCTTTGAAACTAGACCTAAATGCATGCGTTAAAAAACTACTTCAAACCCAGAAGGTTTAAGCTTAAGTTATTAAAAGAATTAATTTTCAACTATAACGATTCGAAAGCAACTAAAATACTGTTAAAGAAGGAAAGTCGAAAATGATTCGTAAAAGAACTAACATAAAGTTATTGCTTAAAGTGATCGAATATTACTTATAATCCTCGATAAAAAAAGAAAAAAAGCTTTTACAAACGAGTTGCTATAAACCTAGAATTAAGGTGAGGCCTAATTATATAATGAACCACATAGAATAGATATGTTTAAAAGCAATATAAAAGTATTGTAAGAGTTCGGTAATCGACATAGCTAGATTCCTAGCAATCAGTAGCTTAAACATCAGCATATAATAAAAAATACTGTAAGAGTTCGGTAATCGACATAGTTAGATTCCTAGCAATCATTAGCTTAAACATCAGCATATAATAAAAAATACTTAACATTAACATCAAACAGTTCAAGATTTCACATATTCCAATTATTATTAGTACCAATTGAAGAAATTTATTCGAATACTTTTCTAATTTGAATACAATCAATGAAAAACATTTAATAATTAACGCAATACTTTTTCGCAACGCTAACAAAAATAGAGAAATGAAAGAATTTCAGTGATATAATAATAAAGTTAACTCAGCTGGTACTATAACAAAAATTATATCAAATGAAAATTTAGAAAGATTTATAAATTACAATAGAGTAATTATACGAATTGAAGGTTTCATTGAAAATCCACCTAATAAGATATTATATAATGAGGGATAAAGGAAAAATTAAATATACTTTAACAAACTACAAAACTATTGGGTAGCTAAATTCATTACTAATGCGAACTTAATTAACCAACATGGTTAAATAATGTAATTATCCACAAATTGAAGTATAAAAGTAATACAACACTTGTTTACGGGATTTGAGGTAATAGTAAGTAAAATTGGCATATAAAAGGTAATGAAAAAACATAAAGAATTACTTACGTTATCAAAAACTTGTCCTACAAAACGCACTAACACCACAAAACAAAAAGTTATAAAACAAAAAACCGTTAGTATTGAAATAGCATTCAAATGCAATACAGACAATACTAACTGTATTACTGCAAGTCGATTGCAATAGAGTGCCCAATTCAATGTGGGGTACGGGCCAAGTAATTACCCATACAAAGTAGTGTGCAGACCGGCTAGCGGTCTGCCAAACTTACAAGTAACCATCCACCACTTGACCACGCAATACTACTGTTACTTCAACCACGATTCGAATCGACAACATTGCAGCGTCTGAAGGACTACCAA
>JASMMZ010000017.1:631076-702317 GCA_038502455.1 Anisogramma anomala | reverse complement strand
GGGACGGTGGGGGTGGTGGCAGCGGTGGTGGCAGCGGTGGCGGCGGCGGGGGTGGTGCGCTGGGTAACGGCGGACGCGGCGTATCAATAGCTGGAGACGAGGGCGGACTGTGGAAGGCGGGTGGGGTCGCGCGCGGCGTGGTGATCAAGACGAGGGTTGTTGGCGTCGGTGGTGGCTGTTTGTCAAGAGGTCCCAGGTCGGCTGCCGCCAGGGCGGGTCTTGCGAACAGGGGCCCGGCACTGCTCGGTGTGGAGTGGGTTCGCACTGATGAGGTGAGTGTGGCCGACGTGGCCGACTTGGACGGCCCACGACATGCTGTTGGCCTCGGGCGCGGCCTCCTCGTAGGGGTTCTCGCCGCCGAGGTGGTGGCAGCCGGTGCTGGGTGTGAACATGGCCTCCACACGCCCCTTGACGAACCATTCGGCCGGTAGGTGGTGTCGACCTTCTTGTTTACTGGAGCTGTGGAATTCTGGTGCATCCTGTACTTCTTCCCAATGACACTGAGTGATGTTAAAGGGTGGAACAGGCCACCAGACTAAGCATTGTTCTGTTCGTCTTTTTGACGGGGGCATCGAACTCAACCAGCTTTTCACACGACCATTCTCCAGCCATGTAACCGGCCTATCCGCATCCTGTGTTTGAGGCCCCTCGGCATGATCTCCGTCCCCTTCGAATAAATTGAGAGACGATTCATAGGGGACCGACTCCTTGACCGGCTACAAAGTCATCACATCCTCGAGGAAGGAGAGGGTTGTTTTGGTAGAGACAACCTTAATTGAATATGGCCACGACGAAACTGGCCCAACAGGGGTCAAGCTCCTAATCAATCGACCTCGGATTATTTCAATATGGTCAGTTCCCCGAATGATATGAGGAATTGCAGCAATAGCATGCATGAGACGAGTTCACGACTGCCCTCAGTCCGTCCCTGCCGATGGGGAACGAATGATAATATTGCGAATGGAGCCAAATAGAGGCGGTCTGCGCCTGAAAAAGGCATTTAAGATCTATATTTACCCTTACCCACACGGGGTGAATCAGTCACAACGGCAACACTCCAAGTGATTCGAAAGTGCTAAATATATCGGCTCCAGACAAAACTGAAGCGATGTCAAGGTGCTAAATATAGTGGACCTCAATATTTCAACCCGGTTTAAATGCTATATACTGCACTCTGCATCCCTTTTTAATGACGCTCATGCAAGCTGTAGGCTTACGAAGCGAGCTATCCAGATCAATATCTTGTACCTTCCTACGATACCAGGGGACCCATTTTGTCAAGGGAATATGCACTGTTTTCTCCTTATCTTTCAATCGTCCGCTGAAAAGCGCCTTGCAAAGGGGACCGAAACATCAGCCCAACAACATCCTCCAATAGTTTCCCAGTATTGTTCGGAAAATGCGAAAGTCGAGGGTGTATGTCATGAAACTAAAGTCATTTGTGCCTGAGGAGCAAAGCCATGAGGTGCAAACAGGTGCAAAGGGCAGGGGTTTGGGCTGACTAAAACAGGTTACTGTTGATAGGCATTTATCGTTGCAACATAGTCCATTCGAATCTTTGGTCGAAGTAACTGGTGTTAGCATTGAAAGTGGTGTGTCTCTTGGAAGTTTGGCAGGCCGCTAGCCGGTGATGGCAAGTGCTATCATCTCGTGTGCAGGAAGTGGCCATCAGGGATAATGTAACCCAACCCTATCTGGCAGCCCGAGCGACCGTCGGGTAAATAACAGCTTTTACATAGACCCAATACGAACTCTCGCCATCGACCCTCGCATACATCGTGAATCGCCATACTTCCACTGGTCTGGACACTAATTTGTATGGGTAACTACTTGGCCGGTACCCCATATTGAAGTAGGCACCGCACTGCAATACACTTACAATTAATATAGTTAACTTTGACCGTAATAAAATTAATTACCATTCTAATCTTAACAACTTTTTATTTTGTACGTACATGCCAATATGGTCGATTACTAAGTAATGGTAACGATACAAGTTCTTCTGTCGGTTAGGTCTGTACGTTAACGTATGAAGAAGACAATATAGTGTTCAAAGATGATAGTAATGATAGATGCAAGAGGGAGAAGAAGCACCTGGAGAGTGCACGCCTCAGATGAGAGCTTAGATACTCTCACCTGAGCCGTGACCCCTACCATGCACTCTGCTAGCGCGCTCCCTCACGCTTGCTAACTATGATAGCATCTACCTTGAATAGTATTATCCACATCTTCCTATCCCTATCGGCTATTACTCCATTAATCCCTATCCGTTTTATATTTTAATCATACCCTAATTATAAGCCTCCAACCCATAACCTCAAATATCGACTTGTTCCATCCCTATACTCAAATCTTCCGTCACAAACCTAAATATAGCTAACCTTATAATCATGGTTAGTAATTTTAAACGAATATCTCATCAATACTACCCTCATAATCTTCCAATTTACTAAAGTATCCTTTTTTATCTTTGTTACGTGCCGGCCGGTTTATATATTCTTTGATATAAGTCGTTTACTTATTGATATCTATAAATCTTTTTAGGGCGTCATTAAATTTAACCTTAATTATAGTATTCTTGGTGTATTTACTTGACTGTTTTTCTGCCTTAACTCGTTGATACTTCGAGTTTTCTATACTTCCCTTAACTTTATCACGTTTATTACCAAACGCGTCTTATTAGTCGTTCCGAATTTAAAAAGCTACTTATAAAACTTATTGAAATTAATATAAACAACAACTGAAATCAAAGACAACTCTAGCTATTTTATAATAATCATTAATATACTATCAGTTACTATATCGATATCGAATCCTATCATTATACCATAAACTTTAAATATTAGTACGTTTCGCATATTATGTTAAGATTCAATTAATATCAAGGAAAACAATATTACTAATAATAATTAATTGCTTATTATATATTTTTTCTTTTACGAATATTATGAAGCATCTAGTTTAAAAGGTTAGGTTAGCGTTATTAACAAAAGAACTATTAATAAAAATCATCAACTTTACAGTCATTGAGTTACTAATACTTTATTAATATCATTATCCAAATCATCTATTTATCATTCAAGATACTTATTCAATTTACTAAATTCTTCATCGTACATATCTTAAACTTATATTGTAATTAATAGATTGTAAATTGTTTTCGGGCGGTAAAACGTTACAATATTAGTTATTTCAACCCTGTGTTTAAAGTAACATTGAGTTTTTACATTGTTGGTTTTTATTTATTTTTATTAAGTTGGTAGCTTATCTCTTTTCATTTAGGTTGAAATATGTATTACGGTTACTATTAATATTATAGATATAGATTAATGATGAAGTAGAATCTAGTTGTACGCTCTTAATAAAGCTTTAAATTAGCTAATACTTCTACAAGCCTATATCCTGAATATATCATTATCTAGTTACGACAAAGCTCATAGTATTTGGAAAAAGTATATTGTTAATTTATATACTAACTGTACTAAACTTTTCACCATCCGTAATTAGTAAATACGGGTCAAGTATTAATGGTTTTATATTTAGCGTTGTTTTCAATTTCATTTAATATATTAGAGGCCAGAAAATGTTTTTTTTACTAGTTTATAAAGGGATTGGATGCAACATCTAACCCTTTCAATAAGGAACTTATCTCATGATCTTTTCAGTAATTGTAATAATACAATCCGTTAACAATCAATAATAGATAAAGTGTATATTTGAGTAATGTTGCGGCTATTAATGATGAACCTACTGAATACTTCAGTAGTTAAATTGGTAATAATTAGAACAATTAGGCGCTAATTTCTTTTTTATGTATTATAGGTGATTGAGTAAGAATTTAGTGTTTTTCTTTATCTCCTAACCTTAAGCAATGAATCTTAACTGTTCGTACGATTCAACCTTAGTTTTGTCCTTGATTTCATAGATAATTTTCAACCAAAAAAACATTACGTTTTCCCTTTTGAACTATAATAGTTACGTCAACTGAACCGCAAAGCGGGTAAGGAAACCATCAAATTTAATTCGATTCTTTCATTAACTGACTTACCTGTTGGAATAGAAGTCAATTGCAATAAATTGAAATCGATTTTAATCAGTAGAAGTTGATTCCATGGTAGTACTCCATTTAATATAATGCATAGGCTAAGCAATTGCCCATACAAACTAGTATAAAAATCAGCTAGCAGTCTGCTACATTTGTAAAGAATACATTACCATTTTCAATTAAATATAGCAGTTAGTTGAACCAGATATTCGAATTGATCACATTGCAATAATAAGCGCCTACTAATATTATACGATATATTAATGATGTAATGATCACACTAAATACCCGTGAGTAAATAGAAGATGTCAGAGGGTTTATGTTAGCAGTAAGGTAGTAGAGGTAACAAAGGTGCAATATCAAGAAGATGTTTGTTCGTACTGTAGAATGATCACTAGCCGTTAGGCTATTCAGGTGTGTAGACTAAATACTTAGATTGACAACTAAAGAGCTATGAAGGAAATACTATCTGTATGGTGATGACCGTGTCCTTATTTATCCATGCTTTCATACCGTCTTCAGTACTGGACTGCTGAAGTCGATGTTGCTTCCTTTGGTCCAATGTTAACTAGACTGCGAGCGGTCCTGTCGGTCCAAACCCTAACCCTGGGTGCTTACATAAGAGAGATCCCTAGCTTGATGTGTTGGACATCAGGCTTCTGATAGCGCAGCGGACCGCTGGCCTATTCCATGACCTGTAGTTGGTTCTTAGGTTATAACAAATGATATCTTGAACATGTAATGTAATAGGTAACTAGCTATAAGACTTCTCTTTTGTTATTTCTAGGCCGTAGTATGTGTTCTTCCTGGTTTGTAATCTTTTTCGTCATTCTTCTCTTTATTATGTATTATTTTAGAGGGTCATTAACAATTTTATTGTTTTTTAAATTTGTTGATATTGGATATAAATAAGTTACATCAATTAATTCACTCGGATGAATTATTAAAAGTTTGAGTATTTTTGCTTTCAGGGGTTATTTTCACAATTTAACTTATATGATATGGAAAATAATAGCACTATAACAGTTTTAACCACAACATTTAGCTCTACGATACTCAAAATTTCATGAAAATCATTCTATTTACTTAGTTTCATCCAAATAAGAACTTTATTTTTTAGAGAAAAATATAAAAACTTTGTTATTAAGGGTCTGTTGCTGGTGTTAAACGAGTCTTTAATTTAACACTTTGCGGATTTCTTCTACAACTCTTTCAAAGTTTTCCTATATTCTGTGGCCCTTCTTTCTGTATTTTTATGGGTATAATTTGTTTATTATGCCGAGATAAGGGTAGGAAACTACCAATATTGGCATCAAGTTATTAAAATCAAGAAATTTGTTCAGATTATTTACTTCTATTTGTAATTTTCGCTCTAAGTTTATAAAATAGTTGATTTTGAAAATAACTATATAGTAAACTTTATGTAAAAAGGCGCTTATCTTTTCAATATTATCAATACTTTAATAAACGTTGATGCAAATTTGTTCATATTAAGCTCTTATCAATGGAATATTAATTTAAAAATTTGTTACAATAAATTTGATATTAGTATTAGAATTTAATACCTTTGAAGGTTTTAGGTACGTATTAATTTACAATATACGTAACGTTGCCTATATTTTCTTTAACATAACAGATCTAAAAAACTTGACACTATAGAATAATATTATTGTTGGTAGGCCTTTATCACTATAACGTCGTCGATTCAACTTGTGGTTGAAGTAAATAGTATTGTATTAAAAGTGGTAATATGTTACTTCTCAGTTTTACAAACCGCTAGCCGGTTTATAAACTCATTTATATAGCCAATTACTTAGTCCATGCCCTAATATAGAGTGGACACCTACTATACTAAACTTGCAACCAATCTACAAACAACACAATTAACTTACACTGAATATAATTGACTTACTATCAGTATAATTTACTTAACTATACTGCAATTGACTTCTATTCTAATTCAGGAGACTTCTTTTTTTACGTATATACTAGTATAACCAACCACTAATTCGTGGTAATCTCTAAAGTCCCTCCCAATTTTATATACTAAACCCTTGTAATTTCCAATCTGTTTTATACCCAAATTAACTTTAATTACAAACCTTTCACCTTACAGTTCCAAGTTCTAATTCCTCAACTTCCATAAAAAAGTCTTGAGTTATGAAATTATACATGTTACAGACTTATATACCACAAATTGTGTACCTGTTAGAATAATATTACATGCAGTATAGTAGGTCAACTTTACTTACAGTAAAGTTGACTGTACTATAAGTATATTGCTTTGTGAAGACTTACCCCATTGAATATAAGTCGAGTGTAGTATGCTACACTTTACTCTAGGGCATGGGCCAAGCAATTGGCTATACAAATTACAGTGTAAACCGGCTAGCGGTCTACCAAACCTAGAATAATACATCCACTATTTGACCACGCAATACTATTATTACTTCGACCAATCGAATCAACAACGTTGTAACATCTAAGGCCTACTAACACTAATCAGTGCTTGCCTACCTATAGGTTAAGCATAGATAAGCTAAGTAGAAGAAAAAGCTACTTTTCGGTTACGCTCTAAGTCATACAACCGTTGGAGTAAAGGAAAGATTCTTACGAAGGGCCTCCACTACTACGTCAGTTTTCATGGTAGTAAGTAGAGAAGACTTTTAGGTTGCGTTGGTTTTCACGGTAGCTTAGGGGTAGCGACTGTATCGTTATCGAAAACACCAAGAAATCTTTATTAATCTTTCTTAAAAACGTTAAAATTAACTGTCAGAAATATTAAAGTTCAGAAAATTGATAAACGGCTAAGTTAGTACTACTAAAGGTTCTACTACTACAAAAACGACTAAGTTCTTACGCCAAATACCCATAATAAATAACTTTCGCTCTTTATTATTAATAAAAACCTTCGACCTTATTTACTATACCAAATTTTTACCTTTCTTTACTCTTTTTACTCCCTACCTTACTTATCTCGATCGTTGAATTTACTGCCTTAATCGAAAATACGAAGTCATGTTAAAAAAGCCACATTACGCGATCTCACACCAAGTCACTAAGTCGCTAAGTTGCCAAATTTTCACACAACTTGACACTAAAATACCAAGTCTTTACGTCTAAGATTACTAAGTCACTCGCCCTATATACCTTATATAAGCCGAATAGCCAAGATAACCCTAAGTTAGGAATATATGAAGAAAGTTAAAGCTTTTCGATTAGTCTTCCTCGACTACTATGATTAGTAACTCTGGATTAAGGACATTGATAAGATCTCAACTGAAGCCTACCTAACTAACTACATTGGCTAGTACATTATTGACGCGGACCTTGGTAATAAATATGGTTGCGGAGTCCGCGCTTTCTAAGATTTTCGCGAGTTTTTTAGCTACTAAACTCTTAATATATAAAGGATAATCCAATGTAAGGTTAAGAGCAAGTTAAGAAAGAAGGTTATACGTTGTAGTATCTACATTCCTGACAAAATACCGGTAGAACTAGCAAAAACCTTTTTCGAATTGGCACAATAAAAAGATTGTCCTTAGAATCCTAATCCTTAAGATCTTTAGAGAAAAGGAAAGGGTATTAAGACAACTTAACACCTTTACATGCAATTTAAAAGACTTTCCCTTTAGCTCTAGCTAAGTTAAGCCTTTTCACGCGTTAATGATAAAGAACTTGTTAACCTATTCGGTGGCTTAGTACCTCCACGTAACAATGTGGAGTACGCTCTTAGCAGCGAAAGAGCATACGAAATGAGGGCTGCTAACGCAGCTAAAGGTATTGACATCGGTACCTTAAACCAATCAATTAAACAAAATCGTCAGGCCTCTCAAAACCTAAAAGGCTCTATCGACCCTTAGCGTTACAATCACCAAACACATTAAAAACCTTTTTCCTTCAGTCTCTACGCACATGAACCGACTATAAGCCCTACCACAGGATTTTACCTATTGGGCCAAGCGACTGGCAATTACTTTTAACACCATGTTTCGAAACCTTTACAACTTAAAACGCCAAGAAATACCAACCAAGCCTAGAATAACTATCACTACCTCCTTCCAAAACTTATCAGGATAGTTAATATCAACTACAAGCTAATGACGTACTTCGCCAATATTTGAAATAATATAAAGAAGTATGACGGGAAGCTTTACAACCTCCTTAGCACTAAGATAATGCTCTTTTTAAATATCTGTAAGTAATTGAAAGTATCACCTTTTGGTTTTTACTTATTATTTCCTGGAATTCTTATAAGTTACGCCAAAAATTACTATCTAACTTTCCTAACGAGCGTTATTACATTTTGCGATATTTACGATTGCATAAAAGGCTACTTCGAATACGACGTCTACTTCACGCAATACCATACGGACTGAGCCATCATACGGTAAATTACAATAATGAAAAAGAAGTATAAATTACTAATAAATATTCTCAATTAAATGTAACAAACTAATAATATGTCAAAAAGCAATGGGGAAGGCTCATGTTGGCAAAGTTACACTTCACGAATAGGTACGAGTAACAGTTACGAGTCTTAACGAATTCGAATACACCTTATAACGCTCAGATACTATTTACGAAGGCTTTTATAACCAGTTGCATTCTTCGTTTACCACCGTAATAGCATGTATACCAAACTTACTCGATATATACCCCCAAGCTGGCAACTTCTTTAACGTAAATAAAAAAAACCTTATAGTGGTTAACTACGTCGACCGCAAGTACAGATGCGCATAACGCCTAAAGTTTGGCCTATCGACCTCAAACTCAGCTCCGGATTGGAAACAATACCCACGTTAGCGCTAATAAGATATGAGCGGACCTGCTAACCGTAAGCACTATCGTTGTGATAGTGGTAAAAGATGTTGAATTTGTGGCAAAACTGGTTACTAGTTAATTAGGCACCCTCTTATCGAGCGGAATAATAAAAAGGTAATGTATTATATCCAGTACCTTACCACTTTCAAATTAAAATACCTAAACTAGGTTACAAACTTTGAGGGTGATAAACCTATTAATAGCAATACTCCTAAGCTAATTAAATGGCACGAAAATATTGCTCTTAGTATGGTAATCCAATAACTAGCCAACTATATCTTTTTATACTATTTAGGTGGTAAAGACCCCTACCTTTGCCTTAACTATACCCTTAATCCCTTATACACCTTTAACTTCCTTAATCGCTACGCAAACCATACGTTTTAGAGTATTATGCCAGATATTGGGGCAGTTAAATACTTAATAGAAAGTTATTCGTAATTCGTAATACTACGGAGGGAAAACATTACATCTATTAAAATTAATCGTTACGATGTTAGCAAAGCTAAAGTTAGCTTTAGCTCAGGTGAATAACTATCGTTATTGGGGACAACGGTAGTTTAAACTATTTTGTAAGTAATTATGTTTTATATTCTTAAGTCCCTTACCTCTTTTCTACTTTCCTTAAAGGATATAAAGACCTCTGGTATTAACGTAGACGTTAATGTAGACGATCTGGTTAAGAACGGCTAAAGGTTTCCACTTACCTTTAAGTAGGGGTACTTATAGCTTTTTATCGTTAAGGTCTGGAGGCGATGGTGTCAAACCTGATGAAACCGGAGAAAAATCAACTACACCGGTATTTTAATCACCTAGCTATTAGTAAACTATACAAAGTACTAAAGTTTACAGGGTATAACAATATATAATAATTTGTTTTGAAACCCATTAAGAGGCTTTTCTATCATTACTTAATGTATACTCAAGCTTCCCGGAAATTTAAATTTATACTCAAAGACGATAAGGACTTTAATTGTAAGATCTTTATTAATGTATTTTACTTGGACAACAAGCTTGTTTTATACGTCGTTAACTCCATAACCTTTTTTTCACGGAGCTAAATTTCTAAAATCCTTTTAGGTAAAGGATACGTAGCAAACGTTAAGAATACTATATATTAACACGTATCTGAGTCCACTTAACGTCGGTATTTACGATACCAGTACTAACTTTGTGGCGGTGTAATTTCAGGAAAATACTAAGATAATAGGTATCTAGTATAAATAGGTACTTGTGAAAGCCTATTAAAGTATTAGAAAGGTTAAAAGGGCATACACCCTACTTCGGCGAGCGTATAATATCCTTACGTTGAAAATTAGAAATTTTACGGATCCGGAGGCATGCCTAAAAATAGCAGTAAAGGGTTTGAACGGCATTATAGGCCGTAACGGCCTGGTGCCAACACTACTAGTCTTTATAGAGTACCTACGCCTAACGAGTGAATCTCTGCCCTTGGTAAATACTTAAAAACATGCTATAGCTTACAGTAAATCTTTAAAGGAACTGCAAAGGGAATCAGCACGCCGTCAAGTCAATAATACCTTTAGTACTAAAGACGGGCCTGCAATAATCAACGTACTTACTTTGCCATTATAAAGTAAAGTCTTTGTATAGCGGAAGCCGGGCAAATAGAAGGGGATGTATAAGATATTAAGTATTTTAAACTTTAAAGTAGTTATTAAAACTATTAACGGTCTTATATCTTTCCGCACTATTTAGGTTAAGCTTTACATCAGGACTATTAAAGATAAGGATCCTTAAGACTTATATTAAAATAACCGAGCTAATATGACATTCCTCTACCCGTTATTAACAAGCTAATAAAGCGCCGCTGATGTGAGCAACCTCTAAAGAAAAAGGTAAACGGTAAAAAAAGTAATACATACCGAGCCGTATTTATAATACTACTTGGGTAAATAAAAAAGAAAAGGATAACAAAAACTTGGCAGTAAAGTTTAGGGTATAAGGGATTATTAAGGATTCCGGTAAACCTTTTAAAGAAAGTGATAAGATCGAGATTAACGGCTTATTGACTTGGGGTGTAATACAATTTGTGTCGAAAATTAACTTTAACCTCCAAAATCTAAACGTCATAATCTTTAAGTTAAGGATTATCTACGAAGTTAAAGGTAAGACTACGGGGCGGTTTTATAAAAAGTTACGACTAGTTATTTAAAGATACGGTGATAAAGGCAAGGACTAAATCCTTATATAGTCGTCAACGATTTAAAAGATTAGCTAACGTTTGGTAGTTACTATAATAATAAGTTTATGAACTAAATCTAAAGGCGAATTTATACTTAATAGCCGTGATATTACGTAACCTTATATATAATTAACAATGGATTTATAGTGAATTATACTATTAAAGCTGTTATAGGAACTCCATATTATCTACCTACCAGGAACAGTAATACGGTGTGTCAAACCACTATATAAATTAACTAAGTTAGGTATTCAATAATTCTTAACTTATTAGTTGCATTTTAAGTCTCGGTAAACGATAAATTTTTTAACATACGATCCGTATTTATTAGTAACGTAAAAACAAACTTCGGCATAATAGGTATACAAATTAACGATACCTTATTCGTCAGAACTGCTAACTTCATAATATAAAAACAACAAACGATCAAAAACTTAAAGTTCTAAAATTATAAGCCGATAACGACTTTAACGAAAAATAATCAACTTAACTTCAATAAATCGTCAATCCGTATGCTTAGTGTTAATTCTGGCCTAAGCTTTCACCAAAAGCGCCAGAGCGTTATTTTTACCACAATCGACAAAACTAATAAGGTCAGAGCTTAACAGTACTTGAAACAGCGTGCACGTGGTAACTATATTACTACTTTATGCTAACTGGAAGCCTTATACGATTTATCCATTACGATACAAGTATAAATACTAACGGATAAAGACTTTAATCGATTAAAAAAAGGTTGGAGTGGTAAATATGGAACCTGGACCGTGGAATCAATATAGTACTAATAGATCTTTTAAAAGTTAAGTTGATAATTTTTACAAATGGGTCCTTAATAAATAATACCTACCTGTTTTTTCAAATCGGCTTTTTAATAACCCTTGTTAACAAAGATAGGCGTGAAAATTAGTTTAATATTACCAGTAACTTAATTTACCTAACCTCCGTCAAGTGTAAGAGGATTATATGAAGTGTATTAGTTTCGGAGGTTTACGGTATAATGGCGGGTTTCAACATAGGCATGGCGTTATAGGAAACCTTTAACCTTATTATTAGGTAGCTAAAGATTTCTTTTATCCCGGTTGTAATTTGTACCAACTTAAAAAGTCCTTTCGAGTGCTTGTCAAAGCTTGGAACTACTAGCGAAAAACGCCTGATAATCGACGTGATGACACTCCGCGAAGCTTATGAAGGGAATGAAATTAAGGAGTTCCGATGGATCGATGGCAAAGATGATCTTACAGATACTATAACGAAAGCTACGTTAAATAAAGTACTGGAAAAGTTTGTAAATAATAATAAGCTGACTATACATATCAAGAGCTACGTGAATAAGCTTCCCGGAAAGCTCAAATCACGTGACGTCAGACAAGGATATGCTGAAAGACTGGAATATTCCCAGGGAATTAATATTAATTATAGTAATCTATTTGAGTGGTATAGTTGAAGCTGCGAAGGGCTGTGGTAGAAGAACTTTTTGTGGGAGTTGATGAATTCGGACCTTGGAGCGGCGAAGTAATTAAGGTTAAATGTAGCTAATTTTTATACAATTAGGTGCAATTTAGTATGAGAGTTAACTAGAATTGACAAGGGTCTAGCTAGTTAACGAGGAGGCAATTTAGTGGCAACTGGAAAAGATTGATCAACTACACTAACGTGTGCGTATAAACTAAAAAGCCGCCAGTATTAAAATAATATTACATATAATATAGTACGTCAACTTTACTTATAATAAAGTTGACTATACTATAAGTGTATTGCTTTGTAAAGACTTACCGCATTAGGTGTAAGTCGAATACAGTACGCTGCACTTCACTTTAAGGTACGGACCAAGCAATTAACTATACAAATTATAGTATAAACCGGCTAGCGGTCTGCCAAACCTAAAACAATACATCCACCATCTGACCACACAATACTACTGTTACTTCGACCAATCGAATCGACAACGTTGCAACGTCTAAGGCCTACCAACAGTATCTTTTACTAGTAGGTTCAAATATAATTTTCTTGTATACTACTACTACCACTTACTATATACAAACCTATTCCAGACGTTGTGAAATGTGGCCTTAGTTATAGCGTTGATAGGATTATCTTTACTATTAATTGACCTCAGTTTATCAATTTTCCGGGCTTTGTACACCTCTTTTAAAACTATTACATCTATCATCAAGCGTTTTTGATTAGTTGTGCCCAGTTATAAAAGGCACTCGTAAAAGCTTCTACAACTCATATATATAACTACAAGTATCGAAAGTAATTCCAGTTATTTGGTAATAGTTCTCAATATACCATCGATCATTATACCGATGTTAAAGCCTATCATTATACCGGGTTGAAAATATAACTAGTATAGTCACTCAGTACACTCAACAATAGGGCCAGTCAGTATTTGGTATAACTTCAAGTACTTGACACGTCTCAACACCAAGGATAATGAATTCACCAGAGATGACGATATATTCAACAGGTACCAGTATTCACTAGTGCAAGTACTAGTTCTGACTAGTATGGAGGATCAACACAGAGATGATGCCTGGGCTAATATTTACTAATAAAGAGAAACTAGAACTTACTAATATAACTTAGTATTAACGAGTCTAAAATCTTGACCTATGATCAATATCTTTATAAAGATACACTTAATTATATATAAAGTTATTTATATATATTTTTGAATACTTTAATCTATAGCCCTATTCAATATATTCTTCTATAATGCATTGAACACATTATCAAAAAATTGTACTCTACTGTTCTATTTTATTGGATTTAGTTCAATACTTTTCACGCAAATATAAACCAAAAATATCTACTTTTTCCAAACCTTTTAATAATTTCAAGTATACCATTTTAACATCCCCAAAATCACGTGGTTTATTTACACCACTAGTATTATCCTACATTAATACTCATAATGATAATCCTTTTTTATAAAGGACTATTATTGCTTCCAGCTCCTTTAGTTCCTCTAAACCTACATAATTTTTTTCCCCTCTGATCGAATCTTTATTCCTTTAGTTCCTACGCTTTAGTGTTACTTCTGTTACTTTAAGAGCTCTGAACCTTAAAGCTTTATTAAGGAAGAATGAAAAGTAACTCATAATACCTACAGAGTTAAAGCTAAGCAAAACCTTCAAGACTCTAATACTAATGATTATACTAATAAAAAGAAGAATATTAGAGATACCTATACCTTCAACTACCCAGAACGAGAAAAACTTAGGTTAGTTATCGAATTATACTATAAATTAATAACTAAGTTTAAGAAACTGTCACAAGGTAGTATCTAGCTAGTATTTTCTAGGGATCCAGCCCTATTAGTCATCCCATTATTACATCGCTCTAGAGCTACTCGTAAGTTAAATAAGAGCATGTCCTTACACATTACGTAGCCAGGTTATACCATTTTCCACAGCTTCGTAACAGCTTACTAACAGGGGTTTTTCCTCTTTTCTTTATCAATGTTTATAGATAAAATCCGATTACCCTAAGTAATAGTCTCGGCTTTAATTCCTCTATATATAAATTTAGAATTCTTTTCTAATATCATTCTAGCTGTTTATTAAGAGTTATAACCTATAATTATATTATTGTTTTCCGAACCTTCAAATTTAAACCTCGAATCCTGAAGATAGTTGTTAATTATACGGGTTGGAAAGATGTTTTACAACGTTTTAATGGCCTATTACGATTATTTTACAACTTAATACGAACTATTTACCAACGTTTAACGTATAATTCTCGTTAAGAGGGATGAAATTATTCGAAAGCACGCTTTATATTTAAAACACAAAAATTTAATGTATTATATATGTTAACAAATATAATCTAGTAATTTGAAGTTACCGTTACGTTTACGTTATTAAAATATTACTTTTAAACGGTTTTTACTATGTAACCTACGAACAATATAGTTATTACGCCGTTTATTATTGGGAACCACGTTAACTTTTTCAATAACGAAAACTCAGATTTTTTTAACTCTGATTACGATACCGGCGCCTTATCTAATAAGCGTCAACGACTTAAACGCAGACCCCTTAATCAACCAATTAAGTTTTTCGGCATTAAGTTACGATTTTTGGTATAAAATAATACGATATTACGTAATTTATATAAAAACCAGAAGTTAATTGGTATTGAAAAGAATATTTCATGTTATTTTTTTAACAATTAAGAGGTTTTACGAAGACCTTTAAAAATATCTACTATGTCCGCGGAGGCGGCGACAGTATTAGCAATCCTAATATCTTTATAATTATATTTTACACCTATTACTATAATTTTAACGCGATTAATTCTATCATTACTCGGCTTATTAATATAGACTCAAAAGCCCGCGAGCAATTTTGCGTCTTTCTTAAAGTTTAAAACGCCTTATTTGAGAAAGTTAGTGATATATCATGGAAATTCGCCGCTAAATTCACTATCTTAAAAGGAATTATTAACGATATGTTAACTAATACGTTATTTTCTCTCGATATACCCGCGAATTATAATAAGTACATCGCTCGCATTGAATTTATTAATAGGTGAATTTATAACATCCGTACTCATTACAGCAGTATTAACGTTATTATTAGGGGTATTTTACGGGGCGGGAATAATAATAACGACATAACTGTTCGTAATGATTAGGGAAACGTTATTATAACACACGTAAACGTTTTCCGAAACACCTTTAAACGAAGTACTACCTGAGTTTACTATTCGGAACTCTCTAGTCATAAAAACCCCATGTTATATTTACAATACATCGTGGATATCTATCGTATCTGTATTTTTCCATTAAAACCAATGTAACGTTAGAGCAACTTTAACGCTAAAGCTATTATGAAAATTCACCTTATTTCGGCTGAAAATTTCATTAAATTTTAAAATGAAAAAGCGTTCTATTTGTATACAGTTGCGTATAAGAATTGATACGACTTTAATTCGACTTGGTAGTTCTGTCTTAGCTTTTGAAGAGATTTTTTTTTTATGATAAATTTACTTTATAATTCCATTTATTTTATCCACGTTTCAATAAACATCGGTTATAAATATCATAAAGTTACGAATAAATAGCTTATCAATCGTTTAAAGTTCCCGCTTATCTTTTTTTTTCAACAATTCGACGAATCTATATTCTACGTACCTGGCTCCGCCTTACGATTCATTTCTTTGATAACCTTTCTAGATACCAACTTTAATAGATACTATTACCGTATATAGGCTTAAATTATCACTTATTTATAATACGAAATTATTCCTAGTAAATCCGAGATAAAACAATAATAAGTAACTCATATCATTCCAAAGCATATACTACTTCTAGAAAGAACGAGTAACTATTGTATTTAGGAATGGAGGTTCGAGCCGATTTAAAAAAGGCTTAAAGAGGTCGTTTCCGCCACTTTTCACATTATTTTATGAAAGGCCTATAAGAACCGAGCTGCTATTACGCGGCTCGCCGCCGTTTTCCTCGGAAATATTAATAAAGTATTTTCCCCGAAACTACTCGTTTTTGTTAATGATAAACTCCTCGACCCCTTTAAAAAGTTCGCTCCTTCATTATATAAGGTTTTCAAAAAAAAGTTACCTCCTTACCGCTTCAAAACCGATTATGAAATCGTTCTTTATAACGATAACTAGGGCTAACCTTTAAAGGTTCCATAAGACTCATTATATGGTATGTTGTAAAAGAAGCTCCTTATATTACGAAAGAATTTAAATAAATTACTCGACAAGAGTTATATTATAATATGTAGTTTTTAAGCGGATGCTCCCTTATTTTTCCTTTTAAAACCCCAAAACTAATTTACGTTTTTACATTGATTATTGTCGATTTAACGTTATTACAAAGGCGAATCTTACCCGTTTTCACTTATTAAAAAAGCTTACAAATATCTCCTAAACTAAGTACTTTTTCAAGTTAGATATTAAAACTGTTCTTTTTTCATAAGTTTCGTATTAAAGAAAAAAATGAGTTGAAAACCGCGTTTTATATATGTTTTGCATTTTTCGAATACCTTATTACCTCTTTCGCACTTTTTAACACACCGGTTACCTTTTGATAGTATATTAATAATTCGTTACGCCCCTTCTTTAATATTTTTTACTTTACTTACACCGATAATATTGTTACATATTTAAAGGATACCTTCAATAATTTGAAGGTTAATGTTAAGTAAATTTTGAACACTTTAAACGTCGCATTCCTTAACCTCGAAATATTAAAATATAGATTCGGCTTTTAAAAGACCAAATATTTCATATTTGTTATCGAAGCTAGTATTAGCGTTTACATAAACTTAAAAAGGCTACGTGTTATCCGAAAATAATTGGTTTTCACGTTCGGTTTAGGTATAATTGGTTTTCTTAGGTTCGTTAACTTGTACCAATATTTCATTCGCAACTATTTTACAATTACTAGTTTTTAAATTCGGATAACCCGAAAAGGTATCCCTTTTTATTAAAGGCCTGAAAAATAAGTTATTTTCGAATGGCTTAAACTTAACTTTCTTTCCTAAATTGTATTCGCCTAATGGAACTCCAGCCGCAACAACTTTTTGAAAGTCGACTACTTTAATTGGGATTTAAATGACTATTTACTTTAACGCGATGACTGCGATAACCTAAGTCCAATAACATATTATTTTCGCCGTTTATCACCCGCCGAATATAATTACGAAATCTACGATAAAATATTACTCAGGATTATAATCATTTAAGAGTATAGAATGCGGTGCTTAAGGATACAGTATGCCCATTTACGATTTTTACAGATTATAAAAAATTTGAATACTTTAAAACTATATGACGTCTTTTTAAACGATAAGTGCATTAGTTCTAACGTCTTTTCCAGTTTTGTTTTCGATTAGTTTATAATAAAGGAGTATATTATATACAACTTAATATGTTATTATGGAAAAATCAGTATATTTTAAAAGGGTTTTCGGACCTATGCGTTTTAGGCCAAGAACTCCAAATTTTACGCCTTGAATAAACCACTTTCGAGCCGCTTTTACGTATATATATCTTTTGTTTCACTGTCTTTAGCGAATCCATTATAAAAGATTACGAGTTTTATACTAATATCGATCTTTAAAATATCCAAAATACCGTTATTATCCGCTATATTACTTATCCACAACTAATTAATGTAATATGTATAGGTAACCGGAGTTTTTTTACTAATGTTTGTACTGATGACGATTAGGTATTTAAAATTTCAATTTCAAAATATTGAATGAACGACGATAATGTTTTACTATTCTGTAATTATATTTAGATACCTATTTACAAGTTGTTTTACAATACGTAAATACAAGTTACCTACGGTTTACTTTTTACTAGTTACTTGGGTCGCGACATTACTATTACCATATTTTTAAAACGTACTTTCAACCCGACTTACACCGTATAATCCGTTACTTTTGATAGAATTACGATGTTTATAGGCGTATTACGTATTAGAAACACCATCGAATTTTATTTCTTAAGCCTTTCCAGTTTCTAAACGGCTTTGTAACGAGATTTTTGTCGATTTTATAATTACCTTACCTTAGGAATATGCCAGCGACCTACGTTATCTTATAGTTATTACGGATCGTGTAATTAAAGTTGTTACTTTTAAGGATATAATTATTATAAACGTTGAAACTTGTATGAAATGAGTTTTAAACTGTTATTAACGATTTTACAGATTTCCTCGTACGATTATTAGTAACCGGGAATCAAATTGAACCGGTAGGTTTTAAAAAAAACTTTACGATTTAACTGAGGTAAAGCGGCGTTTAAGTACCGCTTTTTACCTCAAGACCGATGGCTCGACCAAATGTACTAATTAAAAATTCCTAATATACCTACATTTTTTCGTCGTTTATACTTAATTTAACTACTATCGTTGATTATCCGGTTATTAATTGATGTTGAGTAATAAGGAAACAACTACTATGGGTATTAGTTTATTATTTATAAATTATCGCTATTATATTAACTTTATATAACCGGTATAATGTTTCCTCGTCCTAGCTACGAAATTACGCGTAAAGGTAGAAGATTTCGTCTAACGTATCCGCGATATTACGAAATTTGTATACGCTGTAATAGCGGCTACTTAATAACATATAAAGGAAGCCTTTAATAAACGGCGTTTCCACTTGAAACGTTTTCGAATCGTTAACGACGTTTAGATTCTTTTAAAAACCTATAAACTAGATAAAATTTTAAAGAAGTTAAGTTTACTTTATGATTAGTATTGTATAATAAGAATAGTTAATTTCTATGTTATCGAGTTTAATGTTCCGGGATGTAAACATTGCCGTTTTTACGTAAACGAACTTATTCGACTAGTTTTGAACCCATTTTCGAGTTAATAAGGCCGCGATTTTTAACCGAAAATTATTAATATTATAGGCGACAACAGTAAGACAAAGCCAGAATATTAAGTTAAAAGTATTACGAACTCGGAATAAATCCCAAGTCGGCCGCTTCTGGCGTAACGACATACCCAAACGGCAGGTTTTAGTTAAGTAGGTAGGTTACGTATACTAATCTTCAAAGTTGTTTTTAAGCTTTTCCAACACTACAGAATTCAACGTTTTCGAACTATGTTATGAATAGGCTAAGTATAACGACGATTCCTTACGCCTATTTCGTAAATGAGTCTAAAATATTTTACTTTACGTTAAAAAACGATATAAAAGCTGTTATTTTACGGGTACCGAATATCAAAGTAACGTAATATTAATAAACAATTAAAGTTATATTAAGTTACTTTAACATGCTCTTAAATTTACCGTCTCTTTCTTCACTAATAAATTTCTTATATATTCTAATTAACTTATTTGTTTATGAAATAATAACGCCCAGCTTTCTATTCATATGGTTAAACACTTTAACAAATTGTTTGGTCGCTTCGAACTATACTTTCTATCTACTTCTTAACCGCAATTTTTACGTTTCCCTTCGACACGTTAACTTATTTAGGAATTAGTTTTTTTATTTAGCAGGTATACGGCCCGTAGGCCGCCGGAACGAATAGAAGTAGCGGGTATAAAGCCCTTTCTACCGCGAGTATCGACCTTCTTTTATGTAGCGCACCAAACCCCTATAACTCTTTTTGCGACTAAAACCTACACCTATACGCTTTTTAGCCGCTCGTTAACGTCTAAGAAATGGTTTACGAATACTTAAACTTATTTCGGTACTGAGCGTTAAACTCTAAACAGGCTTTAGATAATTCCTTTATAACCTTATTTATATCCGGATTCAGTTTTAAAAAAGTATACGAGTAACCGGAACTACAACTTATAATACCGATAAAGTAAATATAATATCAGACGCCGGTATTTAACCTTTAGTCAACAATATCTTTGCGGTTATACGGGTCTAAATTACCCTTCTTTTCCTCGCAAAACTTCCGAAGATTATATATTATACGGTATACCTATTCGAAACATATTTATTTACACGTCTCTTTAAAATACATGTCTATAACCCATAAGGCCGGGAACTACATGTTCGTGAACAGGGACAAAGTAGCCCCGAAACAGGTATACCTACGTTTCTAATAACCTTATCCACTTTTATAAAAAACTGAAAATTTATTTTTAAAAAAAGCTATAAAGACGATAACAAAACAAAAAGCGAATGAGTCGACCTGTAGGAAAGGAATTGTTTTAAGAAGGGCTCGATGTTAGGATTTATTTGACTATTAATAAATAGTTGTTAAAGGGAGAGTTTTGGTTTTCAAAATGGGGTTTATGGAACTATTTATAAAGGTGGAGGGCGTTGAGGGGCCTTTTATATAGTACTAAATCGTTTGGCCTAAAACCTTCTACACGATACTACAACTTTTTAAGTTGCTCCGGAGCGGTCGTTTCGTACCTGCCACTCCCCAATACCTTTTCTTACCTTTTACGGGGGGAGGGAGGGGTTTAAGGCGTTTCGTTTGTTTTGAAATAATTACCTTATTTCTTCCGTATTTACCGGTTTCGTAGTTTAATGGTTAAAGCACCTGCTTTCTTTGGTAAGAGTCCTAGGTTCGATTCCTGGCGTAACCCTTAATATGAAGAACTTAAATGTAGTTTTACTGGATAAATTTTTTACTTCATTTAGGTTAAACTTAAAGGTAATATGTCAAGTTAGTGTCTAACTAGTATTTACCAGGGATTCAGCTCTAATAGTCGTTACGATTTAACAACGCTTTAAAGACGTTCGAAAGCTTCACAAGAGCATGCCTTCACACGTTACGTAACCGGGTTATACCATCGTCCATAGCTCCGTAACAGCTCCCTAATAGGGATTTCTACTCTTTTTTTTTTCATTGAGGTTTATAAACAGAATGCAACCACCTTGAGCAATAGCTCAGACCTTAGTCTTTTTACAGAAACATATTGAAAGATTAATTAAACCGGAACTTTTCAAATAAACAGGTACCATATCGATAAAGCAGGAAGGGAAACAATATTAAAAACCTCACCTATAACTTTAAGATGAGGAAGCAACTATTAAGCCCTAAGTTACAATCAGTAAAATATTTTAAAACTTTGATCTTAAAAAATATAAATATATGCCTAACAACAATTGAAAATATAATTATGAATGATTAATATTTTTATATTTTAAGGAGTATTTTGAAAATAACAATAAATACTGGCTTTACTAAAATAAACTACATTTATTTCTTCATGCCTATCGATTTCAATTTTTAAAATACTTATAAAACTATATGTAAATGAATCCAAGCTTTGAAATAACAACTAATTTCATTACTTTAAACTTTTCAACTATGATAATTGGTATTAAAAATAAATATAAGTCTTTTTAAAACTTAATTAGCATATATTAAGGTATTGAACCAATTTATTGTCTACTTTTTAAAAATGAAATTCGTTTTTTGTGCCTCCTACACTATTTCTCATTAGCTCTCTTTATAATGAAATTTAAAAATGGCAAAAAACCTTATTTAACAAAGTTGTTAGATTAAGTATATTAAATATTCCCGTTAGCTTTTAACATATATTAAGCCTATGTTTTCAGTTTAGACAGTCTGTATACTAAGTAAATCAGGGAAAACCGTTCACTTAATACTATATAAATTATGATCAGATTTTCGAAACGAAAACTGGATTAAAAAGCGAAAAAAAAAACCACAAATTCAACTCTTAAAAAAAACCAAAAAAACAAGTTTATTAACCATAACCAAAGTATTAGTCAGTTAAAAAAGAAATTACTGACTGGCTCTCACAAAGGTTACTTAACACAAGTTCTTTAGGTATTTCAGCTCAAACTACGGCCTTTCTATTGTAGTGAATATATTAATTAAAAAAAAGCAAACGTTATTACAATTGACAATTCTAAAGCAAAATTTCATTCCGAATAACATTTTAACTTTATATTATCGTTTAAAATTTCATAGGAAGATATTTAAATTTAGTAGTATATTTCGCAAAACTCTATATAGTACTTTTTATTAAAGAATTTTGGATGATTAAAGGCCATATCTTATACAGGTATTCTTGTTTTAAGGTATAAATTTTCAACGTTAAAAATCCACTTTTAACAAAAGAGTCTTTACTTTTTACATTAAAAATTTCACTTTTCATATTGATTCGCCGAAACAAATAATTGAAAGCCGTACCAAAAGCGGTTAATACCACCGTATAAGCTTTATTTTCAATGTGAAACTATTGAAATTTGACGTCAAATCTTGTTAATTTCACTCCTTCTTTCACACTAATATATTATTTTATAATTCATGAACTCCGATTTAAAAACTTGGTAAAAGCCAATTCAAGCTCACTTTGCTATATTTTCAACAACGAAAAATAGCTCGTTTATTTCTAAATATAAGGAATGAACTACCCGGATTCGGAATGAAAGATAATATAATTTAACTACACGACAAAAAATAGTAGCAATATTAATTAAATTTAATTCAAGTCATGATTATAATACCCGAATCTTTTAGAGTTATTTATGTTACACCAAATTTGATATAAGCATACTTGATCTATTAAACCTAATAATTAAGATATTAAAGTTAACAACTTATCTTTTGTTAGATTACCAATTAAGAAAATAGTTGTTACTATAATTAATTATTGTATTATAATGTAAGCTACATAATGATTTATTAAAACTTTATTGCAATCATTTATATCAAATATTTTGATACTTTTCCTCAATATATTCAATTTGGTTATACCAATCTAAATTTGGTAATAAAATAACTTCAATTATTAAAAAGCTTTAAAAAAGATTAGGAAGAGAAAAGTTTAGACTTTATCTATACTTTTTTTAAAAAAAAATCCGAAACATTCGATATCGATTAAACTTTCTATACGAAATTCTAAAGAACAAAAGGTTTATATAAACCCTTAATAAATTCCTGGAAATAATTGTTAGCCCAATAGGTGAATACCGCAACCTAATATATATTAAAGTTAAATATAGCTTGAGAATTGGGAATACAACTGTTATATCTTCTAATAATAAATTTAAAACTGTTCATTATATGGTAAATTAGATATTTAAATACATGAAATGTATTTTAATGTTTGAATCTTCAATCGAGGTAACAAACTAGTTGATTATTATATCAAAAACAATTTTTATTAATTATATATTTATCATTAAGTTTTGATTACTATATGCCCCTCAACAGAATGAGGGTTTCAAACTCTTTAATAAAATAGGGTTTAACAAAATACATATTTGGATTGTTTTTGGGAAAATTTTATACTAATTATGACCTTACCCATTCCAAATAACTATTTTTATTACTAACTTTATCATCAAGATCTATTTTACCAGGTACTTTAACTTAAGGGTAACAGTAGATGAGGAGTAGTGTATATTGAAGATAAATAGATAGATTAAAGGGAGAAGAGGCATCCAGAAAGTTCATACCTCAGGTAAAAGCTTATAAGCTCTCACTCGGGCAGAAGCAATCAACCATACCCTCGGTCAATCTCTCTTCTGGGCAGTAGAATTCTACCGTGTACTCTTCCAATGCCCTTTCTGGGCAGTAGCACGCTATCATGCACTCTGAAAGAATACACATTGTAGAGTGGCACGTTACTATGCACTATGTAAGGGTGTAACTTGCAGCGTGGCCACTTAGTAACTGTAGAGATATATAATAACATCAAAAAACTAAAAGGTTATCAATAGAAATGAAATCTAACACACTACGTTTTATAATGGTTTTCACGATAAATTAAAGGGATATAGTAATTACAGACCGAAGAATAAGTTTAACTTTACTTCTAACTTTATCATTATTATCAATATACCTTTTATGAAACAAAAATATGCTTAAAATACTGATCCAATAGAAGAAAGGGGAATCCATTTAATGGCAATTTTCTGATATTACAAAGCCTTAGTATATTTTCAAAGTTCACTTACCAGACTAGCTAGTAAGCTCGACCAGGAAAATCTTTGGTACTTTAAGCTTAGCTTTCTTTGAACAAATCCTCACGAGACGTCGTAAGTTCATTATAAAAAAAACAAGATATGAACACTATTGAGAAAGGTATCTCTTATAATATTATAACGACTACTCCAAACTTTAAGCCAAAAAGAAGTATACGCTAAACAATAATAAAAATAACATTAAACTTTCTGGTAAATTTGCCAAAGAATACTGTGATTAAAGATAACATGATTTAGTTTATACTTTCAATTAATGAAAAACATGATAATAAAGAAAGTATTAAAGGTACTAGAAACAGAACATGATAGAAGAGCCCCCTATAGTAAAATACATAGTTTACTATTCCTTGGGGTCTTTAATGCTATTAAAATAAATATCAACCGCCATACCTAAACGGTAAAAAGGTTATCAAATTTAAAATTAATTTCAATGGTGAAATCAAAAGGTAAAATGTTAAAATTGTTATATGAAGTTCTAAGTAAGAGTATATAATTAATTTTATTAAAATATTTACTGTTATGATAAAGTCTTATATTTAAAATGTGCTTGTTACCTTTTTTACTTTTTATAATTGGAAAATCAACCAAATCCACATCAAGTTGGCCTTTTTAAATAGTAAATATCAATAATTGATATTAATAAAAATCACGGATACTATGAAATATGTTGGAATAGTACTATATTCAGTGCAGTAGATTAACTTTACTTACAAGTAAAGTTTAGTATACTGACTGCGAGTTGAATATATTGTTTTGTGCAGACTTACTATATTGGGTGTAAGAATAGTACAGTACGCTACACTTCATACTAGGGCATAGACCAAGCAATTAGCTATACAAATTACTGTGCAGACCAGCTAGCGGTTTGCCAAAACTAGAACAATATATCTATCACTTAACCAATTTAATATTACTGTTACTTTGACCACGATTCGAATCAATAACATTGCAAAGATCTAAGGCCCTACTAATACTGATTAGTGCTTATTAGATTAAGCACATATTAGCTAAGTAGAAGAATAAGCTAGTTTCTAGTTGTTACGCTTTACGTTATCGTTAGGGTAGAGGAAAGATTATTACGAAAGGAATTTACTACTGTGTTAGTTTTTACGGCAGTACGTAAAGAAGACCTTTGGGCTGTACCAGTCTTTAAGGCAGACCTTAGGTAGCAATGGTATCGTTATTGAAAACACCAAGAAATCTTTACCAGATATTTTTTAAAGACGTTGAAATTAACTGTCAAAAGTCTCAAAGTTCGGTAAATTGGTAAACAGCTAAATCAGTACTACTTCGGGTGTTATTACTACAAGGAAAAAGATTAAGTACTTACACTAAAGAATCTACAATAATAAATAACCTTCCACCTTACCCCTTACACCAAATCTTTGCCCCTACTTCACTCTTTTTACTTTCTTACGCTAATTCAATTACTAAAATCGTTGTCCTAAGCGAAAATACCAGGAATCGCTAAGTCGCGCTAAGAAAGTCACGTTGCACAACCGTATACTAAGTTACTAAGTTACTAAGCCGCTAAGTTTCCACGCAACTTTATGCCAAAACACTAAGCTTTTACATCTAAAGATTATCAAGTCCCTTGCTCTATACGCTTTACATAAGCTAGTACGTTAATTTGGCTACTAAAAACTCCTACTTTAATGTCATTACCGACCCTGCCGATAAAGAAGTAATTAAGGCCTTCAGACACCTTTTTACCAAGTATTATAACTACGATCTTTAGGGATAGGACGTTAATAAATACCTAATCTAAGAATACTTAATTAAATCATCGGATACTAAATCGTTAATCACAACAATAATAACGATCTAAACTATGCCTTCCGCAACTTCCGCAACCTTTTTAACGACTAGACTATAAATATAGTGATTTTAATTCATAAAGGGGTTGAAATAAAAATCAAGGAAAAACTTAAACAACAAGGAGTTTATATACCAGTAAAAGGTAATATAAAGCTAATACAAAAACTCTTCGACCTAGGATAACTTAATGAATTCCTTTAAGACCTACACCTTAAGGTAAAGAGTATTAAGAAACCTTACCACTCCTATACACGATTTAGGGGACTTTATCTTTACCCTTAATTAAGTTAAGCCTTTTTATACGTTAACGATAAAAAACTTGTTGATCTTCTCGATAGTTTGGCGCCTTTTCATAACAGTACGGAATATTTAGTTGTTGAAGGCAGAATGCGCGAAGCAACAGCTGCCAACGCCGCAAGAGGTATTAAAGTTAATGCCCTTTACCAGTCGATTGAACAAAATCTTCAAGTCCCCTAAACCCTTTAAATACCTATCACCCCCTAACACTTTAATCGACATGCCCCTTAAGAATCTTTTCACGGAAAATTTGCCTATACGCAAAAACTCATTTTAAGTTTTATTATAAGGTTTTATCTTTCAGGATAAGTGACTGGAAATTACTCCTAATACCATGCCTGGAATACTCTAAAGCTTAAAATACTAGAAAACACCAAGGAAAACTGGGATAACTATCGTAACCTACTCTTAACACCTTTCAAAATAGTTTACATTAATTATAAACCCTTTACAAACGTCGCTAAAATTCAAACCGATGTAAAGAAGTATAACGAAAAACTTTACAATCTCCTCGATACGAAGATAATTCTATTTTTAAACATTTGTAAGTAAATAGAGGTTCTTCCTTCTGGTATTGACTTACTATTCCCCAAAGTCCTTACAAGGTATACCAAGGACTATACTTAATATTTCTGACTCGAGTCACTACGTTTCGCGAAATCTATAATAGTATGAAAAGCTATTTCTAACACGACGTCCACCTTGCCTAATACCATATGACTTGGGATACTATATAATATACTATAATAATAGCGAAAAAGAAAAAAGAAAAAACACCAATAGATGTATCAAATTAGATGCTTAATAAGCTAATATTATACCAATAATAAATGGGAAAGGCCTATAATAGTGAAATTATATTTGGTGAATAGGTACAGGTAGTAGTTACAGGCATTAGCGAGTTTAAATACGCTTTACAATGCCCAGATACCACCTACGAAGGCTTTTTTAGCCAGTAACGTTATTTTCTTACCACTATAATAACGTATATACCAAACCCGCTTAATATATAACCTTAATCCAGCAATTTCCTTAACTTAAATAAAGAAAACCTTATGGTAGTTAATTATGTCGACCGCAAATACGGTTACGAAAGCTCTTGATGCCTAATTTCTAGCCTATCAACTATAAAGTAAAGGTAACACCTATACTGGCACTAACAAGGCCAAGATTTAGAAGAACTTGCTAAATATAAGCACTATCGTCGTCATAATGGCAAGAGATATTGTATTTGTAGCAAGTTTAACTATTAGTTAACTCAGCACCCCTTTATTGATGGAAATAATAAAAAGGTAATATATAAAATTGAATGACCTACAACTTTTGAAAAAAATTACCTAGATTAAATCGCAAACTTTAAGAAAGAGAAGCCAATTTACAGAGATAATTCCCCTAGGTAGATTGAATAATATAAATATATTACTTTTAACGCGGCCTAATCATTATACAACTACGTTTTTATGTATAATTTAAGTAGTAAAAACCCTTACCTTTACTCTAACCAAGCCTATAACTCCTTAATTACCTTTAATTTTCGCGATCGTTACGTAAACCATACCTTTTAAGGTATTATACTAGACCAAGGTACTTAATAAAAGGTTATTCGTAATACGTAACATTATGGATAGAGATTATTACAGCCACTACAATTAATCGTTACGATGCTAGCAAGGACAAAGTTAGGTTTAAACTAGGCTATCAATTATTATTACTAGGAATAACAGTAATTTAAACTATTATAGGATTAATTACGTTCCATATACTTATGTCTCCCACCTCTTTTCTCTTTTATTTAAAGGATATGAAAACTCTCGGCGTTAACGTCAACGTTAACGCAGACGAGCTGGTTAAAAACGGTTAAAGGTTTTCCCTTACCTTTAAATAGGGACACCTTGTTATAGTCCAACCTACGATGGTAAGTCAAGTAGGTGCTAAATGAGGTTTACTATTGAGGTACATCGGAAGACTAGGAGAGGCTTCTGTGGCCTATCGTATAAGACCTATAGGCATAGCTAGTACCTAGCTCTTTACGTGTCCTTACACGTATCGTATATGGACCACACCCGATCCGCGCCCGGTTCGCGTCTGGAATAGACCCAGATTGGGTATTATATATCCTATTACGTGTAAAGTTACATGATCTATAAACTTAATAGCTAATAGCTTAAATTTATAGCATACCCCCCTTTTCCTCAAATTCGCGGCATCCCGCTAATTAAACGTTCGACGTGGGCTTCGCCATCCTAATACGCGGACCAGAAGAGAGCCGGTAACGTAACATTTTACACGTCGTATAACGTATTAACTGGTTTAACCACAGGCCATCGATGCCGTATAACGCGCCTTTTTAACGTATCATATAACGTATCGACTGGTTTAATGTTGAAACCATTTTACCGCCAGTATCGTATAAGATACACTTTTAACGCGTCATATAATATATTGGTCGATTTAACCTTAAAGCCTTTTTATCATCGTTACCGTATAACTTACCCTTTTAACGCGTCGTATAATATATCGCTTTTATCGCCGGTACCGTATAAAGAACCCCGTATAATACGTAACCCTTATCGAATCCGATTCACTAATTTCTATAAATACGGACTTTAATATAACCTTTTAAATTTTTCTTTTTTCCCTTTTATATTACCGATTTTATCTCATTATTTTCTATCTTTTCGTGACTTTTTTTATAATAAACTTAGCATCTTTCCTTATATTTCAATTATAATTACCTATGAATATTTCGTAGCCCCTTTACCTTTTTTTTAGTTTTTATAACTGAAGTTTATAATAAACTTAGTTAGTATTATACCGCTATAAGCGTTTTTAATAAAATCAATTAACCGATTTATAAAGTACATTATACTATTATATATAAATACCTTATCGTTAATTATATTCTATAATTTCCTTGAGTTATTAGCGATTCATTTATCCTTGGTAATAACGAGGATAAAAACGAGCTCCCCCCTTTATAGGCGAAAAACGCGTATATATTGTATATTAATCGCCTTTTTAATTTCAGCGTTCTTTTTATTTGTATCCGAGTTATCGGAAATAAGGTTATCGTACGTATCGAAAGATTAATAATAAGGTAAGTTTACAAATTAAGGTAAAAAGAAACCCAACTGTAATTTAACATTTGTTCGTAATATATTAAAAAAAAAACCATTTACATTTTTTTCCGGTTTATGCACCCTTTTACGTTAATTAGTTAAAATTATTAAAAACGAAGTTTTTATTTTATCCTTTATTTATAAGCGGTAAAGAGATGTTTCGGGTTACTAGTTCGTTTTTACTCTTGTATTTTTTAAGTTGGTTAACTGATTTATTCAGCTTCGAAATATTATTCTAATATTTTTTTCGTGCCAGCAATATATATTATTACCCCTTTTGTTATACGTTTTTCGTTGCCCCTTTTTCCCGGATCCATCCATTTTTAACATTTCCTCATTATCTTTTACGATTTCATTTATTTACTGTAATAAGATTTTTTCAGCTACCCGTATATTAACGCGTAACGTTTTTATACCGAACCCGTTAAACGTCTCTTATATACTCTTCTATAAATTTTAGTTAAGGGGTTAAAATATTACAACTACGTAATTTATATCCTTTATAATTAATATAGATTACGGCTTATAAAATGTAACGAACGATATTTATGGCTTCACCATAAGAACCCCATTTTCATCCGTATTTTATTTGTTAACCTTAATTATAAGAAAGTTCATCAGGTTAACCGCGAACGGATAAAAAATCGTATACGGGCCGATCGCATCGCCCGGATATAAACTAGTATATTAAAATTTGTGATAATCTGTCTAAATGGTTGTTTTTCCTGCCCCGCCTTTCGTTAACCGTTATCGTCGGTTTTCTCTAACGTTCGTTCCACTTAACATTACCCGTTATTCTCGGTGTCACTCCGCACCCGCTCCGTTTTTTACTATCCCTTTTCGTCGACGCCTATTAACGCACATTATACCTTTCGTCGTTCCCCCTTACCAGCTTTTCCCGGTATTCGAAATTAGTTATAATAGAGCCTTTAACGTTAATAAAGTTATTACTTATTAAACCCGTATAAAAATAATAATTACAAATATATAAATTTTGAGTAAATTGTGATAAAAATCGTTTCATAGTCGGATATTCTTCGGAAGAAATCAGGTAATATATACCCGAATTTATCTATCGTATCGTATTATAATAGTAATAAAAATTCTTTTTTTTATAAGCATTATATTATTTTCGAGGTAAAGGCGATTTACCCCATATTATTTACTTAATACGTATTCGATATTGATATCGAGATATTGAATTATTATAAACCCATGTATCCATTTATTCCACTTTAAATTTATTTAAGTTAATAATATATTGTCAGTTTTCTAGCAATCTTTACTTCGATTTATTATAGCCTTTTAATTTAGCTAATATAAAACGAATACTATGACACTCCGTTTTAATTGAGAGGATTTTTTAAATTTTAAATTATTTGTATATACATTTCTTTATATTCTTAATAATGAAAATTGGTTTCGGGAGAATTTCAGATAAAATTTACGAGGGAAAAGGGTCTGTAACCGTCCACTCAACTAAATCCACCTAAAATATAAGGTATTTGCTAGGAATATTTAAAACGACATTGAACGGATTCGAGATATCGACGACTCGATATTAATTATAAAGTTAATCAAGCCTTATATTCGGGTGGTTAATTTTAATTTTACGAAACTTAAATCAAACTTAATGAACTAACTTATACTGTTCCGCCGGATGTCATCAAGGGTTTGCCGCTATTTTTATTTCTTATTAAATATATATTATAGTTGTTTAAATCAACTTTATACCTTCGCGTCAATGTATTAAAGACATAACGATTCGCCTCGCTAGATAAATTGACTTCGTATCTTTATTTACTTTTGAAATAAAGGATATTTTATACTTATTTACTAAACGGTTTACGTTAAACCCGGCAACTATTGACTTTCGATTATTGAATATAAACTAATAAATAGATAAATATAAGGCCTGTTGGTAGGTCTTTATCGTTTCAATGTAGTCGATTCGAATCATTTTGATTGAAGTTACTGGTGTTGCATTGATATTATTAATTGATGTATCTGTATTCTCAGTTTGGCAGACCGCTAGCCGGTCTGCACACTAATTTGTATAGCCAAACGCTTTGGCCTGTGCCCCACTTTGAAGTGGGCACCTACTGCACTGCACTTGTAGTACAGTGTATTCAAATCCCACAATCTACAGTCAATTTACAGTACGTGCAATTAATCTTACTGCAAGTAAAGTTGACCTTGACTGTATTGCACTTGACTGTTATTCCAACAAGGCTTAATTATATTACGAAAAAATGACAACGATACGTAAATACTTTTGAATTTTTTGGTTTATATACCTAATACCATTATTGATTTATGGTTAATACGCTGTAAAGAAAACTTATTCAACTCTTACTAAAAAAAAATAAGGTTATTAAACATACGTTCATCTAATTTCAACCGCAGTTACTAATAATAAAAGGTGAAAATCTATAAAATCTCTATTATATATCCCGAAAATTCTTAGTATACGTATCGGTAGTTATAAACTATATAAATTCGAGTTAAATGAACTTAATAAAAGCGATTCGTAACAATTACTAAATATTAAGGGCCGCTATTAATAATTAGCAAGCCTATTATATGATTGATAGAAATATATTTCTAATACTGATTTAAAATAAGAAAAGGTGAATGGAAGCGTTTTCGTCATATATAAAGAGGTTTTATACTATTAAATTACGCATATATTCGATATAGATATCGAATACTTAATACTATCGATTTTGAATAGTAATTTCTTTAAAGTATTCGAAATAAAACGTTTTTATCTGGATAAGTTATTATAGGTGAATGGTAAGCTTATAATAAGATTTTCGTTGTTAATAATTCTCAACTCAACAGTTATAATCCGTAACGATAATGTAATGTACCTCGTAAATTAATTTTATAATTCGTAATTTATACCGAAAATCCTACTTTAACTGGAAAACGCCTTATGTCTTCGGAGACCATTAATAGGCGAACTTCGTATAATGGGTTGTTCGTTACTCCTTAAGCTTATAATTCTGTAAAGATATTCGACCCAAAAATAAAACGATTGTTTGATGTGAATGAAGTTAAGGGATTTAACGTAAGCTGGGCCCGCGGCGATGTTACCAATACCGGCGTTTTAAAAACCCCCAACATTATTTTAAATAACGACCCGCACGCGGGCCGGGCTTGGGGTAATCCCACTTATGTCGACTTTTCGATAACTTTCGACTCGCCTTTGAGGTATATATTATCGCGATCCAATAACCAAGCCCCCGTTTGAACAAAATTATTTATATTACCCGCTATAATATAAGTTCTTATAATATATAAGTTTTATTGGTAGGGATTTAGACATTGAAACGTGGTCGATTCGATTGGTCAAAGTAACAGTAGTATTATGTGGTTAGATGATGGATGTGTTTTTCTAGGTTTGGCAGACCACTAGCCGGTCTATACTGTAATTTTTATGGCAAACTGCTTATCCCGTGCCCTAAAGTAAAGTGTAGCGTACTGTACTCAATTTATACCTAATTTGATAAGTCTGCATAAAGTAATAAACTTGTAGTACAGTCAATTCTACTATAAGTAAAGTTTACCTACTACACTGCATATAATACTATTCCAATACTGGCGGCTTTTTAGTTTGTACACATACGCCAGTGTAACTAACTAATCTTTTCCGGTTACTTCTAAATTTCCTCCTTGTTAACTAACTAGACCTCCATCAATTTCAGTTAACTTTTATACTAAATTACGCTCCAATTGTATGTAAATTGACTTTATTTAACCTTAATTACTCCGCTGCTCCAAGGTCAGAGTTTATCAACTCCAACAAAAAGTTCTTCCGCCACAAGCCTTGACAAGCCTTCACTTCAACTGTACCACTCAAACATATTACCATCATTAAGCCCCTGACAGTCTTTCAGTCTACCAATATACCCCTATCCGCCATTACGTAATTGAGGCTTTCTGGGCAGCTTATCAACGTAGCACTCGATACGTATAGACAATCTATTACTATCCACAAATCTTTCCAAAGCCTTATTTGACACTACCTTCATTATAACATCCGCGGGATTATCTTTACCGTAGATCCATCAGAATTCCTCAATTTTCCCCCTTTTTTAAGCTTCACGAATTGCCATTACGTCGATTATCAGGCGCTTTTAGCTAATAGTTTCGAGCTTCAAAGGGTATTCGAAAAAGCTCCTCGAATCGGTATAAATCACAACCAGAATATGAGGAATCTTCAGCTGCCTAGTAATAATATTAAGGGTTTCCCACATTACTATGCTTATGTTAAAGCCTGCCATCATACTGTAAACCTCTAATACCATCACGCTTCGTGTAATCCTCTTACATTTAACGAAGGTCCAGTAAATCAGGTTACTGATAATACTAAACTGATCTTTCTGTTTACCTTCGCTAATAAGGGTTCCCAAAAAGCCAATCTGTAAGGACAAGTCGGTGTTATTTATAAAAGATCCATCTATAAAAATTATTTACTCAACCCTTAAAAATTCCATTAAAATCATATTAATCCCGCGATCCAAGTTTCGCATATCCCACTTGAGCCTCTTATTAAGCTGGTCAAAATCCTTATCTGTTAATTCTTATGCTAATACGGCGATACATAAGTTGTAAAAGGCTTTCAGTTGGCATAAGATAGTAATATAACTACCTCAAACACGCTATTCTAAGTACTGTTAAGCCTTAACCTCGTTATTTTTGTCAATTATAGCCAAAAAAGCGTCCTGGCTCTTTTGGCGGAAGTTAAATCCGGCATTAATACCAAACATGTAAATTGACAATTCATTAAAATTAAATTGGCTGCCCTTTGTCAATATCGTTACCGACTTACCATTTTAAAACTTAAAGTCTTAAATCGGTTATTATTCCAATGCTATAAAGCCAGCCATTACGAAGAAAAGAGTATCATCAGTTTATATACCTACTACTCTGAAGTCTCTCCCTTACGTTACCAATAAAGACGGATTGTATGTTAAATATTTTATCACCAGCCGTAATTAAAAGTAAAATTGGTAAATTAGGAACTAGTAAACGCCTATTTTATCTAATCCGTACAATAGCTTAATATAACGCATTAATGTACCTAAAAGGTATATAATATAGAGTTTCTATAGTAGTTTTAACAATACGATCTGTTGTAAATCCGTTACCAATTACGTATAAGTTTATGTTATATTACGGCTATTAAGCGTAAACTTACCTTTAATTTTAGCTTACGAACTTATTACTAAGGCGATCACTAAGCATTAGTTAATTTTCTAAACTGTTGCCGACTATATAAGGATCCAGTCTTTGCCTTTATTACCGTATACTTAAGCGATTTGACGCAATTTTTCGTACGGCTGCCCCGTAGTTTTACTTTTAACCTTGTGGATAATCCTTATCTTCAAAATCTTAAAATTTAGTTTTTAAAGGTTAAAATCAGTTTCAGTACAAATTATATAACTGGCCTGCATATTAGGTGGGCGAGGCACCTTATCGCTTTTTTTAAAGGGTTGACTGAAAGTCTGAATAATCTCTTACGCTCGAAACAATAATATTAAGTTTTTTTTTCCTTCTCTTTCCTACTTACCTAAGTAATATTAGAAATGCGGTCTGTTATATATACTTCCTTTTTAACGTTTTTTTTTTCGGGGGTCATCCGCTCTGGTGGCGTTTCATTGGCTTATCGATAACTGGTAAGAATGATTTGTGTTAGTTCAGTCACTTGGATTAAGTATATTTTTTTTTAGTAACACTAATATAAAGCTAAACTTAGGTAATTCCAAAAGGTACGGGGCCGTTAACCATTTTAATAACCACTTTAAAGTTCGTAATACTTAATATCTTATATGAGCTTTCTTATTTTCCCAGCTTCCGCTTTACGAGAACTTTACTTTACAAAGGCAAAGTAAGTACATTGATTGTTAAAGAGCCGTTTTTAGTGATAAAGGTGTTATTAATCTGGCGGCGTACCGATTCTTTTCGCAGTTATCTTAAAGCTTTACTATAAGCCGTAAAGTGTTTCTAAATACTTACCAATGTCGGAGATTCACTCATCAGGAGTGGATACGCTCTAAAGACCAGCAACGTTGGTATCAAGCCGTTAATGCCTATTATGTTGTTTAAGCCTTTCACTGCCATTTATAGGCGTGTCTCTAGATTCGTAAAGCTTTCAATCTCTAGCTTAAGGATATTATACGCTCGGTGAAGCAAGGTGTATACCCTTTTAACCTTTACAATACTTTAATAAGCTTTTACAGATACCTATTTACACTAGCTACCCATTATCTTAACATTTTCTTAAAACTCAACAGCGGCAAAGTTGGTACCGGCATTGTGAATAACGACCTTAGGTAGGCTCAGGTATGTATTAATCTACAACATCCTTAACGTTTCCTAGGTATCATTTATCGAAAGGGACTTTAAATACTTAACCCCATAAAAAGAGGTTGTGGAATCAACGACGTAAAGGACAAGCTTATTATCCAAGTAAAATACATTAATAAGAATCTTGTAATTAAAATCATTATTGTCCTTTTATATAAACTTTAATTGCTGGGGGTCTTGGGTACGTGTTTGGAAATGGTAGAAAAGGTTTTTAATGGTTTTTAAGACAAAATATTCTAAATTTTATACCCTGTAGACTTCAGGACTTTATATAGCCAGTCAATGGCTAGGTGGTTAAAACGACGGTGTAATTAACGTATTTCCAGCTTCGTTAATTTTAATACCACTACTTCTGGGCCTTAAAGATAAAACCATAAGTGCTCTCACTTAAGGGTAAGTGAGAACCTCTGGCTGTTTTTAACCAGTTCGTCTGAGTTAACGTCGACGTTAACGCCAATAGTTTTCATATCCTTTAAGCAAAGTAAAAAAAGGGCAGGGAACTTAAAGATATGGAACGCAATCGCTCCCATAACAGTTTAAACTACTGTTATCCCTAATAACGATAGTTATTCGCTTAAGATAAAGTTAACTTTAGCCTTACTAGCATCGTAACAATCAATATTAATAGCCGTAGTGCTTTCCCTCCGTAATATCACATCCTACAAATAACCTTCCATTAGGTATCTTGCTATCTCTGTATTTGATAAGATATCTTGAAACGTGTGATTCGCGTAACAATCACGAAGGTTAAAGGTGTATAAGTGATCAAAGGCTTGATAAAGGCAAAGATAGGGGTTTGTACCACTAAACGGTACAGGAAAACGTGGTCAGCTAGTAACTGGTCCGTATTAGAAACAGTATTTTCGTGTTATTTAATTTATTTAGAGTCGTTGGCGACGTTAATTAGCTCGTTGCCTTTAAAGTATGCAATTTAATTCAAGTAATCCTATTCAGAATCAGTAGGGCATTAGGCGTAATATACTGCCTTTTTATTATTACGTTCGGTAATGGAGTACCGAATTAACTAATAGCCAAAATTACCATAGATTCAATATCTCTTACCACTATTATGACGATAGTACTACTGGTTATCAGTTCCGCCTAAAACTTTGCCTTATTAGCGCTAATGTGGTTACTACCTCCAGTCCAAAGCCGAAGTCGATAGGCCAAACCTTAGGTATTATAGGCGCCTGTACTTAAAATCGATGTAGTTAATTACCGCAAGGTCTTTTTTTCTTTACGTTAAGAATGTTACCAGCTTAGGAGTATATACCAAACTAGTTTGGTGCACGCGCTATTACGGTGGCAAATAAGGAACGTAACTAGCTAAAAAAAGTCTTCGCATATGATATTTAGGCGTTATAAGGATTATTCAAACTCGCTAAAGCCCGTAACTACTACCCGTACTTGCTCGCGAAATATGGCTTCGCCAGCATAGCTTTTCCCTATTACTTTTTAATACAGTATTAACTTGTCAAGTATCTAATTAAACACGTATATTAATATTTCCTCTTCTTTCTTCTTCGCTATTATTATAATTTACCGTGTTATAACCCAGTCTGTGTGATATTACACGAGTTGAATATTATATTTAAAGTAACCTTTTACGTTATTGTAAATTTCGCGAAACGTAATAGCTTTAATAAAGAAGGTCATCTAATAGTCTCTAGTGTACCTTATAAGGATTCCGGGGAATAGTAAGTGAAAACCTAAAAACGGAACCTATATTTATTTGAAAATATTTAAAAAGGGAATTTTCTGAAAGTCGAAAAGGTTACAAGGCTTCCCGTCATACTTCTTTATATTGTTCCAGATCTTAGCGAAATCTGTAATAAAATTTTAGTTCATATTAACCATTTTAACAGGTCTTAGGGAAATTTTGCGATAATTATCTCAACCTTAACTGGTGTTTTCTGACAGTTTAGGCCTTAAAGCTTCCGAGGTACAGTGCTAAGGGTAATTTTTAATCGCCAAACCCGAGGGATATAATCTTGTAGTAGAACCTATAATAGGCTTTCGCGCATAGATAAATCTAAAGGGGGAAGGTTTTTAAAGGGTTTATGTTATCAAGAAGATAGCAGAGATGCTGAGTGAACAATATCACAACTGTGCAAGTAATGATCAAAAGCTGTGAGGCAATTCAGAATACATTGAGACTGAATACTTAAATTGATAACTAAAGAACTATGAAGGAAATACTATCTGTGTGGTAATAACCGTATCTTTATATATCCGTACCTTCATACCATCTTAAGTACTATATAGCTTGGATAGCAACATATCCAACATATCCTATGCGTCCGTACGTTAACCCTAACCCTAGGTTGCTGACATAAGAGATGTTCTTCACTTGATGTATTGGACATCAGGCTCTTAATAGCGCAGCCGACCGCTGGCCTGTTTCATTGCCTGCAGTTGGTTTTTGGGTCATAACAAGTTCCTTGAATTATGTATAAGGGCGGTAAGGTACATTAATACCCTTTTCCTTGGGGTATGGTTCTTAAAAGCGATCCTAAAACTAGGCTTAGTCGAAAAGTTTTTACGCCAGCTTTTTAATACCCTATAATAATACATAAACTCTTTATCGCTTAAGTTTTGCTTTATTCCTTAACTTAACTCTCTTTTAAACTAAAATTTATATATTAATGGTCCAGTCGTTAAAAAAGTCACGGAAGTTCCTAAGGGCATAATCAGGTTCTTTAGTATTTCTATATTCAATAATATAATACCCGATGAAATTGGTAAGATATTTTTCCGTTAATTCTTTATCAACATTCAATACCCAAAAGTCGTCGTCATAAAACTTGGTAAAAGCAATTCCAAAAGCTTTAATTATTTCTTTTCTATCGGAGTCGACAATAAAATCAAAGTAAATGCTTGCAGTAGAGATTTTAAGGTTTTAGCTTATACAGGACTTGTTGGGGCGTATAGGGTGAGAAACTTAGTAATCTTGGACGTAAGAACTTAGTGATTTGGCGTAAAGTCGCGTAGGAACTTTACGACTTAGCGACTTGACGTAAGGTTATGCTACGTAACTTTCTTAACTTGGTATTCTTGATTAAAATAGCTCATTTGACGATTAGCGCGGCATAAGGAATGAAAAAATTAAAATAGGGAAAAAATTTGATATAAAGATTAAGGTCGGAGATCGTTAATTATTAGAGGTTATAGGTAGAAGGCGGAAGTTATTTATTGTTATAATCCGTGTAATTTAGTGTCATGATCCAAATAGTGGTTGGGTTAGGAAACGTGCCAGTATGCAACTTTTCCCACTGAGAAGCCTAAAGTCTAACACATCAGGCGGGGAACATCTCTTATGTCATCCATGATGACTAAGCAAAGTCACGTAATGGATTATGAAGGATCATAGCGATCCAAGATGATCCAGAGAATGGAGGATCATAACAATCCAGTATGATCCAACCCAGAACAGTACTGAAGACAGTATGAAGGATAAAGGATATAAGGACACGGTCAGCACCACATAGATAGTATTTCCTTCATAGCTCTTCAGTTGTTAATCTAAGTATTCAGTCTACATACCTGAATAGCCTAACGGCTAGTGATCATTCTACAGCACGAACAAACATATTCTTGATATTGCACTTTTGTTACCTCTACTACCTTACTACTAACATAAACCCCCTGACACTTTCTATTTACTCAAGAGTATTTAGTGTGATCATTACATTTAGTCGTTTTTCTTACAGTAGTAACACCCGCAGTAGTAATAACTTAACTGTTTACCAATTTGCCGAACTTTAAGAATTCTGTTAGTCAATCTCAACGTTTTTCTTCAAAAAGGATCTGGTAAAGATTTCTTGATATTTTCAATAACGATACCCTCGTTAACTTCCAGATTGTAATTGTAAGACTAACACAACCCAAAAGTCTTCTCTGCTTTCCTATCGTTATAAGACTAACATAATACTAATATAGACCTTTCGCAAAAATCTTTCTTTTACTCTAACAACCGTAGCTATAAAGCGCAACCAGAAAGCAATTTCTTCTTCTACTTAGCTAATATGTACTTAACCTAATAAACACTAATTATTATTAGTAACGCTTTGGACATTACAACGTTATTGATTCGATTAGTTAAAGTAACAGTAGTATTACGTAGTTAGATAGTGGATGTATTATTCTAGGTTTAGCAAATCGCTAGCTGGTTTGCACTGTAATTTGTATGGAAAACTGTTTGGCCCATGCCATAGAGTGAAGTGCAGTGTACTGCACTCGACTTACACCTAATGCGGTAAGTTCGCACAAAGTAATACACTTACAGTACGGTCAACTTTACTGTAAGTAAAGTTAACCTACTGTACTGCATGTAATACTATTCTAATAAGTTTATAATTACTATGTTTAACATAATAATAAAAATAGACCGAAAAACTCGCGCGCGGAGTTCCTTAACTTTGGACTTATTTTTTAATTTGCGAGTTAATGTATCTGGACTAGTGCCTTAAGTTACAGACCTATATCATAAATAGTATTAAAAAAGCGAAAGGATTTCAGCCTGTTTAACTTGACGTTCAGAAATCAAGCGTAATAAAATAATATTCTAATTCATTATAATCCATTAGAATCGTAGATGGGGTATGGACGTGATATAATTTTAAAGACTACGTTTTTAAGCAAAATACTAACGAATAAAGCTTTTTATTGTAAATAGTATAATTACGTTCCGCGTTTATTAATTGTATGGAATGATAGGTTATGAACTTTTAGATATTATTTTGATTTTTTTACGATAAAAACCCTGTTAAGACTGTTTCCGAATAATTGGTTTCCAGTACCGTTAGCCGATTTACGTCCTAATATATCAGAATCGAGGCCATAATAAAGGCATTCTTAAAGGTTTAAGATACGTATCTATCTCAATTTATCCAAGCTTAACAAATTCATTATTTCGTTAGTCAGATAACATGATTAGCTAATTAGGAGAAATTACTAATAAAATCTCGATAAAAGTTAGTAAAACCTAAAAAACTTCAAACCTTTTAAACAATATGTAGTAACTTTTATTGATAAATTATCTGGACTTTTTTAGGGTTGGTCCGGATACTTACACTAACCATTATAATAAAACCTAGGTATTTTATCTTTTGAATTAAAAAATTGCAATTTTTTAAGTTTAGGTTTAATTTCATATTACGAAGGCGTCTTAAAACCACGCGAACTTTTCTTATATAGTTTTATTTAGTACTGAAAAAAAGATTAGAAGGTCGTTCAAGTAAATTGTAACAACATCATTGAAATTATCCGTTATTATATAATTAATATATCGTTAAAATATCGCCGACGTTTCCGCTCTCCTAAAGGAGGTAATTAACTATTTAAATTACCCGAACCGTGTATGAAACGCCATTAACTCTTTTTATTTGATTATAATCTAGATGCGGTAAAACCCTGTTTAAATATTTATTTTATTAAACTATATCGACTTCAACAACGTACGTAAGGTATCTTCAATTAAAGATAAAGAAAAACGATTTCATTTAGTAATTTTATTTAATACCCTGTAATTGATATAAAACCGTTCTCCCTTTTTAGGCTTAAAAATGAACAATACTGGCGTCACGGCCGCTAATAAATTTGCCTGAACCCAACCTTTATTCATTAATTTTATAACCTAACATCGAATTTTGAAAAGTTAATATCGAAATATTAAGTGTAATAATTCCCAACGTCTTTTTAGTAAATATATATTTTCGTTTAATTTAATATAAATATAATAGTCGAGTTTTCTCTTATATATTGGTAAGGTTATACTCGTATTTTTGTCGAATAGGTCGCGAAGTTCTTCCAATTTGGGTAAAAAAATGTAACTAATTCATTTCCTTTTTAATAATAATCGGTGCCGTCACTTATAAAATCCGTATTATTTTGTAAAAAAATGTAATAAAAGTGAACTATAATAATTTCTGGTACATTATATTATCTGTTACAAACATATTGTTAAACTGATAAAACCCGATTTTATAATACCTGGTATATTCTCCGATTCAAATCATACTATTACCGCGTTGATAACTCAGTTATTTCAACCATAAACTATTTAATAGGTACCGCCAACGTTGAAAAACACCTATTAATATCGTATCTAAGGAAATTCAAAGATTATATCCCAAGTTATTCTAGGAATAATATATATTAATATTGACCTATACTATTTATCACTATTTATACGAAACTGGACTATTTAGATTATATTTGTATCTTACAGTAACCCTCAATTGTATTTGAATTTCGAAAATATAATAACTGAATTTACTTTATCCATAACCGTTATATTGAAACCTCGCTTACAATATAATAACAATGACAGTCAAAAAAGACTTAAATATCCAAAAAGTAAATATTATTAAAAATAATACGGATAAGGAATAGATTCTTATTTATACATATTTTAATTGAATTCAATTCCTTTTTTGTTTCATTTTACAATTACGCTGTTAAGGTTATATATCCCTTAAACGAAATTGTATCTAAGAATTAGGTTTTCGCTTTAGCTATTGATGGGAAAACTTTATTTATCTTTTTAATTTAAAAAACATATACCTATATAAAGGAAGTACCGGGCGAAATTTGTCATTACGTTTATAGTAAATCGTTGGATTAAAACATAAGTAATGTTTTGTAACGAGCCTAATCCGGCATTCCTTTGCCGTTATTTACGTAGCTTTATGTTTTTGGGTTTGAAAGCATACCAAACGGGTTGGTTAAAATAATTCGCTGCGATTATCACAACCCTTTAACGAAAATATTTAAAGGGTATAAACTCTTTTTATAATTATATTTGCATCCGGTTGTTATACATATACGAATTCCGTTAATTAATAACCAAGAATTCGTTTTAAGTTTGAAAACTTTAATTTTTCAACAAGCTTGAGGTATTTCGATTACGCTACAATATAATCCATCCGATTTGAGCTTACTATAAAAACCTGTTGCGAATATGTAAGAATACGCAAAAACGTAAGTAATTACACTTTACGGCAAAAGGCCAATCTAATCTATCCGTTTAAGCTAGTAATATCTCGAACCTAATAGCGAATAATACCTATAAGTCTTTATTATTTATAAACGATCCCTTGAATTCAACTAAGGTGTTATCAGCGCGATAAGGGTAGTTAAAAATGACTTTAATATAATCGAAAAACTCGCCTATGTCGTATATATCTTTGTATCCGCCAGCTTTATAATACGTTGTAAGAACTTATTTTACTGTTGCCGTATAATAACCCTATACGTAAATAAATTTATATCGATCTTTTTTAATTTATATTTTATCCTCTTTCAATATAAATTCGATCGGTTGGCGCATCGCCGCCTACGTAAAAGCAAATCCGTTGAATTACGGTTAGTTGTATCGTTTTCACCTATTTAAGCCGGTAAAAAGCTAATATAAATTGCCATTAAGTTGGATTCGAATTACTGGATTTTATCTACAATATAAATAAAGTCGGAAATAAGGTTTATAATAAAAGTCGATTAATCTGGTTGTTATAATTGTTTTATAATAAACGCTACTTAATGTATGATGTTTTATAAATGAGAAATATCGGTTTAAATCAACTTCAAAGAGGTAAAATTTATATTTATAAAAGTAAAGAACTAGGTATTCACCCATAACCTTTCCTTTCTGATAACTTTGAATTGTAACGTAAAATGATTAATTTTTATAATCGATTTATTTATTATAAGTAATATTCCTTCGGAAAAATAAAAATGAATCTTAATAATATATTATAATCTGACCTACGAATGTAAGGCAAATATGTACCAAATAGGGTTTACTATTAAGGTATAGTGGAAAACTAGGAAAAGCTACCATAGCTTATCGTGTAAAACCTATGGGTATGGTTAGTATCCAGCCTATCACGTGCCCTTAAACATACCGTACACGGACTGCGCCCGGTTCTCGTCCGATCAGCGCCTGGACCGGACCCGGATCGGGTACTATATATCCCGTTACGTGCACAGTTACGTAACTTATAGACTCAATGGCCAATGGTCTGAGTCCATAATACACCTATGGTTTTATCTTGAAGGCCTTAAAGCAACAATATTAAACCTAATGAAGCCGAAAATACGTTAATCATATCGATGCTTTAATTACCCAGCCGTTAATAAACTTTATAAAGTCATAAAGTCCGTAGGGCATAAAAATATGAAATACTCCATTTTAAAAGTTATTAAAAAGCTTTGCTACCACTGCCAAACGCATGTCTAACCCCCCAGTAAATTTAAGTTTATACTAAAAAAAGACAAGGATTTTAACTTCAAGGTCTTCTTTAATGTGTTTTACTTGTATAATAAACATATTTTTTACGTCGTTAATTCCGTAACCTTCTTTTATAAGGCTAAGTTTTTAAAGTCCCTTTCGGCAAAAGATATTAAGGAAACGCTAAGGATGTTATATATTAACACGTACCTAGGCCTACCTAACGCTATTATCTACAATGCCAGTACCAATTTTGCGGCGGGAAAGATTTAAAAAATGTTAAGATAATAGGTATTTAGTGTAAATAGATGCATATAAAATCCTACTAAAGTATTGAGAAGGTTAAAAAGGTATACGCCCTACTTTGACGAGCGTACAATATCTTTACGCTAGAAATTGGAAATTTTACGGATTTGAAAACACGCTTTTAGATAGTGGTAAAGGGACTGAACCATACTATAGGCTTTGAAGGCTTAATATTAACATTACTGGTCTTCGTAGCATACCTACACCTAACAAATAAATCTCCATTTTCGGTAAATACTTAAAATCATGTTATGGCCTACAGAATTTTTTTAGAGAAATTGCGAAGTTAATCGACTCGTCATCAAGTTAATAATACCCTTAACACCAAGAAAGGTCTTATAACAATCGATGTACTTATTTTACCATCATAAAGTAAAGTTATCATATAGTGGAAGCTGGGCAAATAAAAGGGCTTATATAAGATCTTAAGTATCACGAATTCTGATGTAGTTGTTAAAACTACTACCGGTCTTATATCCTTTTAAATTACTTAGGTAAAACCTTTCATCAAGGCTATTAACGATAAAAACCATTAAGCCAAGCGACCGAACTAATACGAACCTCTTTTACTCGTTATCAACAAGTTGATAGAATGCTGTCGACGCGAATAACTCCTGAAGAAAATAAACATTAAAAAGAAGAAATACATACTGGGCCGTATTTACAATGCAGTTTGAATAAACAAAAAAAGAAAACAAAAATAACGAAAACTTACTATTAAAACTCCAAATATAAGGGATTATTAAAACCTTCAGCCAATTTTTTTAAAAAAGCGATAGGCTTGAAATTAATAGACTATTAATTCTAAGGGTTATATAATTCGTATCGAAACTCAATTTTAACCTCTAAGACTCAAATATTACGGTCTTTAAGTCGAGGATTATTTATGAAGTTAAAAGCAAAACCAGGTAGCGATCGTATAGAAAGTCATATGTAATCGTTTAAAGATACAGTGATAAAGGAAAAAACTAGATCTTTACGTATTCGCTAACGATATGAAAAATTAACTAACGTTTAGTAGTCGTTTCAATAGCAACTTTATTAGTTAAAATTGAAGGTAAGTTTACGCTTAATAGCTGTAATATAACGTAAGCGTATACGCAATAAAAAATGGATTTATAACGGATTATACTACTGGAATTACCATGAAAACTACATGTCATTTACCTTTTAGAGACAGTAATACGATATATCAAGCCACTATATAGATTGGCTAAAACATTTGTTTATTAGTTTTTAGCCTACCAAGAATACTGTAACTTACGGCAAGTAATAAATTTTTTAATATACGACCCATAATTGCTAGTAACTTAAAAGAAGGATTTTAACTTAATGAGTATGTATGCTAAAAATATTCTTTTCGTTAAGATGGATAGATTTGTGGTATTGAAATAGCATATAATTAAGGACTTCAAGTTTTGAAATTACAAACCGGTTGTAAGGTTAGTGGAAAACAACTAAATTAAATTTAACGGATCGTTAATCCGTATTCTTAGTATAAATATTAGCCTTAGCTTTTGCTAAAAGGTTTAGAGTATTATATTAGCCACAATTAACAAAACTAATATTTTTGAGGCCTAACGCTACCTTAAACAACGTACCTGTAGCAGATAAATTACTACCACATGTCAATTGAAGGTATCGTACAACCTATTCATCGCGGTACAATTATAAAAGCCAACGAATAAACACTTTAACCGGCCAAATGAAAGGCTCGAGTAACAAATATAGAATTTGGATCCAAGGATTAATATAGTCCTAGTTAACCTATTGAAAGCTAAATTAATAATCTTTACGAATAGGTCTTTCGTAAATAATATTGACCTGTTTTTATAAATCGGCTTCCTATTAACCTTCGTAAAAAAATATAGGCGGGAAAACTAGTTTAATATTATTAGCAGCCTAATGTACTAATTCTTTGTTAAGTATAAAAAGATTATATGAAATGTATTAGCTTCGGAGGTTTACTGTATAATAACAGGTTTCGATAAAAGCATATCATTATGAAAAACCCTTAACCTTATTACTAAGCAACTAAATATTCCTCATATTCTAATGGTAATTTACACCGACTTAAAAAGCCTGTTCGAATACCTTGAACTCGGAACTACCAGCGAAAAACGCTTGATAATCGACTTAATAACACTCTGTAAAGGTTAGAAAAGGAAGTATATTAAGGAATTCCGATAAATAAACGACAAAAATAATCCTAGAAAATGCTATAACGAAGAGAACACTGAATAAGGCCTTGAAAAGGTTTATAAATAGCAATAGACTGACCATACGCATCGAGAGTAACGTTAATAGGCCGCCTAGTAAGCCCAAGCCACATGTCGACGACCAAGGATATACTGGCAGACTGGAAGACTGCCAGGGAATTAACGATATAACTCTATTTAATTGGCATAGCTAAAGTAAAGGTTTACGAAGGCCTGTGGAGAAAGAACTTTTTGTAGGAGTTGATAAACTCGAACCTTGGAGTAACGTAGTAATTAAGGTCAAATAAGGTCAAATAAAGTGCAAATGAGTATAATTTGATGTGAAAGTTAACGGTAATTGATAGAGGTCTGGCCAATTGACCAAAAGGAAATTCAGTAACAATCAGAAGAGATTGGTTAACTATACTGGCGTATGCGCATAAACTAAAAAGCCGCCAATGTTAAAATAGTATTACATACAATGCAGTATATTAACATTAACTACAAGTACAGTTAACTATACTGACTACAAGTTAAGTATATTGTTTTGTGTAGACTTACTGTATTTGGTGTAAGTCGAGTTCTGTACGCCACACTTAACACTAGGGTACGAGCCAAGCAATTGACTATACAAATTACTGTGAATACCGGCCAGCGGTTTGCCAAACCTAAAAAAAAAATATACACCACTTAATCAATACAATACTACTGTTACTTCGACCACAATTTGAATCGACAACGTTGCAACGATCTAAGGCTCTACCAACAAAATACTATCTTCAAAAAATATAAAGAAAAATGATGTAAATATTGATTCTATAATTAACTGAAAATTAAAATTACTCGCCTCTTTGTACAAATTTCAATAAATCTTCAAATAATGATCGAAAATGGTAAATGCAATATTCGATACCTTTAAATTTAAATGGTTAAATTTCAAAAATGAGATATGCATTAATTATCGTTATTAACCTATTATTCATATTTATATTGATAGATCCCTCATTTTAAACTATCATCCAAAGGCTATGAAAACTATTAAAATAGACGTTAAAAGGCGCTTTAAATATCGAAATTGAAGAAAGTCAAAGCATTTACTAGGGGTACTTTTTGAGAAATAAGGATGTATATACAATTATTTTGATATAAAATACGTATAATTAAAGGGTTTTGAGCTTACTGGTAAAGAAACTAAACAAATGTTCAGTCTATATAATTATATCTACTATATTACTCATCGATTATATACTATATAAAGATTGAACTAATATATTATAAACCAAAAAGTATTGATCAGATATTAGCCATTTTGCCTATGTAATAAGCCAAATTAAGCCGGATATCAACTTATTAGTGTCAATATTTTCACGTTTTTACCACATTTTAATATGAAAAATTACATTTATTGATTCTACCTTTAAATATTCAAAATAGTATTAAACTTATAAACTTCGAATACATCATACAAAATCTATCAATATATTTGTATTAAAACGCAACAAATTTTAGCTAAATTTACTAAAAATATTGAAATCAACTTAAAATAAAAAGCCGATGTATTTTCAACTAAAAGAAGAATAAGATGACTGGAAAATCTACTTTGAATCATACAATTTACATCGTTTATAAAACGGTTAACTATGTATCTAAATGAGGATCTATAATTTACCTTTCTTTTCCAAATTCTCAAGCGTATCAATGAGTAAATTTTCTTAACACCCTTGAAATTAAGAACTTTTTTTACAATACTACATATTTCTATTATCGTTACGACATATTGAAATAATAAGAAAACTATTAAATTCATTTGAAATACTAAGTATTACCAATGTATTTAAGATGCCCCCCCTAAAAATATTTCGTATAGAATGAATAAAAACGTAATATAATACTAATAAAGTGGGTTTCTACTAATGAACAATGAGCCGATGGATTCATAAAGCTACTATGGAGGGCAAAACACGGAGTGACGATGTAACGCCTTGGTTTAATTGACATCACTTTAAATTGATAATATATTTTGTGAATCTTTGTATTTTAGGTAACATTATGATATTAAGATTATAAAATGATAGAGTGATATTCCTGAAAACTTTGTGATATTGATAAAGTACTATAAATGTTATCGGTTTAAATCAAACGACATAAGTATTCTGGCTTTTTACATCTACCAATTGTTCTTTTTTCTATACTAAGACTCCTAAACTTTACATTATTCTCTCTATTTTATTTTTACTTTCTTTTCTTCTCTTTTGATTTATGAGTGGCTAGTACCTTTTTAGGGGATGTCTTGAGAATACAATAGATATAGTCACTTAGCACGCTCAATAACAAAACCAATCAGTATTTAGTACAACTTCAAGTACTTGACACGTCTTAACACTAAGGATCAGGATATCTTCAAAGGGCAGTAGTATTTGCTAGTTCAAGTACTAGTACTAACTAGTACAGAGTATTAGCACGAAGATACTACCTATGCTAGTACATACTAGCACAGAGAAACTAGTAATTACTAGTAATTACTAGTATTAACTACTATATAATCTCTACCTTTGATTGAGATCTCTATAAGGATACACTTGATTATATATAAAAGTCCTCTTTGTAGATTCTATAATACTTGAATCTATAAGCCTATACGATATCTTCTTATGTAGTAGCTTCAACATACCGTAGATCTTAAATAATAATAGGTTTTTTGTTACACGTTTATACTTAACGGATGTCGAATATATGAGGTTACCAGTGATCGTACACTACTTATTAGATATATTCTCATTAAAGAGTATAATAAAGAATTTAACTTAAAATATAAGTTAGTATTAATCGTAGAGAAACGATCCGTAAAAACCACATATTTTTCTTTCGTCAAATTTACCGGTATTATGTTAATTTTTTTATCTGAATTGTTCATTTTCTACTGAATATTTTCATTTAACCTATTAAAGTATATATCTTATTAATACCAAACTTATACCGTAATCGATAAATTGTGGGATACCTCTAGTTAATACAATGTGGAAATTTAAATCGCTTAATTCCTTTATTCGAGGTATCGTTGTGATTTTACCTTTATCTATCTTTTCGATTTTCATTAGGCTCGTGACTTACTCTTTTTAGCATAAACTAAGGTATATTCGATATTTATCTTCAATATTATTAATACGCATTAAGAATCCGTTGAATTTAATTGATATATATTCAATTGATATTTCGATTGCTTAGTATTTTTAGAAACCTAACCTTTCGATGGTAAGTTATTTAATAATTATAATACTAACATCACTGAGGAAATATATATCATTAATCGATATTTTAATGAAATCAAATTCTTTATCTTACACTATTAATAAACATGGGTTAGCAATGAACATCTTTATATCTAGCTTATTTATAAGGCACGTTTATTAACTTAAAAAATAACAAACATTTTATTCAACCAATTCGTAAATAGGTTTATTATATCATATTACCATTCCGATAGGAAATTTGTCCCTTAATTCTTTCTTTAATTCTAACAATAAAATCCGTTGGAAATTTGTGGAGAACTATATATATACTTACGTAGTATCACGATCATTAAGGGTAGATTTATTGTGTATATTACCGGTTGAAAGAATATAAAATATGGAGATCAAATCCTAACTAATATTTTGGATTGTAAGTGATTAAGTAAAGATTCAGTCTTTGCCTTTTTTATCGTATTTTTAAAGATTGGCCTTGACTTTTAGTACGGCCATTCTATGATTTTGCCCTTAATCTCGTAAACTATCCTCGACCTGAAAATGTTACGTCTTATCCTTGAAATTTCGTTAATATTTCAAGTTAAACAACTTCATGTATAAGAAGGCTATCAATCTAAACTTGATCGCTATCATTCAATATATTTCCTAATATATTAATTACACCTTCAACTTGTAGTTTGAAACTAAGGTAGCCATCAAAATTCTCATTTTATAATATATAAGCCGTTGTATATACCCTCTTATGTTTGTAATCCCCATCGCTATCCTTCTCTTAGACTGTTTTTCACACCATCAATGTTTTATAGACTTGTTAACAATTGATGCGGAAGGGTTGTATTAGTTGATTCGTTCAACTTAAGTGTTATTGTTGGATTTAAAGGGTCTTTTACACGATTTAATCTATATAATACAGAAAATAATGGACCCTTAATAGTTTCAACTACTACGTTTAAGTTAGCGATAATTAGTATTTTATGAATTCTATTCCATTTACCTAGGTCTTTTTACATAATGATTTTATTTTGAAGAGGTAGAGATACCAAGTTTGTTATTAATGGTTCTTTCTTGGTATTCAGGGTATTATTAATCTATCTACTAATTGATTCATTCTTCAATTCCTTCAACGCTTTTCAATATGCTATAACCTGCTTTGAAATATTTAACAATATTAGTAACTTAGTCGTTATTCGCTGATATACTCCAAATACTAATAAAGTTAATATAATACCATTATAACTAATAATATAGTTAAATACTTTTACTACCATTTGTAGGTTTTTCTTTAAACTTATAAAACTGACGATATATATAGTACTGATATTTTAAGTCCTTCGTAAAAGTACATCATTTCAACCTTACTAATATGAAAGATTTAATAATTACTTCTTTACATTAAATGAATATTGAATTTATATTAGTTTCAAACTCCATCGTCATAAAATCAATACCAGTATCATTAACTAGTACATTCAGGTGTTCCAGGTACGTATGAATTTGTAGAATATATAATTGATTCTATGTTTTCTTTATCGTAGCAATCTTAAGGAATTTATCACCGTGAAATGTTATTACAAAGTTAATAACGTAAAATATTAGTTTGCTGTTGAATTGACTTTTATCAAAAAAAACTTAAAATTAAAGTTTTCAATGTGAACTGAAACCTATATAGGAGTTGTAAATGTATTTATCAGTAATGACAAAGCCGTTTCATTGTTTTTAATGTTAATAAGTTTATATATTCATAATCAATCGCTTTAAGAACTTGATAAAACTTATGTATAGCTGGATAGTTAAACCATCGATATAATTGACTAAATTTTAAGTTCGTTAGATATAATACCGTTTTCTTTAATATTGGGGGGGGGGGAATATAAATATTTCTATTTCAAATTCAATAAAGACCATTTGCCGTTACCTTTAACCAGTTTGTTGATTTGAACATCGACATTAATGCCGAAGTTGTTTATATCGTCAAGGCAAAGAATAAAGAGGTTAAGGGATTCTAATATATAAAAAACAATAGGTTCAAACGACAATTATTATAATTGTTGATTCTAGTAAGAAAAGTTCTTTTTAAGGATCAAATCCAACTTTAGTCCTAACGGTATTCGTATAGTAATATTCTATAATAATATTGATATTATTATGTAATATAACGTACTACGAAATGCATCTAATTTAGTATTGTACTACCCCAGTATTTCACATAATATCTTAAATAACTTACTTCGTATAACGGTTTCAAATGATAAACAAGTATATAAGATGATAGTTTTTATCGTTATAATAACAATAAGTGTCTTGACTTGTCAAACGGTATAAATAGGCGTAGTCGTCTATTTACTACGTTGTTTTAAAGCTAAGACTAATATCTTTATACCAGCCGATAACCTGAAACCAATTTTTCTTATGTAATACCTCGATACCTTAAAATTTTATAACGCGTTCAATATATTCCCAGTTAAATGTGAAAGTGTATTAAGTGTAACATATTTATTATTTTGATTAGTATTTGATAGTAATATAGCGTATTGACCAATAACTCTTTTTAGTATAAATTTAACATCTCTTCGCATTTTAGGAGAAATCATGTAATCAATTTAAAGATCTTAGAAAAGAAGAATATCCTCCTTTTTACGTATGTTACTAGTCAAGATTTTAGGTCAATGTCTTTTATTAATCGTATTACCTATGCCTACTATACTTACAATCGATGCAATTTGTATAGACGTAGTTTTTATCATTATCGCTAAATTCGTAAGATTAAGGTTACATACCAATCGAATTCAATACCCGTGTTATTATAATTGCAAACAATAATATCAACTTACCAAAAAAGCCTTTATAAGTAGCATTATATAATTATAAATTGTATTCAAATTATTTTTATGACGTAAGAACCTGGCGGATTTACTAGCGTAGTATACTTTCGCTAGTTCCCATATTCTTCATTGCTTGTTAGTAAAAAATTAGCCTGTTAAACATCTAATTAAGGAGGTATATCATACTTTTAGACGATTTCTTATACTTTAATATTTTAGACTGCTTTATCATATTCTAATAGCTATAATATTCAACAGGGTAAATATCGTATTCGAATTAACCTTGAAAACTATTGTAAGTCTCTCAAAGCAATAAGAAATTCGTTAAATACCAAAGGTAGTAATCCTCGAATTTACCGGTAAGAATATTGGGAACCAATAAGTAAAAACCTGGCAGTTCAATCCTTATCTGACGATAAATATTGAAAACCGACCATAATTTTACGTCGAGGAGGTTATACAGCTTACTGTAATACTTTTTCTTTTTTACTTTAATATTAACAAAAGTTGTGATCACCGTATAATCTGTATCTACTATAGGAATATTTCGAGGGGAAAAGGTGATGTATTGGTCGTAAAGACCCTTTTCATTTCTCAATTAGTAATGTTAGGGTTAGTGTTACTATTAGTAGGTAGGATAATTATCTTTGTCAAAGTTTAAAGGGAAAAAACCAGTAGTCGTTCCTAAAGTAAATTCGCAAATAAAGTCGCTCCTTCCTTAAAGTTGGTATTATTAGCCAACCTATTATAGTTGCACATATTGGGAACCTCAGAGATTTCTGTAAACTTGGTAATAATTATTTTGTTATTAAGGGAATCTTTGAAGTTCTTGATTAATTAACTGGTGATCTTAAAAGTAGCTATAGGCTTGAGAACTTTCTATGCCTGGGTTAATTCATTCTTCATTGTTTCCTACAACGTTAACGCATTGTAGTTCTTAGGAAAGAGGATTTAAAGAACGTATCTTAGTTTAAGCTGATCTTTAAAAACGAGTTTAAAGGCGTTAAAAGATGCTATCTCCAGCAATACCTTTGCCTTTGCACTTATATATCTACTGAGAATCCTTGTCTATTGCGTATTCATATGGTACGTATACCAAATTACCTTCCTTTTTTTTTCTTCGTTGAAAGATGGATTCCCCATTTATATAACTCAACTTTCAGCATGGTCTTATCCATCCACTTCTTTCTATATATCCAAAATCTATTCGCTAAATAACTCGCAATAATCTTTAAACGCGTTAGGTCCTGAATCGAATTAATTTAGGTTTAAGTTAAGGATAAAATAGCTGATCTTATTGGTTAAGTATTTGAGAGTAAAGTCTTCGTTAATGTTTAGTTTCCATAAATAGTTGTTAAAGTAATTGATGAATATGAATCTGTAGCTTTTAATTGCTTTTACTAGTGGATTCCTTAACTTTGGTAATTTTGGCGTCTTTGTTAGCAATTTTTACGAATATTAAAATAATATAAAAGGAAAAAATTGAGGTATAAGGGTGGATAGTAGGTTATTTATTATCAAATTCGTTATTTTTAGTTGAAAAGATCTTAAAACGTAGTTTTTGTTTAATTTATAAATTACAGCAGTAGTAACAGCAATAATAATGACTCGACTGTTTGCCAAATTTGGTAACTTGACGATATTAAGACTTTTAGACGGTTAATATCAACGCTTTTCTTCTAGAACCTGTTTAATAGATTTTTGTAGCGTTTTTAGTAGTGATACCATCGCTACTTATCAACTGCCGCGAATAACTATACAGTTTACAAGCTCTCCCCACTTTTCGCAAACAATCATGTAACAAATAGGGAAATTTCGCCAGAATCTTTCCTTTACCTTCCCTAAACAAAGAGTAATAACTGGAAAGTAACTTTTTCTTCTATTTAGTTTATCTATACTTAAACTAATAAGCAATCATAAGTATTAGTAGATCTTTATCATTGTAACGTAGTCGATTTTAATTGTAATCAAAGTAATTGTTATTGACTTAAAAGTGATGATGTGTCACTTATGAACTTAGCAACCTGTTAGCCGGTCTGCATACTAATTTGTATGATCAATTGCTTAGCTCATGCCTTAGTCAGAAGTGTGCATCTACTGAACTTGACTTGCAATCAACCCACAAACAATATAGTCAACTTACAGTTAGTACAATCAACTTACAATTAGTATAGTTGAATTGAATATACCTAAATTGATTTCTATTTCAACAGTTATAGAGTCAATAAAGTAAAACATAGGCTTATTATATCAATAAAATATGTTGTTGGAATAGCAGTCAATTTCAATACAGCTAATTCAACCATACTGACTACAATTTAACTGTACTGATTGTAATTAGACTATATTAACTGTAATTTAATTGAAGTGAATTCCTAATTTTTGATTATGGCATGGGCCAAGCAGTTGCACATATATATTAGAGTATAAACTAGCTAGCAGTCTGCCAAACTTTAAAGTAATACATTCAAACTCTCAATACAATATATCAGTTACTTGAACCACGATTCGAATCGACTACGTTACAATGATAAAGGCCTAACAACAATTATAAGTGCTTATAAGGTTAAGTACAAATAAGATAGGTAATAGAAAAAACCACTTTCTAATTATGATTAACAACTATATAAGGTAGAGAAAATGTTTTTGCGAAGTGCTCCGGCTATTATATTACTATCTACAGGCAATAAATAGGTGAACTTTGAAGTTTACTGCTATTAAAAATTATTTAAAATCGAATATTATATTATTCCACTATCAATATATTTATATCAATTTTGTCTCCAAAAAAGGGTTAAGATGAACCATTGGAAAGCCCTAAAGATCCTAAAACCTTCAAATCAAGAAGTAATTATCAAAGTTATCAAGTTAACGAAATTTTCAAACAGTTAAATCTTTACTACGATTACTACCACAAATCGAAAATTACAAAATACTGAATTCGAAAACCCCATTGATAACAAAAAAATGACTTAAACAACAAACAATATACGACCTATCATTTTACATTAATCTTTTCCCTCTACTATAAAATCGTTGATTTAGAAATCACACATTTCAAATAGCTATCGAGAACACTGAAATCAATATTGTTACCGATACCACCAAAAAAGAAACCAATCAAAACCTTGAAAACTACATTCGCTAAACATTTCTATAATAATCTATGATTCACAAAACTTAACAAAGAAATTAACCTCGTATATTGATCTAATTACATCAGCTACTATATTAAAATATAAATTACGATGCCTATAATTATGATATCAAGGATTTGAACGATTTCGTTAAGTTTCTTAATAATATTACTATATATATATGAAAAAATAAAGATATTATTTCAAGAAAAGCTAAAAGCCCACCTTTATAAAAGAAGTATTTTACTGTTAAAATGGTAAATAAAAGAAATTTAATTTAAGCACATTGTGAATTGCCTAGGGATAAAGATTTTAAATAAATACATAAAGATAATAATAAAGATATTACTGATGATAGTATCCCTTAACACTTAAAAACACATTCGAAAGGTTTTATTTGAAATTAAGCCCAGATAAATTTTACAAACCCGCATCCCCAAGTATCTCAGCAGGCTACAGCTATTAAAAATATTAAAAACTCTATTGATCTAAATATAGAAAATTTTTCAGTTCACTAGTTGATTAAGTAGAAACTCCAAATAAAAGAGCTTTAATACTAATTAGATTGTTATTAAGTATACAGCAATACTCAATACATTTTCTAATAACTCTTCCAATACGTTCAATTACTGTTGAAATATACAATAGGTATAGTCAAACAGCACACAACTCAATAGCAGGGTCAACAGGGCCAGTAAGTACTTGGTACAAACTTCAAATACTAAATCCTTCAATACCAAAGGATGAGGAATTCACTGGAGTTATAGATATATCCACCAGCACTATTGTTTTACTAGTGCAAATACTAGTATTAACTAGTATATAGGATTAACACAGAGATGCTGACTAATCTAGTATTTAATAGTACGGAAGAACTAATATTTACTAGTATAAAATAGTATTAACTAGTACAGAGTATCTTGATCGAGATCTTTATAAGGATATGCTTGATCATATATCAAGTCTTCCATATAGATTCTAGAATACTTGAATCTACAAGCCTACATAATATCTTCTTGTGTAGTAACTTCAACAATTTCAATGGTTTTGATAGCAGTAATAAATTTAATCATAAGTAAGGAATAGTTTTATACGCAAATTCATGATAGGTATAACTGCTTATTATTTCTCTTTAAACTTTGCTAAAAGTAAATTAACTACCTTCTATATTAATATCATTATCAACAACCTTAATCAAAATATCCAAAGATTCAGTACGACTATTACAATATTTTCTACCTTCGAAATATTGTTATAATGTATATTAACTATGTATCAATTACAACTTTCCTAAAATTTTGAGGAAGTAAAAAGAAGTACAACAATAAACCGTATAATCTTCTGAATATTAAATTACGATTATTTTTAATATTTGCCTTCAAATTATAATTAAGTCTCCAAGTTTTTCCTTGTTGTTTCTCGTGGATATTACTATATATCTCTATAGTTAGTAAGCGGCCACGCTGCAGAAGTGTACCTTTATAGAGTGCATAGTAACGTGCTACTCTGTAAGGTGTATTCCTGAAGAGTGTATAATAGTGTGCCACTGCCTAGAAGTGGCACCTGACGAGTGCATGATAGCATACCACTACCTGGAATTGGTATCTGCAGAGTGCACGGTAGAGTGCTACTGCCTGAATAAGAGGTTATAACCTTTCACCTGTGGCGTGCACTCTTTGGATGCCTCTTCCTCTAACATTTTATCATATTACTACAATACTCATATTTGAATTACTCTTTCATTACGTTAACCTATTAAAGACTTTACTAATACTAATCAGTAGCCGACTAGGTTGATTAGAAACAGCCTAAGAAAAAAAGATAACCCTAAGTTAAATACCTATAGCAGAATGTTTTAACGGTCTCAACTATTTGTGCTTTAACGTTATGACTTACAAAAACCATACGGGAGTGTGAAATTACGCGGGAGCGCCTCGAAACCCCAAAATATAACAAGACTATAAGATACGAAGTAACTTTAAAAAGAATAACTTAATACGATATTATGAACTAGTTGGTACCCTGTTTATTAAAAGCCTCGTTACATTATCCGTCAATTTGCTTTAAAGTTTTAAACGTACCCATGCAATTTTGGAAGAGTGTCCTAACATGAAATAGGCTACATAAGCCAAAAACTACTAAGTTTCGGAACTCTTTGCTGAAACCCATCCGATTTAAAAATAACATTAAAACCGCTTAAATACCTCGAAACCGGTTAAAACACATTATCTAAACTACTTATAAACTTTGGAAGCTGCTTAAACACAACATCCAAACCGCTTACACACTTCATGAACTGTTTAAACATAGCATTGTAATCGCTTATATTAACTGCTTACGAACTACAAAAGTGGTCAAAATATGGAATCTAACCCGTTTACAAAACTTAAAAGCGGTTAGGATACGATATACGAACCGCCAACCAAACGCAAACCGAGCCTTATAAATCACTCAGGATTATATACATATACAATTTCCTACATATCTTTTCCCCTTTCAATTACCCTGTTCGCTTTCTATTACTATCTTTATACCGCTTATCTAAGTTTATTACTTACGACGTTTAAGTTTACTAGCCGCTCAACTAGTATATCATTTACAAAACACTGGAAAAAACTAATTTAAGACGCCTAACTAACTTATAATTACGTTTTATTTACACCTTATTTGGATTTCACTTGTATTAACAAACGTTAAACGCCTTACTTTAAACGTTTTTTACACCTTATTCGCTTTTTATTTACGTATTTGTACGCTTTTATTTTGATCATTTGAATTAAATCGCTTTAAATACTACATTCTGAACGCATACAAATCCTATTTATTACGCAAATCCGATATTTATACGGCTCTAACATCTTAAGTTCATATATAAACCACCCTCCTAACAGCTCTAATACATTATATATCCCTATAACTATAGATTTACCAGTAGCAAACCTGGTAAAAGTCAATGAATATATAAACTACCTATTTACGAATACATCGTTTCGTAATAGTATTTTTAATTACCTGGATTTTGATTTATAGGATAATAAATTAAAGTTATGTGTTATAGGCCAGTGCATAGCTAGTATTACCAGGAATCTAACCCTGGTAGTTCTACATGCTCCTACGATGCTCCAGAGTAGGAAGGAAGCTGCTTGAGAACACGATTCTACATGTCACGTGACTGGAGAGGGGACTGTACCATTTTATCTCCATAGCCGCTCCATAGCAGAGACTTTTCTTTCCATTTTTCATCGAGGTTTATAGATAGAATCTGATTACTTCCAGCGATAGCTTCGGCTTTAGTCCCTCTACATATAAACCTCGATTTTTTCCCGAAGGTATTTTAGTTGTTTTTAACGGCTATAGCTTAGGGCTATATCTTTATCCTCCGACCCATCGAATTTTAACCCCTATATCCTAGAACAATTCCTTAACGCACGCGTTAAGGAGTAGTTCCAAAACGCTTTAACGGCTTAATACAATTACTTTACGACTTAATATAAACGCCTTACCGACGCCTTACATGTAAAGCTTATCGAGCGAAATTAAACCGTTCGAAAACACACTTTATACATAGAATAACAGAGCACTGATACGCTAAACGCTTTAACGAATATAATCTGACAGCTCGAAAATATCTGCACGTTTACGTCCTCAAGTTAACTTCCTTTTTAAAAGGTTTCTCCCACATATGCTACGAACGACATTACCGCTATACCTCTTTTTATCGGGGATCGCATTAGCTCCTTAGATGACAACGACTCGGACTCTTTTGACTCCAACTACAATATTAACACCCTTTTCAACGAGAATTAACAGCTTAAATATAAGACTTTTAATTAACCAGTTAAATTTTCTGGTATTAAGTTACGATTTCTTATATGAAAGACCACGATAATACGTAAATTACGTTGGGACCAGAAATTTATCAGTATAAAAAATTACTTTTACGTTATTTTCCAATAGTTGAAAAGGTTTATAAAGACTTTTATAAAAATTTACTATACTTATGGAGGCGATGACAACACTAGTAACCTCAACACCTTTATAATTATGCCTCGAGTCTACTATTACGACCTTAACAAGGTTGAAGCAGTTATTCCTCGGTTTACGAATATAAAATAAGAAGTTCGCGAACGATTTTACGTCTTTTTAACGCTTAGGAAACCATACTCGCGAAATCTGGAGGTATAGCTAGGAAATCCGCCGCTATATTCGTCTTTTTAAAAAGAACTATTAATAATATACTTGTCAATACGCTATTTTTCCTCGATATACCCGCGGACTACGATAAATAGGTCGTTTGTACCTAACTTATCGATGAACACCTTTACAATCTCTGTACTTATTATGACGATACTAGTACTGTTATTATCGGGGGCGTTTTCCGTAGTGGGAATAATGGCGGCGATGTGCCCACTTATAATAGTTAAAGCGACGTTATTATAACTAGCGTAAACACCTTTCGAGCCGCTTCTAAACGACGCGCCGTTTAGGTTAACCACTCGGAACTTTCCCGCCATAAAAACCTCGAGCTATATTTACGTTACAGTGCAGACGTCTACCGTATCCTTACCTGCCTATAAAACCCAACGTAACGCTTAAACGGCTTTAACGTTAAGACTGTTATAAAAATTCATTTTACTTCGGCCGAAGATTTTATCGACTTTAAGGAGAAAAAGACGTAACTCTTATACATAATCACGTATAAAAGTTGGTAAAACATTAATTTAACTCGATGACTCTATCCCAAATTTTAAAAGGCTTTCCATTCATAATATATTTACTTTATAGTTTTATTTGTTTTATCTATCTTTCAATAAATATCAGTTAAAAATATTATAATATTACAAGTTAATAACTTACCAATCGTTTGAAGATACCGCGTTTTTCTATTCCCCTACAATAACTCAGAAAAGCTATATACTACGTACCCGATTTTCCCCTACGATTTATTTACTTTATAACCTTTTTAATATCGACTTCGATAAATACAGCTACCAGATATAAGCATATATCGTCCCCTCCTTATAATACGACGTTATTTTGCGTAAAATCTAAATGAAATATGAATAAGTTACTTACGAAGTTACGAAATATATATTACTTTTAAAAAGAACCGATAACTATCGCATTTGGAAACGGAAATTCGCGCCCATTTAAAGAAATCCGAAAAAAGTTGGCGCTGCTATATTTTACGTCATCTTACGATAAGCCTATAAAAACCGAACCGCTACTAAGTAACTCACCGCCGTCTCCCTCGAAAATATTAATAAAGTACTCGCCTCAAAACCTTTCGTTTCCATTTACGATAAATTCTCTACCAACCTTAAAAAATTCGACCCCTTATTCGACAAAGTCTTTAGCAACAAGCTGACCCCTTATCTTTTTAAAGAGAATTACGAAATAGTCCTTCGTACCAATAACTAAGGCTAAATTTTAAAAGTTATGTAGGATCCTTTATACTAAATATTGCGTAAGGAGATTTTTAAACTATGTAAAACGTTAATCAGGCTATTTAATCAGGGTTATATTCGAATCAATAACTTCTTGATGTTTGTTTTAATACTTTTCGTTAAAAAACCTAGAAAAGGGTTACGATTTTATATTAATTACCGCCAATTTTATACCATTATAAAGGTAAATCATTACCCATTTCCTTTTTTGAAAAAAGAGGCTCACGAATATTTCGCAAACCAAATAATTTACCAAATTGGATATTAAAGCCGTTTTTTATGAACTTCGCATTAAAGAGAAAGACGAATAAAAAACTGTATTTCGCATACGTTTTCGAACTTTTTGAGTGATTTATTACCTCTTTTGGCTTTTTACGCCTCTATTTCCTTTTAAAGGTATATTAACAATTCGTTAGGCCCTTTTTTCAATATTTTCTATTTCGTTTACTTCGACGATATTCTAGTTTATTTTCACAATACTTTCGATCACTATATAACTAAAGTTAAATAAATTCTTAACGCGTTAAACTTTGCGAAACTTAACTTAAACACCTTCAAATACGAATTCGGTATTTGAAGAACTAAGTAACTAAAATTCATTATCGAATTTAACATCAGTATAAGTATAAACTTAAAAAAGCTACGCGTTATCCGGAAATAAACGGCTCCAATAATGGTTTTAAAAATACGAAACTTTTTGAGTTTCGCAAATTTTTACCAACATTTTATTTACGATTACTTAACGATTATCTAATTATTACTTCGACTAACCCGTAAAGGTATCTTATTTCGTTAAGGGTTTAGAAAAACCTATTTTCAAATAACTTAAGTTTATTTTTTCCCCCGAACTTATACTCGTTTAATGGAATCTTAACCGCGACACCTTTTTTGAAGCCGATTATTTTAACTCAAACTTAAAAGGCTGCTTTTTTCAACAAGACGACTACGGTAACCTACGCTTAATAACATATTACTTCCATCGCTTGTCTTCCGCTTAATTTAATTACAAAACCCACGACAAGAAGTTATTCGAAATTATAAGCTATTTAAAAATATAAAACGCGGAGTACCGAGGCACGGTACGCCTGTTTACGATTAAAACGGATTATAAAAACTTAAAGTACTTTATAACTATACCGCGATTTTCTAAACGACGAATTCGCTAATTGAAACGCTTTTCGCAATTCCGTTTTCAATTAATATATAATAAAACAACAAATTCTACGCCATCCAATACGTTATTACGACGAAACTAAAGTATTCCTAAGGGCTTTTCGAATTTAAGTTACTTAAGCCGACAATTACAATTATTACGTCCCGAATGATCTATTCTCGAACATTTTCTGTATATGTACGTTTCCCGGCTAACTATTATCGGCGAATTAATTTCGAAAAGCCGTAAACTTTTCGTTAACGTCAACCTTTAAAGCTATTAGGATACCGGTATTACACGCGATATTACCTATCCTCGACTAATACGTACGATACGTATAGGCGATCGATATTTCCTAGCGAATATCTATACCGACGACAACTGTATGTTAAAGGTTTCGATTTTGGAATATTTAGTAACCGATAATAAAGTTTTGCGGTTTCGCGACCGTATTTAAGTACCTGTTTACGAGCCGGTTATTACCGCTTTAATTTAAGTTATTCACGATTTAATTTTTATAGATTACCTAAATTGAGACGCTATGATCGTTATTCATTTTAAAACGTATTTTTAAACCTGCTTATATCTTATAGTTCGCCGTTTTTGCTGTAATTACAATGTTTGTAACTGTACAACATATTAAAAATACCATCGAAAAGATTTTTTCAAACCTCTTCCGGTTTCTGAATGGCTTTAAAGCGAACTTTTTATCGACTTTATAATTAACTTACCTTAGAAACACGCTAACGACCTATGTTACCTTATAGTTATTATGAACCGTTCAAGTAAAGCCGTTACCTTTAAAACTATAACTACTATAAACAGTAAGGCTTATGCGGAACGGTTTTTAAATTGCTATTAACGATTTTATCAGTTCCCGCGTACGCTTATTAGCAATTGTGGTTCAAATTGAACCAATGGGTTTTAAAAACGACTTTATAACCTAATTAGGATAAAGTAACTTTTCAATACTATCTTTTACCTCGAAACCAACGACTCGACCGAATGCGTAAATTAAAAAGTCCTTACGTATTTACATTTTTTGTCGTTTATATTTAATTCAACTAATGCCGTTTATTACCCGACTATTAACTAATATCAAACAATAAAAATACAACCACCATTAATATTAAACCGTTTTTATAACCTATAGTTATTACGTTGATTTTATATAACCGGTACAATATTATCTCATTTCGGCTACAATACCACGCGTAAAGGTTAAAAACTTTATTTAACGGATTCTCAAAGCTACAGTATAAGAAACAATAACGATTACGTAATAACGTATAAAGAAAGCTGTTAATAAACAACGTTTCCCCTTAAAAAGTTTTCGAATCGATGACGATGTTTCGTTTTTTTAAAAACCCTATAAGCTAAATGAATTTTTAAAAAAGTTAAATGAACTTTTTGATAAATATAGAATGACGTATATAATCAATTTTTATATTATTAAACATAATATACTGGGTGAAAAACATCCCCGATTTTATATTAATTAACTCGTATGAACCGCTTTGAATTCGCTATTAAGTAAGTAAACACAAAACTTTCAATTATAAGCTATCATTATTAAAATCGACGATGACGAGGTAAAACCGAAATATCAAATCGAAAGTATATTACACACCTGTAATAAACCCCAAATCGAACGTACCTAATTTTATAACTAACCGAAACAACAGGTTTTAATTTAGTAGGTAGGTTATATATACCTAACGTAAAAGCCGTTTTTAATTTTTTTTAATACCGTAATACTTAATACCTTCGAATCGCATTATAAACCAGCTAAATATAATAATAAGCTCTTACACCTAAATTGTAAACGGGCCTAAATTTACACTTTACTTTACAAATAAAATAATGTATAAGTCGTTAATAAGCAGGTAGCAAATAAATATATTAATATTAATAAAAACGAAAAACAAACGATTACAACCGGATTTACTTAAGTATATCCTTAAAATCCTAGTTTAAATCCTTACCTAGAAATTTATTATCCATCCTAACAAACTAGTTTAATTTAATATTTATATGACATAGTTTAGCATTAATACGTTTCGAAACCTTAACAAACTTTTATATCGCTTTCAATAACGTTCCCTAACTATTTGTTAACTGCGTCCTTCACATTTTCACCTTGTTACGAGAAACTTACCTCAATACTAGGTTCCTTATTTATCAGCTATATGGCTTACAGGCCCCTAAAACGTACAAGAATAACGGAGACAAAACCTGTTTCGCCTCGGGTGTCAACCTTACGTTACGTAATGCAACGTACTTTTATAGCCTTTTTTGCGGCGATTACTTAGGTTTACACGCTTTCTAGTGGTTTGTTAACAGCTATGAAACGACTCGTAAAAATATAAACTTACCTCGATCCTAAAAATCGAACGTTAAACACGTTTTGAATAACTCCTTAATGGCTTAATTTATATCGGTATTAAAATTTAACGACGTATAAGTATAACTAAAACTACGGCTTATAACTCTAACGAAACAAAGGCGGTATCGAGTGCCAATATTAAACCGCTTATCAATAGCTTCTTCGTAGTTATTAGGGTTATTTACCCATAGTCTCTTCGCAAATTTTCCTAGAGTTATACGACATTTTGTAAATATATTCGAAATATATCTGTTTTCGAGTCTTATCGAGGTACATGTTAATAACCCTCAATGCAGGAAACTTCATATTCGTTAACAAGAACCAAATAGCTTCGAAAAATATAAGCTATATTTTTAATAGCTTTTCCCACTTTAACAACGAATTAGTGATTTATTGTAACGATATAAAGGGCTATAAAGCTAAAAGTATAATGACAATAAGGATTGTAGAGCGAAAAGTATTAATATTACACAATAATATTACATTAAAGGCTAAGAATACAGATACTTCACGAAAAGATTAAAGGTTAAAGAGCGAAGAAAGTTTTATTTTTAAATTTGAAAGTCTAGAGACTATCTATAAAGGGGCTTCAGGGCACTTTCTACGTGACGTTCAGCCTAACACCTTCCATATGGAACCGCGATGTTCTGGAAGGAGCGCTTACCTTCCTTATACTTGTGGCGCCTTACACAACGAAAAAACAAAAAGAAGGGAGGGCAGGGAGGTGTTTTTGGGGGTAATATTACAGGCTAATACCTGGCTAGTATTATCAAAGATCCAAATCTAATAGTTCTATACGCTCCTACGATGCTTCAGAGTAGGGAGGAAGCCGCTTAAGAATACGCTTCTATAAATCACGTGACTGGGGAGGGGGTTACACCATCTCAACTCCATAGCCGCTCCCTAGCAAGGACTTCTTTTTCCTTTCTTCATCGAGGTTTATAGAAAGAATCCGACCACCTTGAACAACAGCTTCGGCCTCAGTTCCTTTATATACTAGTAGAGAATTTGGACTTTTTTACGGCAAATATATACGTTATTGTATTGATTTTTAATTACTGTAGTAGAGATATTGAAGGAAGCGATTTGTTTGACGATTTTAAGGAGGACTTCATAAACTGAACGCTAGATATGTGGTAAATAGTCGACGGTATAATCTCCAAAATATTACGAAAACAATTACGGAGAAAATGTATTAATACAACCGGTAACGATAAGAGCCACATTATTAAATCTTTATTAACAACGTCACAATTTACTTAAATACTAATGTAAACCGACGATAAAGTAATGAAAGTGAAATTCTTAAAGGGATACTAACTAAAAAAGCGCCAGAATCGCTCTTTTAAAATAATACATAGGTAATGAAAAAAGACTCTACAAATATAGGGAACAAGGTGCTTAGTAAGGCTGAACGTACGTTGTGAAGTGGAAACGAAGCCAGAAGAATCGACGGAAAAAGAGGAAGTGTTATAAAAAATTAGTTATAATGTGTGTCGAACACGGACCCTTTTTGAAACGCACTTTAAAATAAGGACAAAGACAAAACCAGACCCCGGATACCGTTAATAACAAATTCCACCACAATAAAAGCGAACCGGAAGAAAAGAACGGCCTGTTTAGAAATAATATAAGCGACGTAAAACGCTAATACGTACCTTATAAACCAATGCCCGTTAACTACAACTTTTACCATGACCTCTCACAGCATCGCTTTCCAATTAACAGAAGCGATTCAAAAAACTTACCAATTTCGCTAAATTATAGGATAAAGACGAGAACTACAACAACAAACCATCATGACGTATTTGATAACAAGATATGTATAATACTTAATATGTATAAAAGACTAAATATCAAGCCTTTATAATTTTACGTTATTCTACCTGGTATACTACTTTATGTAAATAAATACATTTGTAAAGTATTAAAACCGCCCAGAATTGTACTTCTATACAAAAATTAATTACAAGATTTACGACAAAAACTAGATGCATTATACGTAAAAATCCGTAAAAAGTTTCAACCTCTTAGGACTAATACTAATGATCTGGTTAAAATGAAATATATAAAAGGTCCTATTAAGTATTTATCTGATAAGTTTGCTAAGGTTTTTATTAGTATTAAAGATTTTTTTAATTGGGTTGTTAAGATCCCTACTCTATTAAATAATAATTTAGTGTGGATTTGTCGCATCTAAGTTAATAAAAACCTTTTTTTCATTAATGAAGGCAATAACGTATTGAGAGACTAAGTTAATAGGATTTAAAGAACTTATTTGAATTGAATTTTAAGTAAAACCTTATAAGCATTTGTAAATGTTTCAAAGAGTATTGTTACTAACGACATATTTACCCTTAATGGTTAGGTTATTTGATACTGCATTCATGATAATATATTAGTAGTAAATATATATTACATTCGCTTCCTTCTCTATTCTATTAAATACAAAAATGTCCTGATTATATAGTTTATATCTTAAGCTTATCTTAATAGCTTTTATCACGTTTTCTGACGTAGAGGAAAATAAGAGTATTTGATAAAGTTGAAATATGCGTCGGCGCTGGTATTTATTTGATGTTAGTCTAATTCAAAAATGAATTATTCAATATAATTCGTAAGATATTTATGGGTTATATCGTTATTAAGTTTCTTATACCACAACTTTCGACTATAGCATTAGGCAAATATGGGTACAAGCCCTCTCTACTAACGTTATCAACGATATTATTGGTTATCTTTAGAAGATTAGTATTCAATTGACGATCTTCAGGTAAAAGAAATGATTAACGAAGGAATGTATGGATTTAGTTGTGAAGGAATGTATAAACTTAGCAATTTGTTATTTGGTATTGTAGTTTGTCGTTAGAGTAGTCTTAGAATTAGCGGTTTTCAGTAACAACTTAGCTGTTTGCTAACTATAGGTATGTAAGTTGATAATGAATTTTTAACTTGAAGACTTTTGACAGTTAATTTCAACGGTTGGGTTTCAAAACTGGTTTAATGAATATGTTTCGATGGTTTGGCGATACCGTTGCCACTTCAAAGTGCTTATAAATAACAAACGCATTCAAAAGTTCTCTCTTTTGCTACCTGTAAATAACAAACGTTACAACAGGGGTATTTTGTAAAGATTTTCCTTTAACTTAATGTTCACGTAAAGCGTACTAGGAAAACTGCTTCTTTTACCTAACTTATCTGTGCTTAACCTAATAAACACTCATTAGTGTTGGTAGGCCTTTATCGTTGCAACGTAGTCGATTCGAACCGTGGTCGAAGTAACTGGTGCATTACATTGAAAGTGATGTTACTTCTAAGTTTTGCAGACCGCTAGCCGGTCTGCACACTAGTTTGTATGGGCAACTGCTTGGCCCGTGCCCCACATTGAATTGGGCACCGCTCTGCAATTAACTTCTACTCAATAAAACCAACTTAAATTTATTGCAATTGACTGCTGTTCCAACAGTTACAGAGATGTTGCAGCTAGTTTGGTGAGCAAGATTCTTCTTCCTCTCTCCGGTGATAGTACAATACAAGAAAAAAAGAAAAAAAAAAAGAAAAAAAAACCTCGGCATTATCACTTGGTCGTCGAACTTCCGTTTCCACTGGCATCACATGCCATGAGAATTTGTGGGGCATGGCTGCCACGCCCCCACTGTGAAAATCCTCTCCAAGCCAGTATGCACAATCTGGTCCGGAATGCACCGGATCCGGGCCATCGAATCCGGGCCGTCGGATCCGGGCCAGCCGCACTAAGCACCACGGCTGCAATCCTCACACACATATAGTGTAGTCTTTTGGGCATTTTTTTTGAATATACTACATTCCAACCAACAGCTTCAAGATCTATCACTGCAATATCAGTGACTCGGACCTTGAGCTTGGAACAGCCACAGACCCACACAGCCGTGTGCCGTCGCCGTGTAGACTACAGCATAGTCCTAATTTCTTAAGCATTAAGCTCTGAAAAGTTTCCGTCGCCATATTACGTACGGGAAAAGAACTCTAGTTGAAATGAGTAGATCAAGTGGCCCCATGGTCGCCCACAACACCGAGCCATCAACGCATCCTCGCTCATTTCTCTCACGCCATTACCATTGGCATTCGTTGCATGCCTACACCCCAACAGGACTATGAAGTTTCTCACCATCCTCACCTTCTGCAGCGCTGTGTTCGCTCATGTCGGCATGCCCACACCCGACGACAAATCAGTCCAAGTGCGAGCTCGCGGCCCGGGCGGCCACACTGGCAAGGACTCCGTTTCTCTTGTGCGCAGAGGCCAGCGCTACAACGAAGCTCTGAGGGCGGCAGACGAAGCCCGTCAGGAATTGCGCGGAGGCAAGTATTATTACTTCATGTACTGCGTCCGGCCTCTCTCACCCGGCCTCGAATGGGTCGCTGAGCGACCGAGAGAATTTCCGAAAATGATTCGGCATCGCTGCATCAAAGTCGGGTTTGTCATTGGCTACGTCGGTTTGTTCACGCGGTCCTTCGACTCACAATTGATTCGCCTGGAGCCTGTAACGAGGGCCAGAAATTGGAAACAGCAGGATGGTAAATATATCTATTTGCGCGGGCTTGATCTTGTATGGGGCGGGCCAGTCAAATGGCAGACGGGGGTGAGCAGAACGAGTGACTTGGTAACGAAAGGCGAGGAATGGGTTAACAGAAAGCTTCAAGCCTTGGCAGGAAATGGGATAACTGTGACTGAGGACACAATGACGTCTGACTTCGGCTATGAAGCACACTACGACTTTCTAAGGTCACTTGTTGATCCTTAGGTGATTGCAGTCAACCAATGGCTTTCTTGAGCAACTTGTTGGAAGGGAATGAATGACTTTGGCAGAATCTCATTTTCATCTCATTGTCCGCGGGGAGCCTGTAAAGATGTTGCACTCCATGTACTATAGGTATCTGATGAACAGGATTGCATTTTTCGCAGTAGGTAGCTGCTGGTACTGTATTGTATCGACACCCGCGACTGCGGCTATTTTCCGCACGCACGCACAACTTGCCAAGATCGACATCTGCGTTCTACATTGGCTAGCCACGGCCCACCTCTGTTTCCAGCAGCTGGCGCACCTATCAACATGTCCCTGAGGGTAAGAAGGTCACATTGGGTTTCCACGCCCTCAGCCCGGCCAGGCTGTTGCCAAGTTCGACCGTCTGATGAGGAGTGCCATCTGGGAAAGCCGGTGTCGCGTTCTGTTTGGCCATGGGTGTCTTCATCCCATTTTCCAACGTTTGAGACTTCAGATCTTGATGGGCGTCACCGTCCGGCTGGGCAACGTCTTCGGGACAGGAGGAAGTCTCACGACTGCTAGACTCGTTCTCGACCCACCTTTCTGACACTTGATCTATTCCAAGGACCAGTCGCCGTGGCTGAAGCCGCCGCCCTCCGCCCCGGGGCACGCCCATCCCGTGTCCTGCCATCAGACGAACCCGTTCTTGTGCAAAAGCCGAACCGGACGGTGCGTGGTCGGCAAGGGACCATTGCTGCGAGCTGTCAACAGGCTCACGCGCGCTGCTGCTGCCGAGTGGCTGGCCAGCTCGATTCCCCGCTGCCGCCCTGCCGCGGCGGCCCGCCCGCCGGTGCTGCATCGCGTTGGTGTTGTTTCACGACCGCGACAGAGTCCGCTACGATCCAATGTGGTGCTTTTTTGCGCGACGCGCACCGGTTGGTTGCATGCCTGCGTGGGATCCGCACCTATATATGCCGTACGGATGCCCTGTGGTGGTGGCCCATGGTCCCTGACGAAACGACTCAAGACCAGCATCCACCACCTCAGCTTCTCTTACCTACCTCCACGCTTTCGTCCGCAGTTTGAATCCGATATCCCATCTGCTACAAGAACAGCATACTCCCTACCGTCACCATGCCTTCGATCAAGTCTCTTGTTCTCGTACGTCGATTCTCCCACAGGAGGTGAACGGCCTCGAGGCTTCGAGAGCGTAAGCTAACCCTGCCTTCTTTCTCCCAGGGCTTCGTTTCCGCGACCGCCGTCTCCGCCATCCCTCTGCCCCAGATACCCGGGATTCCCGGCCTTGGCGGCGCCGGAGGGGGCGGTGGGCTGAGCGACCTCATGGGGGGGCTGGCCAATCTCGGTGGTGGCGGTGCTGGTGGCGGGCTGCCCGGTTTTGGCGGTGGCTTCAAGATGCCCGATCTGAGCAGTCTCATGGGTGGTCTCGGCGGCGGCGGCGG